>OX183136.1:20015694-20092039 GCA_945261195.1 Cryptosula pallasiana
AGATGATGCAGATGAGACAGGTGGAACTGGTAAGACAGGTGGAACCTGGTGATACACGGAGACAGGTGGAACATATGAAAAGTGAGAAGCTCATTATTTGGACTAAATTTTATTATCATAGATGTCACACAACATTCACAATTTTTCCAAAAGATGTCTAGCCAACCGCAAAATAATTTTAAGCATGTGTTTGCTGCCATTATTGTCAACCTTAAACTTTCCAAAAGTAAAAATTGGATTGTTCTAATATTTCAGTATAAGATGGAAATGCACAACAATCTCCAATACCAAAAACCCAACAATGGGAACAAGAGCTGGCAAACAAATGAGTCTGGTCATTGATAAAGTGGAGTCAACAAACCAAAACTTACTTTCTCTCTCCGTCTAAGCCGTCAGTGATTCCTTTGAGATCGTTTCTCTTTCCTATTACCAAGCATGGGTAACAACAAACCTGAAAATATAAAAAATGTTGACCCATGTTGTGTCTCGTTAACGAGCTCAATTAAATATGCTGTCAGCACACTGGTTGGTACATAATAATGCAAATGTTAGACACAATAAATGACTCTAGTGTTGTATATTATCTAATGGTGACCTTTAATGAAGGAGAAATGGAATGAGGTGTCTGCATTTGAAAGAAATAATTTACCAATTTACAATTGCCATCAAACTTGTGAAATGCTTCTTTTGTGCGCTCGAGTTCTTCTTTTGCATCGTCATTCATAGCAAATACTACTTCATCAGGTACCACCTCCACTTGCTTCATACCCTGCCAAGTAAAATACACATATATATATTAGGTATAGAGTACAATACACATGTATATCTTAGGTATAGTGTACAATAAACATGCATATCTTAGGTATAGTGTACAATACACATGTATATCTTAGGTATAGTGTACAATAAACATGTATATTTTAGGTATAGTGTACAATACACATGTATATCTTAGGTATAGTGTACAATACACATGTATATCTTAGGTATAGTGTACAATACACATGTATACCTTAGGTATAGTGTACAATACACATGTATATCTTAGGTATAGTGTACAATACACATGTATATCTTAGGTATAGTGTACAATACACATGTATACCTTAGGTATAGTGTACAATACACATGTATATCTTAGGTATAGTGTACAATACACATGTATATCTTAGGTATAGTGTACAATACACATGCATATCTTAGGTATAGTGTACAATACACATGTATATCTTAGGTATAGTGTACAATACACATGTATACCTTAGGTATAGTGTACAATACACATGTATACCTTAGGTATAGTGTACAATACACATGTATACCTTAGGTATAGTGTACAATGTTATGGATATTTTACACATAGGGTACAATACACATGTATATCTTAGGTATAGTGTACAATACACATGTATATCTTAGGTATAGTGTACAATACACATGTATACCTTAGGTATAGTGTACAATGTTATGGATATTTTACACATAGGGTACAATTGTAACGTATTTTGGGGGCTCAAATCCACCAACTGAGTGCTGTGACCAGCCGAACTCCTTGTTCGCCGGCACAGGGGAGTCAGTAACATTCCAATGGTATGCTCCCTCCAGTTACCTTTCACCCAGAGGCAACAACAGGTCGGTATTACACCAAATGAGAATTGAAGGAGGGTTCTCCACTCTACAACTAGTATAGAGCCCTCGGCATACAAGAGGTACAGGATTGCGTCGGCTGAGGTGAGAGGCAGCCTTGGGTGGATTTAGTGGGTAGAAGTTAATGGCCAGATAGTGGGTGGCATGTTCATTTCTTTTTTCTTCAGTAGGATAGTCCTTGCTAGTCTCTAAGTTATCTGTAATTGTCAACAGCTCTTCTGTAGGGACTATTACTAGGTTAAATATATTCAATATCTTATCAGACTGTAACTCAGCTGTCCCTGCTTCAAATAGGAAGTTTTGTTTGTAAATCCAAGGCCCAGGCTGTGGGTGTGAGCTTTCACAGAATCTTGAGTCTTTTTTGCAGTGAAAGTGTTGCCATGGTGATGTACTGTACAGCTTTTTGTCATTTAGAGAAATGAGACTGATTTACTGTGTAGATTCATCTTTATGTTTGAGGGAGGAAGTTATTGTTTGAAGCATTGTCATTCCCAGCTTAATTTTGCGATTCCAAAAATTTAGGGGTATGTTAGAGAGAGTTTTTTTGGCAATATCAAAAGATTTTACCACAGGGGAGGCCTTTATTGGCACATCCTTAGCAACTGTTGTTCTGTAGTCCTCTGCACAATATTTTATTTCTTCATCTGACTGCGTTCTGGCACGTTTGAGCAATCTACACAGTGACATATCGGCTACCCATAGCACCGGGACTGTACATTCCCTGTGTCGGCATTCTTTTAATGACCGACATTCTCCCCCGTTAGGAGTGTTGCCAGCAGAGGCGTAGGGTGTTGACAGATTTTCCTCTGCTGTATATCGTTGGTTCTACTGGAGGGATTGACCTGATTTTCACTATGAGGACCAACTGAAGGTAGCTCTTTTATATGAAAGAGTTCTTGTGCCAGAATTCTTTCCATCAGGGGCTCTAAGGAGGGTTAATTTGGGGAAACACACTTCCATATGTGGATTCATTGCTCTCCTTTTCCTTTTAATGGTTCCTCACCACTTTGGTTGCCTTACAGGCTTTAGGGCAGCTAGGGCTTCCTCCCTAAAAAAAGCTGCAAGGGTAGTAGAGCTTTGACTTGGAACAATTTTGAATCAAAGTTTGACTTTCGGGAGATAAGTATGTATGGTTATCAGAAGACCTCTCTTCGGTAAATTCCTACAAGTTTGGCCTACAGCTTAAGATTTTCTCCTTCTCTCTGTCTTCTATTGTCGAGCCATACCCTGTCACTAAAATTAATATTGATGGTTCTTTAGTGAACTGCTAAGCCTCTCATATGGTTGCAGGTATAGCAACTAATCTATTTTCAGTTTTTGGGCATATTTGTGGATTGTCAAGAAGCCAGTCAAAGGGGAACAATACAAGAGTTGATCTGGGAGCATCAGATCTCTATCCATCATCAATAAGTTAACTGTTTTTCAAGTTATAATGTGTGGGGTGCCCCACATTATTTCAGGATGAACCAAATCCTATTCCTGAAGATGTCGTGTTAGCAAAAAGGAGCATAGATAATCGGTCAATATTCCGTTGCTCCTCAAGATCTATATAAAGAAAATAATACGGGATTGTTCGAGTTTGGGTTATTTCTCAACATGGTTCACAGTTTTTTCATTAAGCTCGGCACTTACTAGACCCCCTCCCCTTGGTCCAAATGGATTTGTTAGGGTACTCCTAAAGGAGCAAAAACATAAATTTATCCAGTGTAGTGGTTACAGCGGCACCCATAGCATCGGAGGTCATTTTGTCATTTTGTAAATTGGTCAAGGGGCACTAAAATCCAACAGTTTCCCCAATCCATCTCTGGCAGTGGCTTCACCAAATTGACAGCTAGCTTCTGCCTCAGCCTTCCAGCACGCATTGTTTTTTTGAAGGATTGGACATCAAAGCTCCACTGTATGTCCTCTGGCAAACTTCACAACTACATTACCCACACCATGTACCCAAACCATGTACCAGTACCATATACCAGTACCATGCACCAGCACCATGTACCAGTACCATGTACCAGTACCATATACCAGTACCATGTACAGTACCAGTACCATGTACCAGTACCATGTAATAGTACCATGCACCAGTACCATGTACCAGTACAATGTACCAGTACAATGTACCAGTACCGTGTACCAGTACTGTGTACCAGTACCGTGTACCAGTATCGTGTACCAGAACCATGTACCAATACCATGTATCAGTACCATTTTCCAGTACCATGTACCAGCACCATGTACTAGTACCATGTACTAGTACCATGTACCAGTACCATGCACCCGTACCATGTACCAGTAATGTGTACCAGTTTCATAAACCAGTACCATCTACCAGTACCGTATATCGGTATCATGCTTTCTGGTTTTGTCAACTCTGGTATGAGACATAGCATGGTCAATCCAAATAGTTGTGCCCTGCAACCTGAGAAGCAGATGGCACACCAATTAGAACAATAATTGACAGGTATTTGACCCCTAAGATACCATCGAGCCGTATTCTCATGGACGGCAGCATCTAAGATAGCTGATGGAACCTTTTGCTGGCCAGTTCCAAATGTTGTTTAGTGGAAGTCTCTTGCGTCTCCACAGCAGCATATATAAGGCCACTCTTGAATGAATTTTAGTTCTCAAAAAAGCTGCTCAGTAGGCAGCTATGTATTTTTAAAATGCCTTCATCAAATGTTGAGGAGGGCTATCAGTTTGAAAGTTTATTTTCAAGTTTTTAAAAGTTTGTTGAGGAAAGCAGGTCTTCTAAGTTTTTTTCACTCCTTAACAATTTGTTGAGGGCTATACGAAAAACAGTTTATTTTTAAAGTTAAATTACCAGAGTATTGAATTTATTTACATTTTCACAGGATATTTTTTCTACATGCAGGCACCAAAAAGGTGGCAAACTTGGGAGTTTAGTGATACTTCTTGTGCCTATGACTTGCAGTTATTTCCTTTTTGGTGGGCTCCCCATCCTGAGCTTTTGTGTGTTCGCATTGCTTGCAATCTCCACGGCGACACAGTTTTAGCCCTACAGCATTTCCATTTTGCAGTCCTTTTCTGTGTTCCTGTTTATATCAGAATTTAGAATGAAACACTAGTCATCTTGCTTATGAGTTCCTCCCGGCAACATAGCCACATGAGTGATGCATGGTCAGTCTGTAAATGTAAATTTATCTGTATAGATATGGCCTGAAGTGATGGACTGCTTTTCCTACTGTCAGAAGTTCTTTCGTTCTGAGGAATTGAGTGTTTGGCTGCAGCATGCAATGAGTCTTTCTCGTCCTGCCTGAATATGGGATAATCATCGGCATCAGTATCTATGATGTAATTTTTGTTAGACTTGGGATAACCCAGCACAGGAAGTGTAATCAACCATTGTCGAAGTTCTCTAAAAGCTTTTTGCCGCTCTGACTCCCACATCCAAAGGGTACCAATGGTAGTTCTGGGTATGTATTATCAGTAGCAACCGACTGTCACTAGGAAAGCTTGAAGTTCTTTCAAGCTTGTATTTCACTGAGGTCTGCAGCTACTTTGTCTTTTCCAACAATATGAGCTAAGTAACAAACATGAATTTGTAGGAGTTTGCCCTTGCTGGGTAAAAGCTTTAAGTTTTCTTATTGCATGCACTGAAAAACCTCAGCTAACAGTTAGAAGCATGTACTGAAATCCAGGAAAATGTAAATTATGTTCCCCAGGTACTGTAATAAAGTCCACCAATGGAAGTTGTGCAGAACTTTTTCCATCAACAGTCAAGAGATCACAACTGCTGAGGTCAAGTGGAAGAGCAGCGTTCTCCACCAAGACAACCCAAACCTGGTTGTGAAGACTGAATTGTTACTGGTGTCAGGGTTCAAGATCAGCTGCTGATTGCACTAACTAAATCCAAAGTGTTAAAATATTAGTGCCTGATAGTGCACCTAGAATTTTATTTATTCTGGGGAGGGGGTAGACGTTTATGTAGGTGGGGGAATTTAATCAGCCATAGTCCACTCAGAAATGCTAAGTACTAGCTTTCTTTTTAATCGGGACTATATAGAAGCTCTCGGGGAAGACTTCACCAACCCGCCTTTCAAGAACTTGGCAGCTTCTTTCTTCACCTCCTGCTCCTTGTAAACACCCAGCCTGTGGGATGGTTGACAGATGAGTTGTGGCTCTGGAAACAAAGGAATGCAATGGCTTACTAGACCCGCCAGGCCTAAGCCATGATTTCTAGTCCTAAACACTTTTCCGTATTGTTGAAACAGATTAACTAGCCAGTGTACTTCCGAGCATTCCTGACAGTTAATGAAGGCAACAGGACAGAGTTTGTCTTAGTGTGGGGAGTATTTGGTGAGCTAAAGCTTGTCCAGTATTTGGAGATGTATGTTGGAAGGCATTGGCTTGTTATCTTTCCTCCATGAGACTTTCATCGGAGCCAATACCTGTGTACTTGCCAACTGTCTGTCTTCCTTTTAGTACCGTTGGCTGTCCTGTTTGATTCATACAATAAATCACTACCTGCCCTTTGCCTTAGGCTGATCCCACTAGCTGCTGACAACAGATTGTTATAGTATCCTTCGATATTCCCAGTAGGCAGTATTGTGCTTTGGTGAGCTGACAAAGCAAAGCTCTTTTGTATTGGGGGAAAGGGCAGTGTCCTTAATCACTTGGATGTTATTGACCAGTCATTTACCAGGTTTCCATATCATGACAGATTATCGCCAAATCTCTGTGGTTTGCTACCACTAATCATTGGCGACAATGGCATGTATTTCCACAAATAAAAGTTTATTGCCGCTGGTTGAACCACGGTCATGGAGACAGTTGCAGTCAATGTGTTGTTAAGTGCAATTTACCCGACTAGCGCTGCTGGCTGTTTTTATTGTAATTTTTTTATAGTGTAAGAATAAATAAATGAAAATAATAACACACAATTGTTGGCTAGTAAGGAAAGTTGTGTAGTGACAATAAATGGTAGTAGCACATTGCAGTGGATATCATTCAATAAATTATATTGTTTAGCATTAGTTGGTAATAAATAAAACAAAAATCGATGCAAGTGAATTTTTGTTAGCATAAAAAAATACTACGGTATACTTTTTATCGCTGTAATAATTAATTACCAGCAGCAAAGATTTGTTTGTTTCAAATCAGTTGTATTAAACAAATAACAGTGTAATAAACCACAAACAATCATTGTTGGTTAAATATAAACACACACAAGCTAACGATGCCGTGCGGTTACAATGGATAATTTGCAGCTTCCTGCTTTATTACACATGCCTGGTTTTATCGCCTTTGGCGACATTAGCATTTCTAATAGCAGTAAACAACTGGCATTTGGCTTATCGCCAATTTTTTACATTCGGAGAGCGACAAATGTTTTTTGACAAGTCTCATGACAAATTTATCAACAATGCTGTTTCTAACAGAAGTTTTCCTTTATCGCCGGCAGTATCGCCAATTTGTCACTATGTGGAAACATAGTGTTTGTATGTGTTTGTCCATCCATGGGAGGTCTTCGCCATCAATAATAATGAAGAGTTTTTCAAATTAAACTTGGAATGATTGTGTGGTGAAAACTGTCATTCCTGAGTTTCCTCCGCAGCTATTTGGCCCACGACAAACGTGGCTTCTGCTTTTAGATCTCAAATTTTGAATGACAGATATATTGTGGTGGATTTTGGCAGCACACATGCTTTGCACATACATATACCTTAACCCAGAGGTGACTTTGACACTATTAATTAGTCACACAGGCCTCCCCAAGTGGTGCACCAAGTATCCATTACTTAGAAGCAGATTATTTGCCTTACCTACTCTGCAGATGTGATACCGGCCCTGCAAACTCTATACCGGCCCTGCAGTGACATACCGGGCCAGCAGCAAGATGGCCGCCCTAGCCAGAGTTCCAAAGATGATCTGTATCGATTCCCGAGGACGAATCCAGGACCTAACTACCTCCACTTCCCACCTACCTAGATTATAAGGCTAACTAGACTGAGAACTTAATCATATAGCTGTATTCATTGCCACTAGGCGCCTTAATCTTTTAATATTGTATGCCATTATATGTATTGTTATCTGATTGGTTGTAGCACTTCCTGTTATGTTTTATTGGTTGCACCAACATGATGCAATACATTTCCTGTGATCAGCCTATAAAAGGCTGCTATTGCTAGTATGTTTTGCCACTTATCACTTACTGCTACTGCTGTGGACTTCTCTAGCGATTGCCTCCCTAGAGCTTGATATGTGGACAATAAATGTATTTCATTACATAAACTATACTTAGTTTGTCTGAGCCGAGGGCTCACTAGTAGTGAAGTTGTTACCGACTTCTCTGTTGCACCTGCAGGTCTGACTGACCCTGCGTTACTTCTAGGCGAGAGGTGTCAATTTGCTGCTTCACGAGCTGCACGCTGTGGACGGCTGTTGTTAGTGGACGTTAGTAGGAGCCCCACCGGCACAATCCACTACAATACAGTCTTTTGAAAGGGTATATAAGTGCTGTCGACCTGTTGCCCGTGGAAATCATTCTCCTGCAAAGTAGCTAGAGTGATTCAGGACAGGTTATAAAAGTCATGAGGGGGGACAAAATTGGTTGTACACTTAGCTCCGATAAGTATGGATACAAGCCTACTCTCCAGTTTTTTAGGGGAAAAGTAATCAGCCTGGCATGGCCAGTCCAGTTGATTCAGGAGTGAATCTATGTGCCTGATATCTGAAGGTTGACATTTTTCCACCGTAGTAGCCTTGAAGGTCTCTCTACTGGAAGTGCTGTTTTGATTGTGGCAGGAGTACTTACCATCTCCTCAGAACAACATAGGCCTGGCAGGTCTAGCGGAGAAGGTATTTCAGCCTCCTGATTGTTGAAAACAATTTATACGTTGGACAAGAATATATGCCTTATGTTTTAGAGGTGTGGGTTATGCATTTCCAAACGTGGTAGCATGGCTTCGTACTTCCCAGTTGCCCTACGGCAGCTAACTGCTGCAACAATTAGCCCTTTTGCTTCTCTATATTGTACCTACTTCCCTTCTCTGGAGCTGCCGTTCACCATAACATCCATTGTTCATTGGACATTGACTCATAGCAACACTCTCAGTTACACCGACTTATTCATCACAGATGATTCATTTAGTAGTCAGTTAATTGTACGTGAGAACGGCTAAGTATTATAATATATGTATTATTGGTTGCCAGAAAATTTCTCCACTATACACATGCATCTGATAAAAATGTACATTACACATGTATATTATCTGCTGCCAGCAAACTTTTCCACAATATACATGCACAGAATAGAAAAAAGTACAATACACACGTATATTCTAGAAACAGGCTACCATATGGGATTGGATGGACATAGACAATAATGAACATCGGCAGGAATGAGTGTAGACACCAACCAGCTGCTGTTGTTCTGTTTACCACCGTTTTTATATGTTCAGTTGTTGTTACTGGTAAGTTTTTCAAGTTCAGCTAACGGAAGAGGAACATAAAAAAAGTGCCCAACAGAAGTATCACATATATACGGGAGCTAAGGGGCATTGGTGAGACTCCTCTGTCCAATTGGTTCAGCACACATTCACCGGTGAATCTTATTTTTTTAATGATGCCGAGATGGTTTTATTGCTAATACGTCTGGCCACTGGGCCTAGTTTTGATGCGTAAGGTCTCAGCTACGAACTCCATTGGTGTTTTATCCATAATTGCGGGGACACGAGCATCCTGCTAATTGTGAAAGGATTCTAGTAATGCCATTCAAAACAATAAAAAGAATGGCCCGCAAAATTGTTGCTTGACAGAATTTTCAATTAACTTTTAATCGTCTACCAATCATGACTTTTTCGTCAAAGATTGCAACTTCGTTTTTTTCAATCTAAATGCAAAACTGTGAATCAAAATTATAAACATACATTGCTTAATAATAACTGATTTCCTGATTTGAGCAGATTGATCTTTAGACAACAACACAAACTTTCTGACCAGCTGATGAATGTTCAGCTCCATGACTATTGTATCATTAAGAGTTCGCACTAAATTCAATTGTTCTTATCAAAAAGTTTGTGCACACTAGCCAACTTTGATATGCCCCCAACCGACAATATTTACATATAAGTGCATTTTGCTTACCTCGAACAACTTCAGGAAACTGTCGCACGTCTTGAATGAGCCTGGATCCTCATCGTTCAGCACTTCAAACAAATGTTTAAAAACTTCCGAAAGTCCTTCAACCAGCTTCTTTTGACCTGAAACTTTATGCATATCACTATAGTAAGGGGTAGAGCATACACATGAAACCTGTTAATGCAGTTTTGTGGTATTTAAGTAAAAACTTACGCTTTTTGTTTATGCCAAAAAACTTTTAAGTATTACCGAATACAATGTTTCTTTTAACCAAATATAATTAAATAACAATTTTAATTATCGTGTAGAGGAGTGATATTTGCACTTGAATGTTACTAAAAAGTTATCACCAATTTTCTTATATCATACTAACTCCAGCTCTAAGGCCAAATAATGCCAGCCCTCTCCTTCACCCTCTAATACATTTGTACCGACCTGCATGCCCTCCTCCTTCACTCTCTAATACATTTGTACCGACCTGCATGCCCTCCTCCTTCACTCTCTAATACATTTGTACCGACCTGCATACCCTCCTCCTTCACTCTCTAATACATTTGTACCGACCTGCATGCCCTCCTCCTGCACTCTCTAATACATTTGTACCGACCTGCATACCCTCCTCCTTCACTCTCTAATACATTTGTACCGACCTGCATGCCCTCCTCCTGCATTCTCTAATACATTTGTACCGACCTGCATACCCTCCTCCTTCACTCTCTAATACATTTGTACCGACCTGCATGCCCTCCTCCTTCACCCTCTAATACATTGGTACCGACCTGCATGCCCTCCTCCTTCACTCTCTAATACATTTGTACCGACCTGCATGCCCTCCTCCTTCACTCTCTAATACATTTGTACCGACCTGCATGCCCTCCTCCTTCACCCAAACAGTCACACTTCCCCCAACGACAGTTTTTGTGTATTGTACACTATACCTAAGGTATACATGTGTATTGTACACTATACCTAAGGTATACATGTGTATTGTACACTATACCTAAGGTATACATGTGTATTGTACACTATACCTAAGATATACATGTGTATTGTACACTATACCTAAGATATACATGTGTATTGTACACTATACCTAAGGTATACATGTGTATTGTACACTATACCTAAGGTATACATGTGTATTGTACACTATACCTAAGGTATACATGTGTATTGTACACTATACCTAAGATATACATGTGTATTGTACACTATACCTAAGATATACATGTGTATTGTACACTATACCTAAGGTATACATGTGTATTGTACACTATACCTAAGATATACATGTGTATTGTACACTATACCTAAGATATGCATGTGTATTGTACACTATACCTAAGATATACATGTGTATTGTACGCTATACCTAAGATATACATGTGTATTGTACACTATACCTAAGGTATACATGTGTATTGTACACTATACCTAAGGTATACATGTGTATTGTACACTATACCTAAGGTATACATGTGTATTGTACACTATACCTAAGATATACATTTGTAATTTTCACTATTTTTATGAGTTACTTTCAGTGCAACTATTTCCATTTCTCTTAAAAGCATGGAAAATTCTTTACAACACTGTAGTAGTAAAAGAAATGGTTGATGGCAATCTTCATACAGTAAAATCACTCTAAAGAAATGAAACCTACCGTTAGTTTTAATTTCAGCGGGTGACAGCTCTTTTGGCCAGCTGTTGCAGCTCGGCAAGCACACGTCATAAAAAGTTTTACGCCTAAGTCCACCAGCAAGTCTGTTTATATTTGTTACATTGCCCGCAGCTCCCTAAAGAACAAAATCTCTAATGTTCAATAGGATCATTTTACAATTGTCTACTAGATTGTAATTTCGACAGCCCCATTAACCAATCATTTTGGTCCTCAGTACAGCAAATCTAGTCTAGCTAAATCTATGGCAATAAAATAACAAAATAAATTGATACTCAATTAATATAAAACCAACTTTTACATAACACAGATATTGCTATTTGTTATCCAACACATAACAACTCTTTCATCCACATTTATCATAAACTGCTCAATAGCATACGTGGAAACCAACTGCTTTATTGGTCCACTGGTAATTACAGCAACATTGATAAGCACCAATCAAGTAATTTTACCCACAGTTATGCTAATGACTATGATTGCTCGGCTTTAAAATTTAACCAAAGACATTAAACGTAAATACTCGCCCATTTGCTCATCCCATCAGAGACAACTCCGGTTTCCTCTCCAAATTTTGCAATTGGTTTGATGACAAGTAGGTTGTCAATTACCGCATCTGTTGAAGCTTTCTGCATTCTGAGTCCTTCAATGCACACCTGAATTTTACAAGTTACAAAGCATGAACGATGATCATGGTTCCTTGATTACTGGCAGCCTTATTGATTATAAGTCTTTGCGCAAAATACTTTTTGCCTTGAATTTTAAATTAAATTTTTTTTCAAAAAAAATCCCCTCACTCAAGGTTTCAGTTATGTTATTTAGTGGAGAGGAGCTTTCTGGGAGTTTTAATTGTCAGACGATACAAAAACGACCGACTCCCATGTTTAGATTTTGATGATGCAATACAGACATTAAGCATGTGCAGAATAGCTGCAGAGAAGCCATCTTTCGTGATGAATAGGCTGATATTGGAGAGAGTGAATCCGCAGGAAGTAATAGTAGCATGTATTGATTGTGTCCATCTTCCATAAACTTCTGGTGGTTTGTTTATGTTCTGGGCATCTATTAGAAGCACAAACACTTCCTAAAATATTATATGAATAAACTGAGTACATTTCAACTCTGTATGTAAATGCTTTGACATCCTCAAATTTTTGATTGGCTAATGCATGATTGGCTCACCAGTTGATCTTTTCGTTGAATTCTGAACGGCCGGTTAAACATCTGGATATGCCCCGGCTCGGACAACAAATTGTAGTGTGTGTCCTTGATAGCTCTTGTACTTTCAGTCCACTCAGAATCGACACTCTACAGACATACATTATAGCATGCGTTGTTTGCCATAGACTATCTGAAACCCTATTCAGTTATTAACAGTGAGAAATCTTTTAAAACCATTTCCAATAAGCTAAACAATAATTGCCTACTAATTCTATGAAAAAGGTGTTTTGAAGCAAAATATGACTTTAAACTGTGCTTTAAAGGTAAATTCTGATCTGATAAAAGCTGTATTGACTTAGATTTTGTATATATAAAACTTTGTCCATTACCTGTTTCCATAAAAGATTTTTCCCTTTCTCCATTTTACCTTTTTTTCCTACCTGCCTAATTTACCTACCTATCCCTTTTCACCCTTTCAAGATCAGGTTCAAGCTAAAGGGTGCAGAACAGTATTAAATAGACACACTCTGGCTGGAAAGTTGTTTTCTCATTGCACTTTGTAAAAACCAGCAAGAAATGGCTGAAAACACTATAGGTCTATTGAAACCTTGTTGCATAAAGTCTACGAAAGCGCTAATGGCCAGCTGCCAACTTGTTATAATAAATTGTAAAATATTGTAGTGGATTTTACTGAACACTAACAGTGACCAATACTGCTGCAGAGGTCCCGCTGTTGGTGGCTACCACAGGTATGCCTCCCTTAGACACAATAGGCAAGACCGGGTTCTATTGTAATGAACAAATTGCTCGGTTTAGGCAATAAACATTAATAATTAATCATACCGGCACAGGGTATTTACTACCCCGGCCCTGGGTAGCTATCCCGGGCCGCCATCAAGATGGCTGCCATAGCCTGAGGGAGCATACATAGCTCAAGAACCTCCAGAAACCATACCCATGAGCTGGTTAACCTTAGATGTTGGAAAAATTGAACCAAAGGCTTGCAAAAGACCAAGGACCATACCTAGAGGAGATACCAACTTATTACTGGACAGCTAGCCATAGACTCCGCCCCTCACTTCTGGGCGCCAGTTTACTTTAATCTATTTATTCACATTTAGTTGGACAATGTTATTTTGTATATTTGGTATTGCTTCCTATCATGCTTCCTGTGCACGATGGAAAAGTTCCAGAGTACTTCCTGTGACTTTCTGTAACTCTACCTATAAAAGGCAGAGCCTGTTTTCATATCACTGCGTACCTCTCAGCCTAGCATTGGATTGCCACCTTGTATTCTGATATGAACAAAGGTTACCATATATCACTTGAAAGCACCGAGTGTATATGTCTGAGCCGAGGATTCGTTACCGTCGCTAAAGTCAATTGTTTGCTTTACAACACCCTGTTTGTGCCATCCCGGCACGGGGTCACCTCTGTGGAGAGGTAGACTGTTGTTGTCAGGCCTGAGAAGGCTGACTGTTTGGTTGTGCTGGCAGACAGGCAGCCTGTGCAGTGACAACCCCCTAGCGGAAAGTAGTGCGACATAAAACTCCGTTACAACATCATGGTAAATTTAAATGAAATATGGTAAAGTTTTGTGAGGTTTTTGGATTAAAATTGAATTTAAAAGATTTTTATTGCTTTTTAGCATAAATCAATTTTTTTTAGTGAAATGGCTATTTATTCGGATTTCATCATTACTAATGTTACAAAAGGCGCTGCGGGACTACAATCTCGGCAACAGCTTTTTATATTCTAAATAATCATGACAGTGTAATAACCTATTGGCATTAGATGTATGCATCTAGTTTTTAAACTTGTACAGGTGAAAGCCATCATGTACTTAAAACACCTTTAATAATGATGAAATAAAAACAACAAAAAAGGCTCCGAAAAATTCAAAAACTTGTAACTTACACATTTTTTGGCACAATGCCAATATCTGTGAGATTCTATTGTTATACAAAAGTATCAAGTTTTTTACAACTTACTTCATGGCATTATATAACTTTTTGCATATTGTGGGTGATGTTTTATTATTATTAGCACTGATTGTATCCACAAGAGTCATATATCTAGTGAGAAGGCAACTCTGCATGGACTTCTTAAACGCAACTCAACATGAAAAGTTATCATTAAACAAACACATAGAGTTAGGTGCCTGAAGCGCTTTACTTCCTTTTTTGACACGAGCTGCTCATTCCAACAACCTTTCTATCACATCGTACCTCTATACCTCACCAAACATTGGCTATCCACATTTTCTGAGTTTCAGTTTTTGTAATAAATAATTTTCTCTATCGAAAATGCTGGTGCTTATTTTTCTTTTATTAGTAAAGAAATAAAAATTGGCGTCGATGATTTTTGTCAGAGTATGATGTAATTGCACTGCTCATTATACAACAACAACATGTTGAACCACTGATGTACCATCTAAATTACTTAGGCTGGGCTACCAGTATGCGCATGCATGTTAGTATTTATAATATAGTTATAACTTTATTTGTTTTCTGATGATTAATATGTATGCCGAAATATTTCACACAACTGAAACTGAAAAATATTTCATGTTCAGGTGCAAAACCTGTAACGGATTGTTTGGCTCGCACAAAAAACATAACATCAATTTTTTTTCCAAAGTTTTAGTTCTCAAATAGACAAGAATTAGTCTCTTGTAGAACAGGCAGGTAGAGAATTGGACAAAGGTGAATCGGGTCAAGAAAAGTGAAAAGTGGGTACAGGGAGGGAGATAGGGGTGAGAGAACGGAGAGAAAGAGAAGGAAACTTTTTTGTCTAAGCGTATACAGAGAAAAAGTTGTGACAGCGACTAAATGAAGTATTACCAATGAAAAGAAAAACAAGGCAATGAACTACCAAAATAATTTTTCCATGTAGAAAAATGGCTTACCCGCTCTTTGTGTTCAAGGTAAGAGATCAATGAGCTGATAAAGAAAGGTTTACCCAACCAGCCCTCTTCTCCAGCGATACTTATTATAAAGAGCTGCGGTTGCTGAAGCGGCCGCGCTTCAATCCTTCCAAGTACTTCCTGTATCTGCTTATAGTCAGGTTTCACGACAGTCATAGCACCGCCTACATCAACTATATCAACCCATCTATCTGGGCAGTTGACTCCGCTATCATCTGCCTATAAAAAGAAGCCATACATGAGATTATTTCGTAGAAATGTCATTGGATCCAATAAATAACGACTACCTTTCGCATCGTTGTACAAAATCAGTGATAAAACTTTCAACCTATCGACCATCAGACTGTGACGAGAAAAAGATATTATTTTTGTTTGGCTCAAATGCACGAGTCTTTTTCTTAAAATAAGAATATGTACATGGTTTAATAAAAATACTCACTTGCCCTGGGTTGACCAAACAGACTGTGTCTCGTTCAATTGCACCATAATTGTTAGCCATAACTCTTGTCTTCTAATAATACAGAGCAAACACAAATAATATATGCACTAGCAAAATCATGGATTAGTAAATAATACGCTATATTCATATAGGGATTAAATTTGTTTCCCCTTGCATCTTCTAGCTTCCCTGAATCTACTGCACCCAGTTGGTCCCTCCCCCTGACTATTTCCACTCAATCCTCCCAAATTTGTACTCCTCATGTCAACTCTCCACTTTCTCACTAATGTTCTACCTCTAGATGAGCCGGTGCATGTAGACAATGTTAATACATAAGTGAAAAGAGCAGAGTAAGGTTCTTGGATTTGCCTGCTCTTGAACCTCTATCTTTTAAACCTGGCAACCCGTCATAGCAAGTCTTTGGCATTTCCTTGTTCCCCATTAGGAGTTACCCTTCCCTTCTTTTGGCAAGACACAACAGGTCTTGTAATCATTGTCCCTAATGTTTTGGGTTCAAAAACTAAATGCCTTGCAACTCGTATTTTTGAATTGGACATTAATTAAAACACAATTTGAATATTGTAATGGAATGAAGAGATAGCCAACTAAGTGGCATGGACTTGATGATAAAGTGAAGGCAGCCCCTTAATGGATCTTGACAAGTTTGCTGACTTGCATTTGAAGTGATTTTGAGGCCAGTTTTGTGTGTATGTTTTTGACTTTGTTACACCTATTTCTGTACTTTAGTATTTCAACAAGCCAGCAGCTGACAGTTCTTTTCGAGCTGTTAGTTAGTTGAATCTTGAACTTGTGAGCTTCTGTGAAACTCCAACTATACAATAAGTGATAAATACATTTTCATGACTAAACTATAATGCATGGAAAAATTACATACGGGAACAAAAACTTTTGTGGGATCAAGCACTCAGTTAGGTTTAATTAAAAAATCAACATCTTTTTACTTCTGAGCATATGAGAAATATAAAACAGTTTAAAAAAAAATGGTAAAATTGACACGCTGTAATCATCCAAAGAGTCATCAGCATGATCAAGAGGAAATGAGACAGCTTTAATTTGTTTAACCACAACGATAGCTTCAACCTCTGCAAGGCTTGACATGTAAAAAAAATTAGTTTCATACTGGCTAAAAAAAATTAATTATATGCTTTTTGCTTACTCAGTTAAATAACCTGCTTCCTACTTGCAAAATGACAGCTCACCCCTTATGCAATTGATTTAATCTTAGATTTAGAGTCACCATATTGAGTCAACAACATCAATTCAAATGTGCAAGCTCACCTCAACGTACTACACAAGTCATATTTGTTTCACTGGAAATGATTCAAGCAGTTAAATCATTATTTCCTTCACACTATCATTCATAGAAAGCTGTTCTACTCAATGTTCAATATCACAACTAGATACATCCAAAAACGCAAAAGAATTAATCGCATAAACACATGAGTTATTCAATGATCACAAGGAGTTGTCTTTTTTTTCACTGAAGCAGAAGTAAAAGTTGTCTTCTCCTGCTCAGCCTATACTTGATGTACTAGCCCATATATTTAGTTATTCCCCTATCTATAAGAGGAACCTGTTACAGTTAATCACAGGCACTTCATATAAGGCTTCAGTGAGCAACCAAGCAGCTTGACTTTTGTTACTTGAAGGCATAATAACCTAGTCTATAGATAATTAGAGAACGTGAAATTTAAAAAATTCAAATTAAATTTTGAAAGTTTTAAAATTATTTACTCAAAACTTTCAAAGTTTACAGCCGGCGTGTTATTGTAAGTAGTGTGTATCATTTAAGGCATTTATCCAGTACACGTATGATGACTGACTGTGTGGACAGATTTGGGTAGTGTAGCTGACGATATGCACTGGTTTGTATGCTGTTGTATTTTCGGTTAAGGGTAGATTCACCACTGGCAGCATTGATGTTTTACTATAATACAAGCTGTCAGTTTCTTAATTGAATTTGCAGGCCAAAAGATAATGGTACTAGAGCTAGATACAAGGCCCTTGTCATTGTTTCCTTGAGCGAAATAACTCACTAAAAAGCCTCATAGCAAATCAAACGATATGTAGTAGTGGAAAGTTAACAGAAGTGCTATGCAGACGAATCGATTTATACTTTGAGAGCTTTGGGTGCTTCAGCAATTGGCAAAGTGCTGCTAAAGTAATGCCGATACAAGCCTTCAAGGGCATAACTAGTAGCTGTTTTACTGCACATAAATATTTTTCATCTTGAACAGCCAGAAAATTGCTGATGCATACAAACACCAGAAATTTGCTTTCTAGAAAGTCAAAATGAGTAAATTTTGACTGAAACGTATATTCTATGCTTCACCCAGTTGCAAATAATAAATATTTCAATCAGTGAAACGGGTGGAAAATGTTGAGTTGTTGTAGTAAGCTTGTATCACACCCTTTTGGGCTCTATCCATAGTGTATAACATATACTCAAGTTTCGTGCAAACCGAAAATTCATGATAAGAAATTGATACATTCATTGCACTTTTGATGAAGGCATCGGCCGATGAGCGACTGTTTGTACATATCAATGACATAGAAGTGAGTTGCTTTGCTCACCTTTTGAGAAATGACACTTTTCGCTCTTTACTGAATAATCAGAAATGCATTCAACACTACCAATAAAAGATGTTCAGAAACCTTCCAACTATTGTATTTTGTACTTTAGATAAACCTGAACCTATGCAATTTTGACAATTCACAAAAATAAATTTAGGATGAAAATATTCGTAAACAGGAAATGGTGGGTATTATATTATATTATGAAAGCAAATTGTAAATCACTCGCCTCACTATTCACAATAACTAAACGAAATGCATACATACAGCAGTTTGCATGTATATTTGCTAGAACTACAATCAAGGTGAGATGTTTTTGAATGTAAAAGAACTGCACTGAATATATTTCCATACCTTGCTTGAATAAACAATTCATTGAATCTTCCAAAAAACTGAAAACCTCAAGTATTTACAATTATTTATCTGTTTACAAAGATTCAGTAGTCACCAAAAACAATGAGCTTGACAAGTTTTTTTAGCAATTCTTTTACATGAAGCAAAAGAACAACCAGACAACAGCCAGACGCTGAATACTCTCTGGGGTTTGAGGAAGGTGATTTCTGTTAATAAAAAGAAAAGTAATGCACTCTATTTTCACGGAACTTTGACGTTCCAGCTTTCTCCTAGACTCAAAAAATAAAAACATGCGTAATTATCTGCTCTTGTAAAACAGCAAAAACAACTTTTAAGCTAATTTTACTTTAGTACGACACAACAAATTATTGCTTCAAATGGTTTTTGAAAAACTTTAAAATTTTCCACTAAGGAATCAAGATTTGAACTTTAGGAATTTAAACCTAACCACAAAGAGTCAGTAACGTACCTGAATACCTGAACAGGTGTGGTTTGAGGTTAGCGGTTAATATGTACAACAGTAAAATAGTGTATAATGTAATCACCTGATAGGGGGTTGATTGCTGACAGCACCTAGTAGACTGCTTACTTACTCTCGCTGCCTCTGGCTGCTTTGTAACTTAAAAGCTAAAATGACAGGCTCACATGTCCCAGCCAATCAAAATCATGTTGCTCGAGTGTTTATGCAGAGTGCATTTGGTGGGCGTAGCTAGAATATTTATAAATTACTAATGATTCAATTTGCAGACTGTTTTGTAAGACAATGAAACAGCCTGATTAGTATATAGATGCTCTTTGGTCATGTCATGTGACTGGCAGTATTTAAAGCGTTTGGTGATAGTTTTGGTCAAATTTTGTCTGCCTTTTCAGGTCACCAAGCCCTGTCAAACAAGAACACCACTTTCTCAATCAATAAAATTTCGTGCCAAAGTTGAATGACAAAACGCCACAAGCGATAAGCATATGAAGCAGCCCAAGAAATGAGTCAATTTATATTCATTCCAGTAATTTTGAACTAAATAAAACACTGATTGACTGTAAATAATAATAATTATTGTTACAAAATATATTATCACTGGTAACCCCACTTTATTTCACTAAATAATTTGTTGCAAAAGATTAATTTCGCATAATTGATCAGTCTGTAAATTTCAGCATTGGAAGGTAATGGATGGAGCTAATGATTCTATTGGGTTGGTAGAAAAGTGTTTTTATTGTTCAATCTTTTTGTACTTTTAATACAGAATAATTTTGAATCAATTGCTCCCTAAAATGTATAATTGACATAAATTAAGAGACAAAACCCAACACAACAAACAACAGTAATTAATCCTAATTTGATTAGCTTTGTAGAAAAGGTTTTAATATTGGAAAGTGTTAACATCCCATTAGCAGATGACATGTACAGTATATCTATGAAAGCGTGTGAAACTCAACTTTGAAAGTTGATGCCCCACAGCAGCTTTTATTTGCAATCAAAGTAAGTTTAGAAACTGACTTCCTGATTCAACGGATTTGTAGACTCAAGTGATCTTTTGTTACTATAAGCTTTGTATACTGCATAGTGTAATAGATATTATCTGTATTACTCTACTGACAACCAGTGCAGAGGAGCCAGTAAATAATACTGTTAATTAACACAGTCCTGTCAGTCATAGAACTAAGAAAAAATTTTGGAGTTGTCTCCTTAAAAGAAACATTCCTTCCTTCCCAGCAACCGCTCCACCTCTGGTAACCAATATACTTCTTTATCATTCTTACTGCTTCCTTAGTTAAAGTTAAGCAAGCCCAGTAGTAGAATGACATGACAGGTAGTTGTACTACAATGATGTCTAACAGGTAGGTGTACTACAATGATGTCTAGCAGGTAGGTGTACTACAATGATGTCTAGCAGGTAGGTGTACTACAATGATGTCTAGCAGGTAGTTGTACTACAATGATGTCTAGCAGGTAGGTGTACTACAATGATAGTAGTAATATATGAGCAGATCTCCCTACCAAGTGTTTTTTTGTGGATTTGATCTTGGGGTTATGCAATGGGTTACGGCATTGGATGGATTCGCCGAGTTTATATTGTATTTTATTTGAGGGGCATTTGAGTGGCATTTGAGTGGCATTTAAGTGGCATTTGAGTTTTGATTATTTTTTTACTTAATTTGAACTTATATGGCGTATAGATTTTGATAATTTTTTACATAACTCGAACTCATATAGCATCTTGAGAGAGAGGAGAGAGGAGTTATATCTAGCTTGAATAAATACATTGATTAAAAGTGAATCAATATATAATTATATACATTTATTACATAATAAGCAGAGGTAAACCTTTCCATATAATATAGCTAGTGTCAGTAAAGACTAAGTAATACAAAGCGCTAGGTTTTGTAATGATAATCAATGCAAAGTCTTTTCCTTTACATCGTATCTTAAAAAATCCTCAAATTAGCCTTCTATATGCTTAAAACTTACAGCATTTGGGAAATAATTCTAATAGAAAACATTATATCTATTAAAATTTACTGTAAATTTTATGTAGTACAAAGCACTATAACCTTCGTTTAATCACTTGAGACTACATATCATCAGCATTCGAGATCAAGTCTATATAAATATATACGATGAATGATTCCTTGTATTATATATATATATAGTTATAGTAACTGTTTTAAAAATAAGACTATTATGAAAGTTTTTATTTAAGCCAAAGTAGGTTCGGTAGATACTCCATCAGAACACACTCGTCTTTTAGCATAAAAATATGTGAGTCCTCGCTTTATTTGCTTGTATGTCAACATTTTTTTATCCTTTACTACAAATCCTCGATTTTTACCCATAAACGACTTTTTTGTGTTCAATACATTTAGATAACTGTCTTTGTTCAATTGATTAATTCGTTTGTTCAAACCTTTTGAGCTAAACTTGTTTCCTTTTTCTCCCCAGCAATAATAAGATTTGGAGTTAAGCGCAACAATTCCATCTCCGGTAAATTCCTCTTTAAACAATCCAGGTGTTCTTTTTCCATGTTTTAGTACTTTGTCACAACATTCTTGCATGTTCCATTCTAAACCCATTGTTTTGATTCTTAAAAATTCATCCCTATGTTTGTCACAGTATGGTCGTGGAAACCAATCACCATATTCATTGTAAAACTCTTTTTTCATACTCGGTTTTACCAGTGTTTCTAATGTTCCGCTCAATGCCATGTATGCACTATCTGTATCCATTTCAACATATTGGAAATCACTTCTGTCAATATATCTATAAATAAAAAGATTACTTCGATTATTTGGGAGTTTTACTTACTTATACATAATAATGGTATGGAATTAGGTTTTACTTACTTATCCATAAAGTCGTAGTAAAACTGTAGCATTCTCAGTTTAGCATACTGTAGCACGGAGAAACCCAAGTGTACTGGAACATTCATAGTTAGCTGAAATGATGGTGATACTGATTAGCAAAGTAAACCTGTGGAATATAAATTTTGAATTGCAAAATAATTGTTTTTAAAACTTACTAGTTGTTTACAGGTTACGATTTCATAAAAATCATCTGCTATCTCTTCCATGGAGATAAATTTGTTTCCTCTGATACGAAATGAAGCTTTTCTGGCACCTTCGATGAACTTGATGGTAGTATGTTTTTCTTTATCGGTGATTGTTTTTCCATAAGCAGCATTTCCTACCAACTTGCTAGTAGTAGCGAGTAATTCTTGACTAGGGTCTGCATCTCCCATTCTCCTAGCATCTGAAACCGATGTTCCAAAAGCTTCAAAAGCTTTTCTAGGAATATATTCTATTAGCTGATAAACTTTGGTGACTTTCAATCCTTGTTTCAAGTACCATTTCAACAAAGGACTCATTAGCAATATCTTATCTCCATACATACTGTAGTGTTTTTCTATCGTTAGTTACACCACCGACACAACGGCTTCCATGTACTCCTTGATTATGCTAACAATGTCCAGACAACGACAAGAGTGTTCCTTGTTAATAATGATACTTTATTATTAATATTCTATTTAGCAAGGTACAATGATTACTGCAAGTCATACATAACGACTCCACAATAACCCACAATAACTTCTGCCCTCCTGATCTTCAACAATTCCTTTTATAGGAGAGACCAGGAAGGCACACTCCCTTATTAGGGTAAACCAATATAACAGATCCTTATAAATTATCAACAAATCATCACAATCAATACATAAAATAAACAAAGACAATCAAATAGAAAAGTGCACACATGGCACATTGTTTACTAGCTCCAAGGCTCCTCCTCCTTAAGCTTGGGTCCCACTTCAAGGCTCTCTCTCTTGTATGACTTCAATAGGCTGTCATGCTTTCTTGTGCACTCAAGCTCATCCATTAGTGGCCATATATGCCCGGCTAATCTCCGAATGGTGGCCATATATGACCGAGTGAATCTCCGAATGACTCATCAGTGTAGTGGGTGACTGGGCATGCATTATAAGTTAGTAGTTGCACAGCTTGATCTAGAAGCATCCATACAAACACCTAAGCTGTGCAAGGGAATGGGTTCTATTTCACTCTTCTGGGGTGGCAAGGGTGCAGGATAGGGGGGTTGAGGGGGAAGGAAGGGGCTGGGGTCACTGATGTTACACAAATCTCCCACATACTCCGCTCCATTAGGGACACCGTCTCTAATTAATGAATCAACAACAAAGATTTGTGGGGTACTCTTTGTCTCTGTTTGCGTTCTAACGCCAGATCTACTCCGTGGGGGTGGTGTGAGATTCCTTCTGAGGGTGGTCCATCTATCCCGAGCCGGGG
The DNA here is from genome assembly GCA_945261195.1 of Cryptosula pallasiana. Classification (NCBI taxonomy): domain Eukaryota; kingdom Metazoa; phylum Bryozoa; class Gymnolaemata; order Cheilostomatida; family Cryptosulidae; genus Cryptosula; species Cryptosula pallasiana. The sequence continues at coordinate 20,039,386 of OX183136.1, forward strand.
TAGTGCCGGGGTCACTGGGAAAAGGGGGATTTGGCTTGGGGGGTTTCTTTACACATTGACTGTAGCTATAATCAAGTTTTGTTGAAGGAATGATTGTAGTAGGGACCAGGGGGAGGTTAGTGGGTGGTCTTTTAGCTGGAGCAAGGGGTGGAAACTCGTCTAAGTCGGTTGGGGGGGGGAAAGGCACAAGGGTGGTGAGAGCTAAAGGGTCACTGGCCGTAGCGTTCTCGAGTATCCATTTATCATAGGCGCGTTTCAATTCACCAGGTTGACTTGACGTGGCCGCTGGTAGCGTAGTGGGTGCTGACTCTCCTGTTATGCCTAGCAGCGGATCCTCGCTGTGGCTAGAGGGTGGCTGATTTTCAGCTAGATTAGCTTCGAGCAGGAGGTTGTCGTCGTCATCCTCGAGCTGTAAGCAGGCGGAAGTTTCGGTGTTCATACTTTGCAAGTAGTTCTGAAGGAGCTGTAGTAAGCAAGCGGACTGCTCAGTAAGCAAGTTAGCAGACAAACGGGCAATATTTTCTTGACTATTCAGCTGCAAACCGGTTTGCTCTGCCACTTGGGGGGTATGACTCCTGACAGAGGGGGAAAAGAGGGGTATCTTTGGGGGCTCCTGCAGGGGGGTTGAATGGAGAGAGCCAGCTGAAGTTTGGAGGGGGGGTAGGGGAGACCCTAGCGATTCTTTTGAGACTAGGCAAGGGGGGTTGTGGTCCTCAGGCTTAGTGGTGAATGCTTTAACTGTAGCCAATAACTTGGTTCTTTCTTCATGTAGTGCATCACTTCTTGCAGTGACTTGGTGACACCAAGGTTGGCCATATCGTTGGGGTGGTCCTACATTTCGTCTAGGGCGGTCTGTAGGTGCTGGGGCTAAGGGAGGGGGGCGTGCAACTGGCGGGGGGACAACTTCTTGGTTTGCCGTATGACCTACGGCTCGGCCAGTTCTCGTCCGATTGGATTGATTTTCGCTGGAGAGATTCGGTGAGCACTCTTCTACAGGTTGAGGTGCTCTGGGTGCTGCTCTCTCTATAGGTTGACTTGCTCTGGGCGCTGGCCTCTCTACAGGCGGAGTGATTGGAGGGGAGGGGGGCGCCGTATAAGGGGAAGGCATTGGGAGGTCCAGGAGTGGAAAGGGTATTTCTTGTAAAGGGGGAGGGGGTTGTGTTCTCCTGCGGGGAGCAGCGCCACGCATGTTGGGGCGGCGGACGGGCTCTAAAGCTGCAGGGGCTTGTCCGTACGGCTCCAGGCATGCCCTATATGGTTTCAGGCGACTGCCGTTTTGCACTGACTGTTGGCCGTGTCGATTGATCAGGTATGTGTGGTTACTGTAGGCTTCCTCTATTATATAGGGGCCCACAAACTTGGGTTGGAGTTTGGGGTTCTCTCCCTTTCTTCTCCTCCGGTTCTCCAACCATACTTCATCTCCCGTTTTGAATAGAGACGGCTCCTCTCCTTCGTCTCCTCTTATCTGTTGCTGCTCCATTCGGAGAGTCTCATGAACCTCTTCAAGTCTTTCCTGTAGGGCTTGGGCGTATTCGTGTACGGGCACACACTCAACCAAGGGGGGGTGATAAGTTAGTTGGTCGGGGAGCCGTAATTCCCTTCCCATCATCAGGAAGTTTGGCGTTTCGCCTGTAGTAGAATGGGGGGTGGCACGGAACGCTCTCATTATTTGGGGGAGAATCAAGTCCCATTCGCCGGGCTGTCTCTTCAATAGGAGAGAGCGTAGGGCATCTCCTAATACCCTATTATTGCGCTCTACTAAACCGTTGGATTGGGGGTGGTAGGGAGTGGTTCGAGTCTTTTTTACCCGCCAGAGAGTACAGAGTTCGTGCATGAGACTCGACTCAAACTGGGCACCCTGATCGGTGTGCATCTGCTCGGGTAGTCCGAAGTAGCAGAACACGTGTTCGTCAAGGGCAGTGGCAACAACAGGGGCAGTGGCATCAGGGAGGGGGAGGGCATCTTGCCAACGGGTAAAGTGGTCTGTTAAGACAAGTATCCACTTGTTTCCTCTATCGGTCTCAGGGAGGGGGCCCACCAGGTCTACGGCCAACTTTTGCCAAGGGCGGCCGGCATACATTCGCTGCCGTGTGGGGTTGGGTTTTGTACCGCCATGTTTAGCCCGCTGACAGGTTTCACAGCTGTTAATGGCTCTCCTTACATCCGCGGTCATACCTGGCCAGTACCATGTGAGGCCTACTCTCTTTAATGTCCGTTGTATGCCTTGGTGGGCCAAGACATGTGTCTCCCACACTACTTTGCTTCTCAGGCTGGGGGGGCACACAGCACACCAGTGGGCTCTATTCTGTCCGGCTTGGTGTACCTCTAGAATACCATCGGGGCGGATCTGCATAGAGTGTTGGCGTTTCTCCAGCTGTCGGAGTTCATTACTTCCGAGTTCCAACTGCTGTGGGGGAATAGGGGTATGGTTCTTTACCGCCTGGTAGATGATGGCTACCGGGTGGCGGCCTGTTCTCTGAGCATCCAGCAGGTCGGTGTCAGGGGGTGGGGGGCGAGTGATAGCTACCATTTGAGGGTGTGACGGGGTGGGGTCAGCTGGGGTGGATGGGGGAGGGGAGAAGGGGTGGGGCAAGGTTTGCAATATTTCTTTCTTTGTGGGTCCGCCGTCTCTGGCTTCAATGTGATTACATTGCTTACAATTGGAGGGACACCGTCTACTAAGGCCGTCAGCATTTCCATGCAAGTGTCCACTTCGGTGTTCGATGGTAAACTGGAACTCCGACAGAGTTTCGAGCCACCTGGCTACTTGGCTGGACGGCTCTTTACGCTTACATAACCACATGAGGGAAGCGTGGTCTGTTCTCACCCGAAAGGTTCGACCGTAAAGGTAGGGCTTGAAATGTTTTGTGGCTTTGACTACGGCCAGTAGTTCTCTGCGAGTGACACAATAGTTGCGTTCAGGGGGGCTCAGTGTTTTGCTATAATACGCTATCACTCTTTCTTCACCATTCTGTAGTTGGGAGAGGACAGCTCCAACACCGTCATCGCTTGCATCGGTGTCCAAGATATACGGGCTATCGGCATCTGGGTAGCCGAGGATGGGGGCAGACAGCAGTCCAGCTTTAAGCTGTACAAAAGCTTCTCTCTGAGGGGTGGTCCATTCCCATGGAACGTCCTTGCAGGTTAACTTGGTCAGGGGTTTGGCCGTAGTGGAGAAGCGAGGGAGGTATTGTCGGTAATACCCGACTGTACCGAGGAATGCTTGGAGTTCTTTAAGGCAGGTGGGGGTGGGCCAGTCACGGACTACTGCGATTTTGTCGGGATCCGTGGAAACACCATGCTCACTGACGAGGTGTCCAAGATAGCGGACTTGTGACTGTAGCAGTTCGCATTTGCTGGGCTTTAACTTAAGTCCTGCTGCTTTGAGCCGCTGTAGCACTTCTGCCAGCCGGTGTAGGTGGGTGGGGAAGTCGGGACTGATGACAATAATGTCATCCAGGTATAGCAGGAGTGACTTCCAGTGAAGTCCATGTAGTACTCGTTCCATGAGTCTTTGGAAGGTGGCTGGGGCAGAAGTGAGGCCAAAGGGGAGGACCTTCCACTTGTATAGGCCTGAGCGAGTTGAAAAGGCAGATTTGTCGCTGGCGTCTGCATCGAGGGGCACTTGCCAATACCCGCTCACTAGGTCAAGGGTACTAAAATACCGACTTCCAGACAGCGCATCTAGGCTCTCGTCTATACGGGGGAGGGGGTAGGCGTCCTGTTGGGTTACCGCATTTAGACGCCGGTAATCAATACAGAAGCGCCAGGTGCCATCTTTCTTCTTCACCAATACTACGGGGGAACTCCAAGCGCCAGTGCTGGGTTCTATCAAACCCCGTTCGAGCAGCTTGGCTACTTGTTCTTCAGCCTCTTTCTCTTTATGAGGCCCTAGCCTGTGGGGATGTTGACGGATGGGTTGTGTGCCAGGTCTCAGGGGAATGCTGTGGGCTACTAGGTTGGTAAGGCCGACGTCGTGGTCACCTTTACTGAATACTTCTTCATACGAGTGCAAGAGTTGTGCCAATTTGAACGCCTCCTGGGGGGTGTGACAGTTGCCTAGTGCTTGGACATACAACTCTTTTAGATGTTCGGGGACGGGGGGAGGAATGGCAGTGGAGGGGGGGGAAGTGGGCTCATCTTCTTTTACTGGTGATCCTACATCACCGTTGTGTACTCCAGTGTACCTTCCTATCGTTTTGCCAGCTTTCAAGTCCAGCGGTTGGTTGGTGGGGTTGAGACACCTCACCAATAGCTGATGCCGGTCATTCGGGGTATTGAGACTGGCAGCTAGGGGAGGGGAGTTGGGGATGCCTTCTACGATACCGAGGGGAAGGTGTATGGAGTGCGTAGTTCGGCACAGTATGGTTGCTTCGGTGTGGGGGGGGATCTGAGTGTCTCTAACCACCTGGACTCCAGTAGCCAGTACTCTGCCTTGCTGGTCTGTACACAGCAGTTCTTGGCCATTAACTTCTATCACTGACAGGTCGAACTTCATGCGACACTGATGAGAAGTGAGAAACGGCATGCCCAGAATGGCGTCCTCATTTATTTGGCCTACGACGAAAGTGGCTTCCGTTTTGACATCTCGCAGCCGAATGGGTAGGCGGATGGTACCAAAGAAGGGGATGTGCGATCCGTCGGCTAACACACCATGTGAATCACCTTCTTGCAGGGAGCTCTTAGTAGTTGGGGCCAGTCGATTGAACAGGTGTTGCGATAAGAGGTTGGTGGTGCATCCAGTATCGATGAGCACTGACACCGGTTTTCCCTCTATTCGACCGGGTAGGAAGTAGCTTGCCTTGTAAGGGCGCTCTGATGGGGGGTAAGTGAGGTCAGCGGGTTTAACTGCTGAGGGTTGGGGGGTAGGGGAGCGTCTATGTTGAGTACGAGAGGGTCGCTCAGTGGTCAACGGGGTTGAGGGGGGGAGTAGTTTCTTAGCCAAAGACTGACGAGGTGGGGGTGGCTCGGTGTCCTGTGTAGGGTGGCACACCAGGTGACCGTGGTCAGCAAAACTTTGTCTATGAGAAGGGGTGGGTTGGGTATACAGGTCAGTAGGGTAGTAGTCCGACTCTGCTTCACTGGGTACCGGGGAGTAGATCTCTTCGTCTCCTATATCTTGGAGGGGGGTATACCGGTTGGTGGTGGGTAGTTGCCAGGGTTCTGAGATGGGTACTACACGCCGTCTCTCTCTCTGCCATGGGGGAATCTCTAGTACGGGGTTGTACTGTTCTACTCTAGCCAACTTTCTTTGATAACGCCGGGGTGCCCGGGGGCAGTGAGGGGCCGGATTCCCTACTGCGGGCGGCGCCCGTTTTTTGATTGCTGGTTAGGGGGGGGCGGGGTAGATGGCCAAGGTTTTACCGGGCAGCTCCTTTGTAAATGGCCGATAGTGCCACATCCCCAACACTGGAGGGGGGCGGATGCAGGGAAAGGGTGGGGGAGGGAGGGGGCAAGGGGTGGGCTGACTTGTTGTTGTAATTGTTGCAATGCGTCGGACTGGAGCTTAACTGCTTCGGTCAACGTCTGTAGGTTCTTCATCAAGGCACTGAGGGTGTCCTCTGGTAGGGTGGCCGTCTGTTGGACTTGGTTAGGGGGGGAGGTTGGGGAGGGCCGGTCACTGGGTGGGGGTAAGTGTTCTTCCTCCTCTTCCACTATTCTCACTCTGGAGGGCCTGTCTTCGAATCCAACTTTGACTTGCAGGAATTCGTTTCCAGCTCTAATAGCCTCCTCAATCGTGTGTGGTTGGACTGCCAGCAGGTGCCGTTGTAGATAGGCATTACCAATAGTGCTGGCGAAAGTCTCTAGCACCATTCGGTCGACTCTTCGGGGGGGTAGGTCATCGTATGCCACACGAACTAATTTCTCCACTTCGTTGGCATGTTGTTGTAGTGAGGCTTGGGCAGAGCGACGCAACATAATTAACTTGGCCTGCGCTTCCTTTGGGGTGAGTCCGAAACGGGCTCGGAGGGCGGCGAAGATACCTTCTACGTGAGGGGGGCGTCCACACTCTAGTGCCTCGTCCTTCAGTGCTGCTCGGAGATGCATCAGGGCTGTAGCTTGGCCCCAGTCATTGGCCTCTGCGACCTCGAGGAAACGAGTAACAAAATACTCGATGTCTCCCGTCCCGTCGTACTTTGGGGCCTTGAAGGGTGTCTGTATTGGTCCTCGGGGAGGCTGTACCAACATCTGCAGAGCATCGGTGAGTTGCTCCAGCGCTATGGTAGGTTGTGCTCCGACAGGGTTTCTACCGGCACTCCTAGCTCTTTGGGTGGCCATGTTAGATACAATGGCAAGCTACGGGGGTTGAGTGACTGTTTTTGGCAAGAGTAGGCTGGTATACAGGGTATACAGGCTCGGTATGACTTCTGGGGAGAGGGGGAAGGTGGTATACAGGGTATACAGGCTCGGTGTGACTTCTGGGGAGGGGGGGAAGGTGGTATACAGGGTATACAGGCTCGGTATAGCTTCGGGGTAGGTAGTATATGGCTATACAGGCTCGGTGTGACTTCTGGGGAGGGGGGGGAAGGTGGTATACAGGGTATACAGGCTCGGTATAGCTTTGGGGTAGGTAGTATATGGCTATACAGGCTCGGTGTGACTTCTGGGGAGGGGGGGAAGGTGGTATACAGGGTATACAGGCTCGGTATAGCTTCGGGGTAGGTAGTATATGGCTATACAGGCTCGGTGTGACTTCTGGGGAGGGGGGGAAGGTGGTATACAGAGGGATACTGACACAGAGTAGCTTCTGAAGAGGGGGGAGGTAGTATGCAAGAGGTACAGGCTTGGTATAGCTCCTAGTTCTTCCTACCTTCTTCTCTCTCTAACTTCTTCTCTTCCTACCTTCTGCTCTTCCTATCCGTTGTGTCTCTCTCTTGTTCATAGAATCCCACTGCTGCCACCAATGTAGTGTTTTTCTATCGTTAGTTACACCACCGACACAACGGCTTCCATGTACTCCTTGATTATGCTAACAATGTCCAGACAACGACAAGAGTGTTCCTTGTTAATAATGATACTTTATTATTAATATTCTATTTAGCAAGGTACAATGATTACTGCAAGTCATACATAACGACTCCACAATAACCCACAATAACTTCTGCCCTCCTGATCTTCAACAATTCCTTTTATAGGAGAGACCAGGAAGGCACACTCCCTTATTAGGGTAAACCAATATAACAGATCCTTATAAATTATCAACAAATCATCACAATCAATACATAAAATAAACAAAGACAATCAAATAGAAAAGTGCACACATGGCACATTGTTTACTAGCTCCAAGGCTCCTCCTCCTTAAGCTTGGGTCCCACTTCAAGGCTCTCTCTCTTGTATGACTTCAATAGGCTGTCATGCTTTCTTGTGCACTCAAGCTCATCCATTAGTGGCCATATATGCCCGGCTAATCTCCGAATGGTGGCCATATATGACCGAGTGAATCTCCGAATGACTCATCAGTGTAGTGGGTGACTGGGCATGCATTATAAGTTAGTAGTTGCACAGCTTGATCTAGAAGCATCCATACAAACACCTAAGCTGTGCAAGGGAATGGGTTCTATTTCACTCTTCTGGGGTGGCAAGGGTGCAGGATAGGGGGGTTGAGGGGGAAGGAAGGGGCTGGGGTCACTGATGTTACACAAATCTCCCACAATACTTCCAACTAATGAACGTTGAGGAGTCTTTAAAAACCCTTCGGCTTCAGCAAAGACTTTCATTTCATCGCTCAAGTGTTCTCTGGTTAACATCGTATTTTTAAAAATCGGAGGCATTTCGGAGAACTTTTCTTCCTCTTCCTCAGGAACTTCGATGTCACATTCAACAAATCCGAAGAATTCCTCTGATTGAATTCTCTCCAACACTTCTTCTTGATTCAGCTTTTTTTCAAGTATTTTAGGGTAGAAAGAATTGTAAAACGTGTTGACAAATTTTTGTAAATTTGTATGAGTTTTTACACGTTTCATCCAGTCACACTCCCAAATCGAGATTACAGTGTAACCTAATGCTCGAAGATATTCTTCATTTTCCATCGTAGTTTTAAACAGATTTTCTTTTGATTTTCTTCCACTAGCTTGAAGCTCTTGCTCTTTAGCATTGTTATAAGAGCAGTTGTGTCCATGCCAAAAACACCCATAGAATTGAAAGACATGACGATTTTCAATACAGAATCCATCAACTGGTAATCCTCGCTGTCCGAGAGTAACTTCTCCTCCGTTGAGCTGATGTCTGATATTGATTTTTTTTGAGAACATTTGGAACTGTAACCAGCTATGAGCTACCTTGCTAAATTTTACTGGTTCAGCGACAAAGGAGTTTTCGATTTTTCTTCTTCGAGGATAGCCAGTAGGCATTGATTGCATCATACACCATAAATAAAGCGCATTTGCATCAACTCCATAGATTCTATCACAAACCTTTGCTTCTTTTCCCAACCAATGTTCTCTAATTTTAGTTATACCTTTTTCGTGATATCTATGCATCACTAGACTCGGCCCGCCAACTATGTTTTTCTTTATTAGAGGATAAAGTTCTGCATTGCAGTTGTCAATCAGACAAATTGGAAGAGTCTGACGAAACGAGTTACCAAGTTCATCGAAATCCAAGTATGTAGAGAGGTATGGAGGAGGTGGTTGAGGAGCTTTGTTAAACATCCATCGAATCGCTAATCCTGGTAAAGATATACCATCTTTTAACATATCAATCCCATGTTCCCTGTAGATCGATCTTTGTCTTTCCAACGCTTGAACAAATGGTTTTACATCCAAGTTGTTGTACCATTTTAAAAAATCCCTCATTGTCTTCATGTTGTTATCTTTCCATGCTTCTTGACAAATTATATACTCTTCTTCACTGATGTTCTTTTGTTTTAAAGAACTGTAAAAAGCTTCTCTTGGAGGTAGATATTCTTGATTAAGTTGTTCCAAGTCTTTCATCCATTCATAAGGAAAAAATCCTTTTCCGGCTTCACATTTGTATGCTTTGAGATACATTTCATAGTTATATCCAGGAGCAATGAAGTTTGTGCAATCTAAAAACAAAAAAGATCCTATTCCGATAACAGGCATCTTGGTTCCTTTTTTTATAACAAAATCAAAATCTGTGTCGGATACATCTTTCAATTTTTGAAGCAGTTTTCCTTTCATCACATTGACATCATAAGTCTGTGAATTGAAACCTAGAATAGGGAGTTTTTTCATATAGCTGTACAAATTATCCAGAACTTTTTCAGCTCCTGTTCTCCGTCTGAAACAATTTTTTTCAAAATCACTACGAAACTTTTCTTCAGCTTCTTCCAGTCGTTGTAATTCACCTTTTATCTGTTTTATGATTTGCGAAAATTGCTTTTCCAATCGGCTATATGATTCTTCACTAATATCTTCCAAGTATTCAATGAACTTTCGAACGCATTCATCATCATCCCCTTTATTGACAATGCAACACGGGTCGTTGAAGCCTGGTACGTTTGAACAAATTGAAATACTTAAAAGTTTATGCTCATTCGTGTAAATGGTTGTGTCTGTATCTCGATCTTTTTCGCAATTAGGTAACAAACACTCTATGTCGAATGTTGCAAAAAATGGATAGTATCTCAAGGAATCATCTGGCCCGATATCTATCCCGAATTGAATCTTCAGTTTGTCGAATATTGTAGCTGTAGGACTGTATTGTCCTCCAGAAAACTGCATAGTTGTTGCCTCTGAGACTGAACATCTGTGTCTTTTCAGATTCCCCAATCTGTCATAACAAGTAGAACACGTTGGACATCTGTAGGCTTTGACATATCCATCCAAATTTGTAATAAGACTGAAGTGATCGATATAAAGATCCAAATATAGATTCTCCTTATAACTGGAGTTTGAATTCCAAATAACTGTTGAAGTCGCATCATCATTTAAAGAAAACACCGTTATCTTCAGTTGAAATGCTTGCTCCAAAAGCAATAAATCACCTTCTGTTACTCCTTTTCCATCACACTTTTTAGCACTATCACCATAGATGAAACTATGATATTGTTGTTGGTACTCCTTCACCTCCTTAATTATCGGATCTTTTGCAAATCCACCGTTTTTTTGTAGTTTTTTGTGTAAAGCTAGACATCTAAAAAAACAAAGATTGTCGGTAATTCGTATTCCTTTGGTGTTTTTTAACATGGTTCGTATGTGTCTGTTGTTAATGAGGTGAGAGGGTAAATGCTCTGGTGGTGATCCAACTTTTCCCATTCCAAGTAGTTTGTAGAAATAAAACGAAATGTTTGTGATTAACATCAATCTCCAAGTTGTATTTGGTCTCCGTCTCAAACTATTTGTACGATGATCAGTCTCCATAACATCAACAAAAAAGTCATCAAGATCTCCTTCAGTTTCAATCAGTTTAGCTTTTGGATATACAGTAGCATTGTTTGATGATGAGTGAAAGTATCGGAGTTCACCATCATTTTTATTTTCTAGTATACAACCTACGCTACAGTTGACTTTCGCTCTTGAGCTCAATTGTCTCCAAACTTTTTTTAGCAATTCTAACACTCTTGAATCATGATAGTCATTTTGGTAGGTATCAGCTTGGTCTCTTGGAATCCCATCCCAAAGTCTTACATTTAAAAGTTCTATGACTTTTCCAGCTCTATGTTTCGTTTTCATAGCTCCCCAATATCTAGCTATCAAATCATCCCATTCTTCATCTTGAGAAGTTGGAGCTATGCTATCATCAACAATACCTAGGGTTGATAGTCGGGTAGGTCTTTCAAAATTTAAATCTTCCATTTCTTGTTCTTCTTGTTCTTCCTCTTGTGCTTCTTCCTCTTCTTCTTCTTCATTTTCTATCATTGGATCATTCTCATTTTCTTCAACTATCTCCTCCGCAACTGGCTCTATATCTTGAGCTATTATGTTAGTCTTTGATGATGAAGGTTCAGCACCAAACCCTGTTTGATTGATTGTTTTATCAGGTAAACGAAAACAAATGAGATTTTCTTCTAACCATTTCCAATTAGGAGAAATTTCAGGGTTTTTTTCTTCTACATTCTCCTCCCGATAATTTAAACTTTGTCTACAATAGAAATGTTAACATATAATAGTTGTTCTATAAAACATTCACATACATTTTGTATGAAATGTAACACAAGAAAAAATGACTTAAACACTATTATCAATTAATTTTTAAAATGGAATTGGGAAAAAATGTCTCAAACATTATTATTAGTTAGGTTTTTAAAAACTTACTGTGTACTATGAGATGAATTCTCAACTCCCTCTTTTACATTCATTCTCTGATATTCTGAGTCCTGTCTACAATAAAGAGATAACACATTTTTTTGCTGATTCATGAGATAACTCTAAAAAACCAGCAACAGCGAAAAGAATTATTCTACTAACATTATTAATTTATGATTTTAAAAACTTACTGCATATCAAAGACTATCGTATTTTCAGTAGTTGCTGAAACTTGAGAAGTTGAAGGTGTGTCTTGAAAAGCATTTTCAAGTTCCATCTCCATTTTATTTTCATATTCAGCATTACATTCATTATTCATGTATTCATTATCAGCATTTGAAAAACTGATATCATTTTGATTTTTCATGAGCCATTCCCATTCCTTATGTATGTCTACATCAGTATCCTCCTCTTCTGTTTCCATAGTACTATAATAAGAATAAAATCATTACTTTTAATAGAAGTAACAATAGCACATAAAAAGGTAAGTTAAATGTCTCAGCTAATAAATTTTACCTTGTGAATAAAACTCCTAGTAGTCAGTTGGTATATTATATAGTGGATGTCGAGTCTTCAGTTACTGTTGTTAGAACGAGTGATTTAAGTAAACAAATAATTAAGTGAGATAATTAAGTCAGATAATTAAGTCTTAAATTCAATGAAAACTTTCAAATTCACTCAGAAAAACTTTTAATAGTTAGTGGATGTAGTAGTAGATGTTGCTCCTCCGATCGCTGTTGTAGAACTGGATGCTTTCTGTGTGAAAACAGTGGCTCTTAAATAGCTAAAGTTGCACTGGTTGAACTCTATGAATACCAATCTTCTTTATAATATAACTATGAACCAGCATTCTTCCACGCGAAAACCAATGCTTTCGCGAGAATAAACAACTTATTTTCACGCGAATGGAAACCGTTGCTTTCGCGGGAATGAGTATTTTATTTTCACGCGAATGGAAACCATTGCTTTCGCGGGAATAAACATTTTATTTTCACTTGAATACAAACCATTGCTTTCGCGGGAATAAGTAATTTATTTTCACGCGAATGGAAACCGTTGCTTTCGCGGGAATGAATATTTTATTTTCACGCGAATGGAAACCATTGTTTTCGCGGGAATAGAAATTTTATTTTCACATTAATACAAATCGTTGTTTTCGCGGGAATAAATCATTTATTTTCACGCGAATGGAAACCGTTGCTTTCGCGGGAATGAATATTTTATTTTCACACAAATGGAAACCATTGCTTTCGTGGGAATAGAAATTTTATTTTCACTTGAATACAAACCATTGCTTTCGTGGGAATAAGTAATTTATTTTCACGCGAATGGAAACCGTTGCTTTCGCGGGAATGAATATTTTATTTTCACGCGAATGGAAACCGTTGCTTTTGCGGGAATAAATATTTTATTTTCACGCGAATGGAAACCGTTGCTTTCGCGGGAATGAATATTTTATTTTCACGCGAATGGAAACCATTGCTTTCGCGGGAATAGAAATTTTATTTTTACGCGAATACAAACATGAATTCCCGCGAAAGCAACGGTTTCCATTTGCGTGAAAATAAATTATTTATTCCCGCGAAAACAACGGTTTGTATTCGCGTGAAAATAAAATTTCTGTTCCCGCGAAAGCAACGGTTTCCATTCGCGTGAAAATAAAATATTTATTCCCGCGAAAGCAATGGTTTGTATTCAAGTGAAAATAAAATTTCTATTCCCGCGAAAGCAATGGTTTCCATTCGCGTGAAAATAAAATATTCATTCCCGCGAAAGCAACGGTTTCCATTCGCGTGAAAATAAATGATTTATTCTCGCGAAAACAACGATTTGTATTCGTGTGAAAATAAAATTTCTATTCCCGCGAAAACAATGGTTTCCATTCGCGTGAAAATAAAATATTCATTCCCGCGAAAGCAACGGTTTCCATTCGCGTGAAAATAAATTATTTATTCCCGCGAAAGCAATGGTTTGTATTCAAGTGAAAATAAAATGTTTATTCCCGCGAAAGCAATGGCTTCCATTCGCGTGAAAATAAAATACTCATTCCCGCGAAAGCAACGGTTTCCATTCACGTGAAAATAAGTTGTTTATTCCCGCGAAAGCATTGGTTTTCGTGTGGAAGAATTGCTGGTTCATAGTTATATTATAAAGAAGATTGGTATTCATAGAGTTCAACCAGTGCAACTTTAGCTATTTAAGAGTCACTGTTTTCACACAGAAAGCATCCAGTTCTACAACAGCGATCGGAGAAGCAACATCTACTACACCTTCCATTGCAACTACTAGGAGCTTTCTCTTTATAAAAGGTAAAATTTAAAAAATTTGTAATTCTCTATCTAGCAAAAATCAAGATTAGTTTAACTATAATGTAAAGTATGAAATAAATAATCCTTTAGTCCTACATGAAAAGCTTAATCATACATTATTTCTTTCTTTTTTAGAATACTATGGAGGACTTTTCTGCTTCTTACATGGATTTAAAACCAATCGAAAACAAACAAAAAACACTCAAAACATCCACCAAAAGAAAAAACTCTAACTCTGTTACAAAAGAAACAACAATAAAGAGACGAGCTCTTCCAAAACTGGTTTTACCCTCACCATCAAACACTATGGAACAAAAAGAATTGCTCACTGATGCTGAAAGGGCTCTCAAGATGGCCAAATCTCTCAAAAAATGGAAGGCATGTGATTTGAAAAAGATTGGAGGGTTTCTTACACTAGCATCACTTCCTGTTCCATCAGTTTTGCAAATAGTTTCTATTGAACAGAATACTGGCACATACGGAAATTACTACATTCTCACCTATCTTGATAATTCATCTGGAACGAATTTTCAGAAAGTCGTTTGCCCTAGTAGAGTAGTTGAAAGCTTCAATGTTGATAACTGCCCATTACCTTTCAACATTTTGTACTTGGGTGAGGTGGAAAACTCAAAAAAACCAGAGACCACTTACTACAATGTCAAACGTATCAGCACAAAACGCTTAACCACAATGGAAGCTACCACTGAAGCTGAAAAACTGAGAAAAATGTGTGAAGAAGAACTCAAACTCACTTCCAACATTGAGTATCTCAGCAATTTCAAAGAATGTTCAGTTTTTGCTTACATCGAAGTTGTAGAAAGATTCATTCCTTTCCGATTCAATGGAGAAGAATCCATCGTAAATTGCATTCGTTATGTCACTGAAAAAGATGGAAAAAGAGAGACGAGAACACTTTTACTACCAGTCAGATACAACGAGGAAGCTAAAAGATGTGCACCTGGTGTGATGATTTACAAAGGGAAAAAACAAAGTAAGAATGGAAATCCTATTCCATACCACAATGTTGTCTTCATTTCTTCAACCAACGCTAGTGATTGGGAGCAATATTGCACACAAACAAATTCCAATAAGGAGTTAACAAAAACAAAGAATGAGGATGAAGATGAAGCTCTTAAGGAATTCCTAGAAAATGAATTACAAGATTTTGATGAACAGCTTGGTGTTGATGGTATGTAAACTCACTATCAAATGCTGACAACATGTAGTCTCAAGCAGATAAAACGAACTATGGTGCTTTGTATTATGCAAAATTTACTGTAAAATTTTAATCATCTAAAGGGTTAATTTGATGATTTTCTCAAAATTTAAGAATGTCAAAAAAATTAGATATAATGTTTTCTATTGCAATTATTTAACCATCTAGAGAGCTAATTTGATGATGTTTTTTCCAAAATTTTATACAGAAATAGTCATAAATATGCACATAATTATCCATATATTAATGAATGTATAAAAAAGTCTGTGTATTGATTGTCACTCTCTCTACTTATTATACAATAAATGTATATATTCACATATTGTTTCATTTTTAATCAATGTATTTATTCAATGTAGATGTATCTCCTCTCTCCTCTCTCTCCTCTTTTCCTCTCTCCTCTCTCTCAAGATACCATATGGGTTCGAATTATGTCTAGAATTATCAAAACTTAAATGCCATACATTCAAAATCTATATGCCATATAAGTTCAAAATAAGTAAAAAAATAATCAAAAACTCAAATGCCACTTAAATGCCACTCAAATGCCACTCGAATGCCCCTCAAATGAAATACAATAAAATACGATATAAACTCGGCGAATTCATTCAACGTCGTAACCCATTGCCTCAACCCCAAGGTGTAATCCTCAAAAAAACACTTGGTAGGGAGATCTGCTCATATATTACTACTAATGATGTCTAGCAGGTAGTTGTACTACAATGATGTCTAGCAGGTAGGTGTACTACAATGATGTCTAGCAGGTAGTTGTACTACAATGATGTCTAGCAGGAGTTGTACTACAATGATGTCTAGCAGGTAGGTGTACTACAATGATGTCTAGCAGGTAGTTGTACTGCAATGATGTCTTGCAGGTAGGTGTACTGCAATGATGTCTAGCAGGTAGTTGTACTACAATGATGTCTAGCAGGTAGGTGTACTACAATGATGTCTGGCAGGTAGTTGTACTGCAATGATGTCTAGCAGGTAGGTGTACTACAATGATGTCTAGCAGGTAGTTGTACTACAATGATGTCTAGCAGGTAGGTGTACTACAATGATGTCTAGCAGGTAGGTGTACTACAATGATGTCTAGCAGGTAGTTGTACTGCAATGATGTCTAGCAGGTAGGTGTACTGCAATGATGTCTAGCAGGTAGTTGTACTACAATGATGTCTGGCAGGTAGTTGTACTACAATGATGTCTAGCAGGAGTTGTACTACAATGATGTCTAGCAGGTAGGTGTACTACAATGATGTCTAGCAGGTAGTTGTACTGCAATGATGTCTTGCAGGTAGGTGTACTGCAATGACGTCTAGCAGGTAGTTGTACTACAATGATGTCTAGCAGGTAGGTGTACTACAATGATGTCTGGCAGGTAGTTGTACTGCAATGATGTCTAGCAGGTAGGTGTACTACAATGATGTCTAGCAGGTAGTTGTACTACAATGATGTCTAGCAGGTAGGTGTACTACAATGATGTCTGGCAGGTAGTTGTACTGCAATGATGTCTAGCAGGTAGGTGTACTACAATGATGTCTAGCAGGTAGTTGTACTACAATGATGTCTAGCAGGTAGTTGTACTGCAATGATGTCTAGCAGGTAGGTGTACTACAATGATGTCTAGCAGGTAGTTGTACTACAATGATGTTTAGCAGGTAGTTGTACTACAATGATGTCTAGCAGGTAGTTGTACTGCAATGATGTCTTGCAGGTAGGTGTACTGCAATGATGTCTAGCAGGTAGTTGTACTACAATGATGTCTAGCAGGTAGGTGTACTACAATGATGTCTGGCAGGTAGTTGTACTACAATGATGTCTAGCAGGTAGGTGTACTACAATGATGTCTGGCAGGTAGTTGTACTGCAATGATGTCTAGCAGGTAGGTGTACTACAATGATGTCTAGCAGGTAGTTGTACTACAATGATGTCTAGCAGGTAGTTGTACTGCAATGATGTCTAGCAGGTAGGTGTACTACAATGATGTCTAGCAGGTAGTTGTACTACAATGATGTCTAGCAGGTAGTTGTACTACAATGATGTCTAGCAGGTAGTTGTACTGCAATGATGTCTTGCAGGTAGGTGTACTGCAATGATGTCTAGCAGGTAGTTGTACTACAATGATGTCTAGCAGGTAGGTGTACTACAATGATGTCTGGCAGGTAGTTGTACTGCAATGATGTCTAGCAGGTAGGTGTACTACAATGATGTCTAGCAGGTAGTTGTACTACAATGATGTCTAGCAGGTAGGTGTACTACAATGATGTCTGGCAGGTAGTTGTACTGCAATGATGTCTAGCAGGTAGGTGTACTACAATGATGTCTAGCAGGTAGTTGTACTACAATGATGTCTAGCAGGTAGTTGTACTGCAATGATGTCTAGCAGGTAGGTGTACTACAATGATGTCTAGCAGGTAGTTGTACTACAATGATGTCTAGCAGGTAGTTGTACTACAATGATGTCTAGCAGGTAGTTGTACTGCAATGATGTCTAGCAGGTAGGTGTACTACAATGATGTCTAGCAGGTAGTTGTACTGCAATGATGTCTTGCAGGTAGGTGTACTGCAATGATGTCTAGCAGGTAGTTGTACTACAATGATGTCTAGCAGGTAGGTGTACTACAATGATGTCTGGCAGGTAGTTGTACTGCAATGATGTCTAGCAGGTAGGTGTACTACAATGATGTCTAGCAGGTAGTTGTACTACAATGATGTCTAGCAGGTAGGTGTACTACAATGATGTCTGGCAGGTAGTTGTACTGCAATGATGTCTAGCAGGTAGGTGTACTACAATGATGTCTAGCAGGTAGTTGTACTACAATGATGTCTAGCAGGTAGTTGTACTGCAATGATGTCTAGCAGGTAGGTGTACTACAATGATGTCTAGCAGGTAGTTGTACTACAATGATGTCTAGCAGGTAGTTGTACTACAATGATGTCTAGCAGGTAGGTGTACTACAATGATGTCTGGCAGGTAGTTGTACTGCAATGATGTCTAGCAGGTAGGTGTACTACAATGATGTCTAGCAGGTAGTTGTACTACAATGATGTCTAGCAGGTAGTTGTACTGCAATGATGTCTAGCAGGTAGGTGTACTACAATGATGTCTAGCAGGTAGTTGTACTACAATGATGTCTAGCAGGTAGTTGTACTACAATGATGTCTAGCAGGTAGGTGTACTACAATGATGTCTAGCAGGTAGTTGTACTACAATGATGTCTAGCAGGTAGTTGTACTACAATGATGTCTAGCAGGTAGTTGTACTGCAATGATGTCTAGCAGGTAGGTGTACTACAATGATGTCTAGCAGGTAGTTGTACTACAATGATGTCTAGCAGGTAGTTGTACTGCAATGATGTCTAGCAGGTAGGTGTACTACAATGATGTCTAGCAGGTAGTTGTACTACAATGATGTCTAGCAGGTAGTTGTACTACAATGATGTCTAGCAGGTAGTTGTACTACAATGATGTCTAGCAGGTAGTTGTACTGCAATGATGTCTAGCAGGTAGGTGTACTACAATGATGTCTAGCAGGTAGTTGTACTACAATGATGTCTAGCAGGTAGTTGTACTACAATGATGTCTAGCAGGTAGGTGTACTACAATGATGTCTAGCAGGTAGTTGTACTACAATGATGTCTAGCAGGTAGTTGTACTACAATGATGTCTAGCAGGTAGTTGTACTGCAATGATGTCTAGCAGGTAGGTGTACTACAATGATGTCTAGCAGGTAGTTGTACTACAATGATGTCTAGCAGGTAGTTGTACTACAATGATGTCTAGCAGGTAGGTGTACTACAATGATGTCTAGCAGGTAGTTGTACTACAATGATGTCTAGCAGGTAGTTGTACTACAATGATGTCTAGCAGGTAGTTGTACTGCAATGATGTCTAGCAGGTAGGTGTACTACAATGATGTCTAGCAGGTAGTTGTACTACAATGATGTCTAGCAGGTAGTTGTACTGCAATGATGTCTAGCAGGTAGGTGTACTACAATGATGTCTAGCAGGTAGTTGTACTACAATGATGTCTAGCAGGTAGTTGTACTACAATGATGTCTAGCAGGTAGTTGTACTGCAATGATGTCTAGCAGGTAGGTGTACTACAATGATGTCTAGCAGGTAGTTGTACTACAATGATGTCTAGCAGGTAGGTGTACTACAATGATGTCTAGCAGGTAGTTGTACTACAATGATGTCTAGCAGGTAGTTGTACTGCAATGATGTCTAACCCCATTAAAATATCCCTTGATAGTAATATTTTAGCCCTTACGTAGCGGATTCTACCAGCCACCAATTCTCCACTGACACAAGCTACACCTTCTAGCCTTGCAACTATACCTTATAACCTGGCAGCTATACCTTCTAACCTGGCAGCTACACCTTCTAACCTGGCAGCTACACCTTCTAACCTGGCAGCTACACCTTCTAACCTGGCAGCTACACCTTCTAACCTGGCAGCTATACATCATAGTGGCCAAAAAATTGCTCAACAGCGGCAACCACGAAAAATAATTTCAAATTTCTCTGACTCAATTTAATGATTTTTAAACTTAAACTTCATTGAATAGTTCAGTTAGTGGTCTGTTGTGGCAATGCCAAGTGAGCTAGCTAAGGTCATGTTATCTATATGAAACTGCCGATCATTGGGAGTCACAATTTGACAGGCTGCTCTGACATTTCCTTATGTAACATCACAATCACTAAAACAGTATATGTAACCAATTGACAATGCTACGACCTGTCTTAGTTATAGCCACACTTGCATTTATTAGGCTCACTCAGAAATTAGAAACATGTACCTTTCTGTCTATATTTTATTGGCTGCTGTTTGCTGTCAAAAGCTAAAATAAACTATAACTAATCAGAGGCAAAAACCTGATAGCCACATGTTTTTTAATGTGAACTTATTTCGATACAAGTGTCACACACATCAAATGATAGTAGGAAAAGTTATTGATACTTTACAAAACACTCAAAGACATGGAGATTGTGTCAAAGTTCTATGAGACTTTAATTAACTAACAATTAGCAGGAAATGAAAATCTTGTTTCAGGTTTTGTGAATATTATTACAACCTTCTATTCTGTTCACTGATTGGTTCTATGTGTTCTGTTATTGGTTAGTACATCATTACTGTTACAATAGTTTTGAGTTGTCTTCTTATCTCCTGAAGCATCGACAAATCTGGCGGCAAGGAGTTTGACAAAAACTTACTGTCTAGTGTTTTTACAAGTTATACTGTAATCTGGCTCATATTACAAACAATTTTAGATGTCTGAAAAACCACAACTGGGGAAGCTATTTCACACCATCCCGATACACAACGTTCTATGCTTTGGTATTTGAAACCAGAATAAAACAAATAACTTTGATAAATCTATTGATCAAGGAGTACAGACCCAGGACACGCTAACGGTCTAAATATATAAACTACTTCAAAAAAAAGCTAACAGCTAGCTTACTTTACAGAAGCTGATGCTGCTTTGGTCGAATCATTCTGCTTCTATTAAATTCAAATGGTTTTGCGAGACATCATTGCCACAATAATAAAAACTATTTCGAGTAAAAAAAAAATGAAAGCCCACTAAAAATGCTTGAAACTACACGAATTATCACAGTAAAGTCTTATCAAAACTTGCCGTTTAGTAACGCTAGTAGTAATATATGAGCAGATCTCCCTACCAAGTGTTTTTTTGTGGATTAGATCTGGGGATTGAGGCAATGGGTTACGACGTTGAATGAATTCGCCGAGTTTATATTGTATTTTACTTGAGTGGCATTTGAGTGGCATTTAGATGGCATTTAAGTGGCATTTGAGTTTTGATTATTTTTTTACTTAATTTGAATTCATATGGCTGTTAGATTTTGAATGTATGGCATTCAAGTTTTGATAATTTTTTTACATAATTATATACATAATTCTAACTCATAGGGTATATAGATTTTGAATGTATGACATTTAAGTTTTGATAAATTTTTTAATTCCTACTCATATGATATCTTGAGAGAGAGGAGAGAGGGGAATAGAGAGGAGAAAGGGAAGCATTAGCTATCTTTAGAGAGAGGAGAGAGGAAAAGAGGAGAGAGAGAGGAGAGAGGAGATACATCTACACTGAATAAATCCAATGATTAAAAATGAAACAATATGTGAATATATACATTTATTGTATAATAAGTAGGGATACATAAAGAGAACATATTAAATATTGTGAGCTTGAAATAGTTCCAATATCATTTCAAATGAAATAGTGGATGATGAGAGATTTTCATCCATTTGTATGTATCTATTGTTGTACTGATGTTATAACTTAGGAAGGAAGACTTCTGTTCTATGTACTTTTGATTCCATAATGAACTAAAATAAAAAGTTATGTATTAGTATAGGATGATTAAACAAAAATGTAAAATAATTACATGAATTTGAATTATAGTTCTTTTTACATTGGTTAGTTAACATTATATAGTAAAGGGAAGTAACTCACCAAGTTATATTGTTCGGTTTGTTTTTTCTTGAGCATAATTTTCATCAAGTATTTTTGATTCTCTCTCTTCTATCTAAAGCAAAACAAAAAACAATTGCTTTATAAATAAATTCTATCTAATTGGAAGTATTACTTATATCAGTTAGTTTACATTAAATAAAAAACACTCACTAGGTTGTGTTGTCTGACTTGCTTTTCTTGAATATAGTTTTCACCAGGGGGTGTTGGTTCTCTCAAAGATGTAGAAGATGTGTTTCCCGCTCCCATTGAAAGCACTAAGACCTTGTTCTCAACAACCTCATCTGTAGTAAAGTACTTCATCTGGTTGGAATCATCAAGTTTGTTGGATAGGTTTTGAGCCGTTTCTATCGCTTGTAATGCTGTGAATGTGATTATATCATGTCGATGATAACCAAATCTACTAACTTCACGATATCTTACAAGTATGACTCCTGTTCCAGTCTGTTTGACCTCGCTAGCATGTTTTTCAGGTATATATAGAACTCCCATCATCAAACCATCGTATTGCAAACATCTGTAGGTTACCAGTAGCGCATCCATCACCACTTCTCCATTAGGTAATGTTAACTGAGTTGATATTTGAGGAGATTCAAAACTGATTACACTTCCAACAGCAAATTGAGAGAGTGTTGCGATACGAACCATACTGATCAACTGACTAGGTGTTTTTTTTTTTATTAATCTACTTAGCTGTTTAGCTTCCTCAAGGGAAATATTGGATGGAAAGTTGATAGGGTGAAAGATTGGATGCTTGTCTGAATCGAATCCCATAAAAACCACCAGTTTTGGAACATCCGGTTGTGTTGGAGCTAATTTGTTATAATCCTCATTTTTCACCATGGACCTCACTTGTCGCCTGTTGCCAAATGTTTCGACATTGTAGCGGATAATGCATAAGTTTTTATATACATCCTCAGCTGGTCTTTCGATGGAGATTATCTCGAGAAGTGATGGTGTTTGATTTAAGTGAAGTGGTTGAAACCTTCCAATCATTACTCTGTCATTGGTATCGCAAGAATTGAGCAAACTAGCAGCATTTTTTGACAAGCAGGAAAGATGAGAAAAAGATGGTGCTTTCAAAGTCCAAGCATAGTCAATCGTTTTATTTCTATCCGAATCCCATGGCTTTGGTCGAACTGTTTTCAGTTTCCTTTTTATTATATGTGAATCAGGAGGGATATTTTCTTTATCATCAGAATATGGTTCGAATGTTGAGAGAAATGAGGTATTACGGTCTTCATTCATATTCAGAGCGTTCAGTGAAAAGTTGGAACTGAAAAGAGAGTAAAAAATATGTAACAGATGGTTGGAATTTTGAAAAATATTTGAAAAGAATAAACTAACTAGATATTTATAAAATAAACACATAATCAAAACCAAAAATAATTTTTTTGATGCGTTATGGTGAAACTATTTGATCTTTTATTAATATGTTGGAACTGAAAAGAGAGTAAAAATATGTAACAGATGGTTGGAATTTGAAAAATATTTGAAAAGAATAAACTAACTAGATATTTATAAAATAAACACATGATCAAAACCAAAATAATTTTTCTGATGTGTTATGGTGAAACTATTTGATCTTTTATTAATAAGAACAAAATATTAAAACATAAAATTAACTTTCTGAAGTATTATAGCAAATCTAGTTGAAGTTTTCTATCAATATATGTTAAAGAATTATTTAGTGATTCTCACCTTATTGACTGAAAGTCTTTCTATAGTTTCAAGTAAATGTAGTAGTTGGTGTGTAGATGTTGCTTCCTTGCTAGCTATTGTAGAACTGGATGCTTTCTGTGTGAAAACACTGGTTCTTAAATAGCTAAAGCTGTACTAATTAACCCTATGAAACCTTCTTTATAATATATCTATGACTCAGCAGTTTTTTCACGCGATATTCCCGCGAAAGCTTTGGTTTTTATTCGCGTGAAAATTATTTTTTTTACTCCCGCGAAAGCAACGGTTTTATCCCTATTGAAATAATTGTTTTATTCTCGCAAAAGCATTGGTTTCTATCCGCGTGGAAATAAAGTTTTCATTCCCGCGAAAGCAACGGTTTCTATTCGCGTGAAAATAAACTATTTATTCCCGCGAAAACATTGGTTTGTATTCGCGTGAAAATAAAATATTTATTCCCGCGAAAGCAACGGTTTCCATTCGCGTGAAAATAAAGTATTGATTCCCGCGAAAGCTTTGATTTGTATTCGCGGGAAAATAAAATTTCTATTCCCGCGAAAGCAACGGTTTCCATCCGTGTGAAAATAAATTATTTATTCCCGCGAAAACATTGGTTTGTATTCGCGTGAAAATAAAATATTTATTCCCGCGAAAGCAACGGTTTCCATTCGCGTGAAAATAAAGTATTGATTCCCGCGAAAGCTTTGGTTTGTATTCGCGGGAAAATAAAATTTCTATTCCCGCGAAAGCAACGGTTTCCATCCGTGTGAAAATAAATTATTTATTCCCGCGAAAACATTGGTTTGTATTCGCGTGAAAATAAAATAGTTATTCCCGCGAAAGCAACGGTTTCCATTCGCGTGAAACTAAAGTATTTATTCCCGCGAAAGCATTGCTTTGTATTCGCGTGAAAATAAAATTTTTATTCCCGCGAAAGCAACGGTTTCCATTCGCGTGAAAATAAAGTATTGATTCCCGCGAAAACATTGGTTTGTATTCGCGTGAAAATAAAATAGTTATTCCCGCGAAAGCAACGGTTTGTATTCGCGGGAAAATAAAATTTCTATTCCCGCGAAAGCAACGGTTTCCATTCGTGTGAAAATAATGCTGATTCATAGCAGTGCAACTTAAGCTATATAAGAAGCACTGTTTTCATACAGAAAGCATTCACTTCATCGTTAGTAACTGAAGGAAGAAGATCTACTACATCATCATCTACTACAGCACTCCTTCTTCATCATTTGAGTTACATAGGAAACAGCTGAAGTTCAAACAACTATGTATATAATTCATCTAATTCAAAGAAAAACAAGTCTTCATTTGTGATGTAAGTATTTATATTTCGTTTTAATTGTAATCAATTTAAACGTGAAGACATTTTCTGAACAAAAAACAAGATTATTCACTATTTAAGATATCAAAAAATGCTGTATGTAAGTTTTAATTATGTTTATTCTTATTATTTCAGGGCTTCAAAAATGAAAAAAGTACTCCTTCTTCATCCGAATTTTATAGAAAGCAGCTCTCAAGTTCAAACAACTAGGAATATCATTCATTTTAATTCAAAGAAAGACAAGTCTTCATTTCTGATGTAAGTATTTACATTCTATTACAATAGTAATCAATTCAAGTATATTGAAAAAAATTGAAACCTTAGTCTTTTTTTATTTTTTTGCTATAAAGCATTATCATTTTTTTTTTAGAATAACAACGAACTAGATCAAAAGGAAAGAACTTTCCAACAAAACTTCAACTTGAGTAATAACTGAAGCTACTACTTGTATTATATATAAATAATGTGTCGAGTAACAAACAACAGATATGTAGCAAACACTATTTATAATGAAAAAAAAGAAATGCGAAAAACTCGGAATTGCTTTGAAAATACTAAAGACTGCACCGAATGGATAGATGATAGTTTACTCGTTACTTCGTCGTTGTTTTTACAACGAACTTTTCCTGATACCACTGCAATCACTTATGTCATCGCAACTTATCCGGATAATCACTGTAGTCTTTTGTCATTAAAATTACAAAAAACTATTGCGCAACTTTCCCCAGCGGACTTTTTCAAGTTCATTTGCAATGAACTCTCTTTTTATGAAAGAGAGACTTTAATGCTTGATGAAAGTTATCGAAGAAAATCATTTCTTACAAATTGGAGACGAGTAGGTAAACATTGTGGTGAAAACATGGCTGCAGCTGGTTTCTATAACCTTGAAAAAGACAACGCTGTTCGATGTGTTTTTTGCCAAGGGGTATTACTAAACTGGAAGGATGAAGATGAACATCCGATGAAAGAACACGCTAAAAGTTTTCCGTTTTGTCGATTTGTTAGAGGATTTAACACTCACAATCGTGTGTATAGACCTAGGAAACTACTTGCAGATGAAATGAAAAACATCTCAATTGTCAAAAGTTATACGATGGAAGAACAAAAGACCAGAAGAGGAGATTTAACTGCAGAAGTATTACCTCTAGGTATATCAATTGATCGTGCTGATACACCACGTTTTGCTACTGAAACATCTAGAGAAGACAGTTTCAAACAATGGAAGGGTAAAGTCTCCATGAAACTCCTTTCCAATGCAGGTTTCTACTATACTAAGTTCGGAGATAGTGTAAAATGCTTCTTTTGCTCAGGTGAACTTAAAGAATGGGAAGAGAGTGATCTACCGTGGGAGGAACACTGTCGATGGTTCCCAGACTGTTATTTTTTACTCGGGAGTAAAGGTGAAGAGTATGTTGAGGATGTTTACATGCGAACGGAAAAAGGCAAAAGGTGTAAGCAACGGGTCGAAAAATATCGAGAAAAAGTAAAACAAATAACGCACAACAATGACACCGAAGAAATGAAACTTATTTGCAAAAAACTAGGATACAGTCAAAACGATATCGAACAAGTTTTAGTGTTAAATAGAAAACCTTTTGAGCGAATAGGTTTTATGATTGAAGCCTTACGTATTTTTGAAAATGATTTTACAACTGTTGAGAATTCATCAACACTGTTAAAAAATGATGCTAAATCAATTGATTCGTTAAAAAAAGATAAAGATCAGACTAAGCAAAGCAAACTCGCTCAATGTGTGTCTGAGACGCATGAAAAAAAAGTAATTGCAAATCATATCTCTCTTCCATGTGGTCATCTCATTTACTGTAGTGAGTGTAAGGAAAAAGCACTTACTGAATGCTCATCAGAAGTAAAACCTTGCCCAATCGATGGTTGTCAGGTTGAAACTAAAGCATTTATGAAGATCTACATGAGCTAGCATAACAATTAACCTCAAAAAAAAGAAAAAGTAATGAATGATTAAATAGGTGTTTCAATTTGAAAACGTATCATTCGCGTTTTGTAATTTAACGGAATAACAACAAATATGTTACGTGTTGAAGACTTTGCTCACCAAGAAGCTTCCGATGCTATAGGACCTAAGACTTTTTTGGCTGAGGTTTCTGATGAAATGTTGAGGATTTATTTTACGGAGGAATGTGTATACTGTGTACTAGGAGGAAGTTTTTACAAGCAAGCAACCAATCTATCGCTACTAAACTGTTACTGTTCACACGTTGATGACAAATGTATCACTTGTAAAAGATATGCTGAAATGGTTGAAGGTGCTACACCTACCAAAAAAGAATTGGGTGATGCTATCGACTGGATTGATAGAAGACAAGTTTTGAAAAATGCTAAAATGGGTTTTTTGGTGCATGATGAATGGATTAATGCTTTTTTGGATCTTTCCACTGATGATTTGAAGTCTCCCTTTTTGTTAACAAATTTGAGAGCACGATTAAATCCCTACCTATTACCTACTAGTCAGAGCAAACTGGCTTATCAACGTCTAAAGGATAAATTACTTGCGATAGCGGAAGGATATCCATACGCTCATACTCTTGATGAAAAAGAAGACTCAGTCAACCCGATAATAACTATTGATTCGACAAATATATCTGAAGACTCATAAAAGAACTGCTACAAAAAAAGTTGCTTCATTTATATCTGAACTACAGCAGAAACATGAATGGAAAAACTCAAGGATTCAAGTCAATTGGTACATTGGCTGATTTTGTTCCTAAGTTCATAAGGACTCATTTTGAACACATTCCTTTAGAGCTTTCGAATCCTCTTTTTGTTCAACTCATCACCGAAGAAGTATTTTATTTTGTGTTAGGGTTCAATCTAGTTCGTAAATCAATACAAAGCATGCTTTTGAGCTGTAATTGTATTTCAAGAGCATATCCTCTCGAATGCTTAAACTGTTCTAGGAGCTTTGATCCAAAAGTATGCTGTCCGCAAGCCAAGTTGATAGATTTTGAAGATCTCAAAAGAGCGATCGAACTGATTGATATAAAGCAATGTTTGAAAGATGCTGAACTGGGTGATTTGATAGATATTTCGATTTTAAGAGGTTTGACTTCATTTCGCTGGACAGAAACACATGTTCTTTTGTCTCAATCTCGATTGGAACCATACTTACATTTTGGTAACCACTTTGATGAGATTGTTTCACATCTTCAAAATCGGTTGAGAGAGCTGAACAAGCCGCTAGCCACTTACGTATAAATAGAAAAAACATCAAGAAAGAAAGTATTCAACTTTCAACACTGAAAGCGAAAACATTTTAAAAAATGAGCTGCGTATTTATCTTGCTACTGGCACTAACATTTCCCAATGTTAGTGGAGTATTCTATACCAACGAAATTGATGAGTGTATAGCCGGATCTATGGATAAAAATGATGTCTTGGTTTTTTCACCTTTCGAAAGGACTATACGATATAAAGATGAAAATGGAAAAAACTGTGTGCGACTCTACCCTCCTGACTTATTATATTGTGGTTTTTTCATCCCTCAAAGCGCTTCTTGGATCTGCAAGGACACAACTTCTACAGATTCTGTGTCTTGTGATACTACGATAAAATACGTTTTGAATCAAGAGGAATGTGAAATGGGTATTACAAATAATACGGAAGGACTTACTCAAAATACAAAAGTATATCGAAATGGGGGTTTATGTGCATTTCAATACAACAGCAGGCGTGTGATCTGTCCAATAAGAAGACAGTTTGAGACATTCAAATTTGCGTGCATGCAATGCGCTCATTCCGATCATTCGATCAACAAGGAGCCTACAGATACCCTGACCTGCAATACACCAACAAAATACACTCTGAATCAGGAGGAATGCGCAATAGGGGTTAAAAATAATACGGAAGGTCTTACTCAAAATACAAAACTATTTTGGAATGATGAATTATGTGTATTTGAATACAACACCTCACGTTTGATTTGTCCACCAACAGAAGAGTTTGAGACAACCAACTTTGCATGTGTGGAATGCGATCATTTGACCAACGAGAAGCCGAAAATAGCTACTGTCATCACTAACATCAATGGTATTGAAGGTGTAAATTTGTCATTTTCGAGTTTTGAAAGTTTGAATTCTATTCAAAACAAGATTATCATCAGCATCACATGCCAAGGAGATAACAAAGCCAAATGCGATCCCAAAGTTATATATATAGAACTTTAGTTGGAGCATATTAACCAAAGTCCACCGAAATGCAAGACAGTTAACTCTAGATGATGAAAGCATAAACTAGGTTAAAACTCTCTCTCTGAATAAAAATGAGATATCGAATCTATCTCCTATTATTCCCAATCCTAAGTGGTTATTGTCTTGTAACAGAGATTAAACCATTCACTTTATCTCATAGAGCGTCTGGATGTGTTCGGGGAATTCTTAATATGGAAGCGGTTGATTCAGTAACTCGCATTTTAAGAAAAAACTTAAAATATCGTATGCAAACACTCACATGTTTCATGGAACCTACTCTCCGACGTAGAAGCTGAGACTATTATGATATGTGGCCTCAACACTACTTTGTTTGCAAAACTGATGAAGCTTTAAATTACATTCGTTTATATGATGAGGGATTACTACCTACGATTCGAAGAATAACTTCAATAATCACCACAACTCCGCAGACAACGACAACAAAAACTACAAACAAACCAGTAGTTCCAGCTTTATCACCATCAATTCCATCTCTTCCACAAACTCTGGGTTTAGTCGATTTAATTTTGGAGCAGCCAAGCCCTACAAACTCTACTATATACAATTCTGAAGAAATCGAAACTACTACTGATTGTGTGTGTGATAGATACATCATATGCGAAGACAATTCAGTATCAATTACAAATTCAACACCGTCGATTTATAGAGTTTTTATTTATAATGATTTGGAGGGTTTTTCAAAACTTTCTCTGTCTATATCAGAAAATAGTAAACTTAAACTTGAAGAAAATCTTCTCATCATCATTGAACCTGAATGTGATGATATTTCTTGTGAAGTCATCAAATACTTTACAAATTAAAAAGTTTTTATAGACTTTAACTCTATATATTCAACTTATTACACTCTATTATGATATCTATTTTATTACATTCTCCTTTTTTTGTAAATTTGTACAATTAGATGAAATTTAACCATTTAGAGAATGATTTCTTTTTGCAAAAAATTAATGAAAATTGAATGAAATGAAAGAATATTTCACCAAATACCTCTTTTTTGTCAAAGAAAGGTGTAGAATAAAGAGCTCACTCAAAAATTGATTTCAATACAATGGACTACTGAATTATTATATCATTTTCAATCAGATATATGTAGAAACATACAAACGGATGAAAATCTCTCATCATTCACTTTTTCATTTGAAATGATATTGGAAATATTTCAAGCTCACAATATTTAACATGTTCTCTTTATGTATCCCTACTTATTATACAATAAATGTATATATTCACATATTGTTTCATTTTTAATCATTGGATTTATTCAGTGTAGATGTATCTGTAGAATTATCAAAACTTAAATGCCATACATTCAAAATCTATATGCCATATAAGTTCAAAATAGGTAAAAAAACAATCAAAAACTCAAATGCCACTTAAATGCCACTCAAATGCCACTCGAATGCCCCTCAAATGAAATACAATAAAATACGATATAAACTCGGCGAATTCATCCAACGCCCTAACCCATTGCATAACCCCAAGGTGTAATCCACAAAAAAACACTTGGTAGGGAGATCTGCTCATATATTACTACTAACGCTGAATTTCTAAGGCAAGCAATGGTATCGAATTGTTTTATTTGCCGAAATCTGATTTTGTGGCTTCACTATTAACTATAAGATTACAAATGCTGTGCTACGGAAGTGAGTAAACAAGTAACACAGAGATCTCGTATCTTATAAATTTGCCAGTGAGAAAAGATAATTCTCCACAATCTAAAACTTGTGGAAAGAAACCTTTGAGGATAGTTGTAAAAAGTTTTACTTCTGCTTTAACAGACCAGGATTAATGACTTTGTGTGTGTTCAGTATTTTAACTTGAGCAACGAAACTAAATATTGCTGTAGAACAACATCACATTTCACAAAACTATGAAAACATTCCACAAGCGTAATGGACTAAACTTTTTGACAAAGGTTTTATTATCATCAACAGATCTCACTTCAAACTCAGTGGCGTGAAAAGTTGCCTTTCAATTTGAAATTTAAAAGAACTCGCCGAATGTTTTTATTTCATATGCACTAAAACGATGTCGTATATAGGGTTCAGAGTGAGGGGGCCTTAGTCTAAATATGCATATTACCCTAACCTGAATGCATCAAAATACCTACGTTAATATCACAATCTGACAATAACTCTTTACGTCTCTGAAACACACTTAGTGATAAAAACAAAACAGAAGCGCACTCAGATACTCTCAGTATGAAATCTAACCCTCCATTTATAGGTACTAGGTATACACAGTCAAATCTGTCCAACCATAGTCAGCTATTCTAACTCTCTATAGATAGCCTCTGAACCTCCCCATTAGTAGTTTGCATACAATTTTAGAAGGATTTTACCCATTTTCTATTTTTCCTTGTGTAGTCTGCGCCTCCATTGTTTGATAATTGAGAAAAATTGCTTTTGCCTTTTGGTGTTTTTTTCAATATATCCACGACTGTAAAAAGTATTAAATTGTTGTTTAGATAAAAGGCAGTTCACAGTGATAAGAGCTTTTTGAAAAGTCAATTAAAATATTCAGTTTTCTCAGCTTGAATCTGAGTTGATGCTTTTTCTAGAAGTCATTATAAAGAGGACAACTCCCAATTGTGAATCAATCCTCATCTCTGTGAGTCGACTTTGGGAGAGTTTAGCTTAGCTGCTTGAAAGTAAGAGCTTGAAACCCAAAAGGGGGTGACAGGGTTTGGAAAACAAGTTGGAGGAGGTTTGAGGCTGTTGGGAAGGGGTGTAAGTAAGGGGAGGGGGAGAGGGTGTAAGATGGGGTGGGGTGTATCTGTGTGTGCTTGTGTGGTCTCATTTACCACACTGCAAGGACAAAAAGATCAACGACAAGGCAAAGGGAGTTGGAGGTGAAGGGAGGGTGGTTCAGTAACTACAACAAAGGAGGAATTGGTGAGAAGGCCAGGGGTGAGTACAGGCCGGGTCAGGGGCAGATACAGAAGACTAAAAGCTTTGTGATCACATGATTTCTTTACTATATGCAAGTGACGCTGTAAATCAAAGTTAATTTGGATTTTGCAGTGTGTGAGCATTAATATACTGTGAACCCTAGCGTGTAGATGAGCAATAAATATTATAAATACATTATTGTAATGGATTCCGGCCTGGTTCCACGGACATCACTATTCTCAAGTATTGTACCTTTCTCAAAAGGGGACACTGTGCTGCTCGACAGTGACAACTGTGCAATAAGGCAACTGAATTACCCAGTATAGCTAGAGCCCATGGCTCACACAAACAACACGGAGTGAAGTTTGAATAGTGGCTGTATTCTCATAAGACAAAGTCCTAGAGGGTGTTTATTCCTCTAGGGTATTTGTGGCAAGACATGAGAATGAATGCAATGATTGTGGCAATAGTCTTTCATTTTATAGCAGGACTCGCAGGAAATGATTAGCATAATTCATATAAGATCAATAGTACAGGAAGCAATTCAGCTAATGCAAACAAGTATATAAATAGTCAGCCAATTAGGTAAGGTAAACAAATTAAATAATAAAGGCCCGAGTGGCTAGAGGGCGGAGTCTTATTTCCATGGTCCAATCATAGGTCCTACAGGGCTCCCAGGCTATAGCTAGTGTGCGGTCCACTTGTCCGGTAATCCGAGAAAGGCTACTTCCGGTTCTTGGCCTCGACTAAGTTCTTCGATAAATTTAAAGTTCCTCCGCTATGTCGGCCATCTTGTGCCGGCCCAGTCTAGCTATCCCGGGTTGGTAAGAGGTCAATACCGGCCCTGCAGGGGTCACTATCTGCCTGCACACCATGCCATCCGCACAGTACAACTTCTCACCTAATAATCTGTCTATTGAAAGCTGTAGGTAGAAGTTTAGCGCATTGTTTGCAAAGGGTGAACAGTAAACGACCTGTTTACTGTGAACTTTCACCAAAATCTACCACATTAATATATATCTGAGAGGTTGCTTTTGAAAGTCATACTTGCATCAAAAAAGCTCTGCAGATATAAATCTTGCTCGGTGTTCCTATAGTGTAAGATTTTTTACCTGGAGTTGTAAAAGTTTGAGATTTCCTGTGGTGAACAGAAATGTTGCTACAGCAATTCAAGCATTACTGAGGGGCTTAACCCCGTATTACCTTACAGCAGAGCTGCAGGCTTACAAGTTTACCTGGCTGGCGCTGATCACTGACTCCTAGCTTAAGTTTCATCTCAAGAAGGAATGGGGCAATTTTTGACAATAATAGTCCTTTTTTTAATGTTAGCTGAAAAGTTTAGCACCCCAAAACAGCAGAAGAACTTGCTGGTTAAACTAACCAGTGCTACAAGCGAGCGGGCGCTAGTAGCGAGCGCATGCTAGTAGCAAGCAAGCATTAGGTTCACTATAAAAACTCCTCCAAAAGTATATTAAATGTTTGCGTATTTTGCCTTTCTTAAAATAGCTTGTAAATATCGCGCAATCGGTTTGCCCAAAAACACATAAATTTTAGACTCTTATTCAATGCTACTATCATCAGGCAATAAAGCTATTTTTTGTTAGTTTGTGCTGTCAAAAGCATGGTCAAATATTTTAACCTAATTTCTTTTAACAATTATGTACTAAGAGAATAAAAACTATAAATAAGTTGATTAGATTTTTCCATGAAAAGTGGTTGCACCAACTGCAGAAGTTGTCTGATCCTTTTGATAATTGAAAGATTCTGTAAAACATAATGAGATGCAACATTTAGTTTTTTTTATAAAATACCAACTGTTTCCCAGTAGCAGACTAATTGACAGTTTATCGTGTAATTAAAATTTACTGTTTCATTTAATATGTTTTGTTAACACCTATCAGGCTTCACAGAAGCGCACACAGCTAATTTTTATAAAAAATGTTTTAAATTGCAATTACCAAAATTTTAAGATTGGTTTTTAATAAAAATCAATGCTCTATTAAAGCTTTCCTTAAGAAGACCATGCTTCAAAACTTGGAGTCATACATATTTCATGTCACAATCATTTGATAAGAAACTAAAGTTGTTGCAAAATATGCACCCGGAGCCAATACAGTTCTAAAGCTTTTTGAACTGAAATGGATACTAATACTTTGTGGATAATTGATGAGATTAAAAGAAGGCGCTGGAGTGATGGCTTGTCGCAAGTGAGTTGGTATTTAGAATTTCATATGCAGTAGGTCTTAGCATGCAAGTAAATTATAACTTACGGTAGTCGGCGAACAGTCGTTGACGGCTCAACGTTGAGTGTCGTTTAACGGATGCTGTTTGTGTATTAAACCATAGACATATTTATTTCCATCAACATCTATAGTAACTCTATAGCTAGAGCAAGACCATTTTAGTTCCTTTACAAACAGCAACTAATTGCAGTAATATTATTGTTTGTTATATTTCTTATATATGCTATAATGTATTGTCACGATTTAAAACGGAGAGAATAGAGTAATAATAAGCTGATTCGTCAAAATTGCTGCTTAGGGGGAGACAAACCTATGTCCTCAATGATGCTACCTACCTCGCTTGTCACTTCGTACTGTTGAGCCAAAATTGCTCGTTGCCACCATATTTTTTGGCACTCAGAGATAGGGTTTCCAAATGGTGTCGTTTAATCCCATTGTTGATCCCCATGCGTAGGGTATCCGAAAGCACCTTAAACTGAATAAACACATCATTGCTCTCAACCGAATTGTGATTTATGCTTTAGCGTTTAGTTTTATGAAAACCTGGACCAAGGAACCAATTTCCGTTAAGTTGATTAATATATATTTTTATCTGACAAGGACGTATTTAAATGCTATAACAGTAACATGTATATGTTGGTCTATCAGGCATGAGTTAAACAAAATATTTCGTGAACGATTTAGCAAAAACTAGAAGAGTTTAACAATCAGCTTGTACTTTTGAAGGAAATTTAAATGAAATCTCAAGTTTGAAAATTGAATAAAAGGTAATGAGCGCTGTATGCTGCTGAGGGCGCACCAGTCAGTTTATGCTTATCCTTACAAAACATTGATGGCTAGCTTGGGAGAGGTAATAAAATTTAGGGTGATTTGGGCTACTACGCGATGGCAATTGCCTGAATACGACAATAGAATTGGATTGTATCCAACTAGATTTTTTTGGTGGATACGTGACTGCATTTCAATGAACTCTTCGGCTGCTATCGTATTATTACGATTTTTGTCCAACTTTTGATTTTTTCTATAATGGCCAGAGTAACTTGAGCTAACTTGTCTATTGCCTTTTAATAAAAACTTTAATTGCTAGAGCATTAGCGATATTTCTAAAACGTATTCACTAATAAATATTTATTTGAGTCGGGCTATGCACCACTGCATAACTTTCTTGGTAAATAATAACACAACTTTTATGTGGCTAGAAAAAATCACAAATTTAATTATTGAAAAATAAAAAAACTGCAGCTAACAAAAATCATTGTCATAATGCAATAGTTAATTAAGTTATTGATCATTAATAAACATCAATTACCTGCATAATAATAAATAGCCCCAGTGACATATTAATGACAATTTATGCTATCTGTCAACCTATGATCTGTCAATTGTTGACTTAATTTCGACAAGATAAAATTTTCATAGCAGATATATAATAATACATCAGTAGCATGATTGATGCAAAATGCCAATATTGAAATGTTTTGGAAAGATAACCATGTTGACTCATCAAAATTCATTAGAAAGGGAAAGATAACTCGCAATTATTGTCACTCATTCGCTGCAACATACGATGGCTTCTCGCATTCAAGAAAGAGGAGCATAAAAGTTAGATTATCTGATAGCTTTCCAAACACGTATCGCATTCACCTCACTCATTTCGTCGCATCTTTGGATGTAATGGCTAACTGAAAGCGCCCTTAAGCCCAACACAAGTCACACTTTATGTTTGTGCTCCTTCCCGCATGGGGTTTGGCAACTCCTATAAACACAAATTCCCTGCTCCGCCACTAGTTTTCGTACAATCATGAAAGTAAACTATAAAATGTTACCTCCCTCATGTTGTTTCCATTTCTTATAAAACTTGAAATATATCAGAACTTTTCCACCCAACTAAAATTTTTTAATATTTCATCATTCTCTCTGATTTTTTAGGAGCAAGTGCAAGAACTCTAAAACTTTTGACTCCTCATTATGATAACTGGCCTCAGAGTCATTATGAACTCGCAATTTCGTTTTCTCTTATCACTTTTATAAAAATTAAGAAATAAAACTTAAAATGTAACCTCCCTCATCATAATGCAGGCTTTGGAGTGACACAAACCTAAAGTGTGACTTGTGTTGGCCTAATGTTATACGCAGTTTTAGGGCCAGAATATTCAGGTAACTGTGATTCACACCCAACTATCTTTGTGTACTTTAGAAACATCTGAGTGTTCTTCTGTGTTACAAGTATTAATGGGGATTTTTGCTATACATTTGTATTCATCTCTCTCACATAATTGTTGTTTTTCTTTTCAAAAAATTACTCAAACAAGACATGTTATCAAAGAGAAGTGCATTGTCACTGGCTTGTCTAAATTTCTATTCCAAAGAACGAAAAGATTGCGCTTGACAAATTGGAAGAGAAAAAGATAATCATTTATGAAAGTGAGAACTTTTCAAGGAGCAGGCTGCAATTTTGGTTTTGACGTTGATAACTACTGTATATTTATCATGTTACGACACAATATTCTTCAACTTATGGTTTATGCTACTCCACTGCAGTAGCAGATCTCCACAAAAATAGGCTTTAACACCTACTGATAAAATGTTTCTATTTAAATTTGCTGTCTTTGAACTTGTGCCTACAGCTGATCTACAAACAACATGCAGCAGTTGAGCTAATCAACAAAGACATTTATGCACTAAAATTTGGTTTGCCACGCTAAGTATATAATACAGTCGGAGATTTTCATCATAATTAGACAAACTAGGCCCTTTTCCCACCCTCTCCCACTGTAAATCCCTTTACACCGGTTACGCTACCAGCTACGAAAGTTTTGAGTGGACCCTGAGCCTTCACCTCATCACATTTATATGTTTTCCTAGATTCAGGAATACTGGCTACCCCAGGCCTGTATAGACCCTGTATTGTATACATAAGACATAGAGAACCTACCCCGTGTCACCCTGAGTCGGGACCTTGGGCCAGTCAACACATATGGCTGCTAAAGGTAGCCTGGTGCCTCAGGAGTTGAAAACCCCTCATCGTAAAAAGATCGAAGCAGTACAGAAGCCAGGAGCAGGGACTAGGAAGCTTGGACGCTTTATAAGGAGCGGAAGATTTCCATCGCCATAAAAAGAGCTGTGAGGGAGCCCAGAGACATCTTGCCTTCTGCTCCCTATACTCATTGGTTCGCTTTGTTATTGTGAATTGTGTTTGTGCTTCTTTACTTGTATATATTTTGTATTGTTATGTGCAATTGGCTCAAGCCTAATAAGGGGGTGAGTGGTCTTGCCTTCTTCTATATAAGGAGCTGTTGTACATGTGGGAAGGCAGAAGTTAGTGGATTTTTGTGCTATACCTTTATTATGTTGCTAAACAGATTGATATAATAAAGTATTTTATTCGTGTAAACTCTGTGATTTGTCCAGGGCGTGGACTCCGAAGCAGTCGTTAGTGTTTAGTTGAAGTGGATGCCTTTGTGTCCGTAGTTGGAGGAGGAAATCTGCTACAATACATGCTTAAAAAATACTGCTATCTCTATAGCACAGCTACCAGTGGTAGTTTTAGTGACAATAAACATTATTTAATTAAGTTTTTGCTCATTTATAAAAAAAATGAATCAAGTAGTATTGAACTAAATATTAGATGTTATAGGTCGCGACTGGTGAAACTTACTAATACTATATTAAATAAGTGCAAAGAGAAGACGACAAAATATTTATTTTCATTTTAACACAGTATCTGATATAAATTTGCAGATTTAAGGTTTAGAATTTCTCTTCAATGCAACTTTGATTAACCAGCTGCAAATCTGATTTTGAATTGTATTCAACTTCCATTAGTGAAATGGGTATTTGAATAGAATTTTTAGACAACGAATTTTACATAAACTTTAATTTTCTCGGGAAAATGTGACTGCTACAGTCACTATAAGCAAATATCCTTAGAAAGATTTGAGTGTTATAATGAGTTATTATTTTACTAAACAATTGGCTCCAAGCATTTCCCAGATGTTGAAATCATCAGTCCCATTTGAAATAAACAAGACACATCTGTGAAGTAATTTTATGAAAAAAATCGTGAACAAAATTATAAAAGTTTTTGACTCCTTTCTATTCTTCCTAGTGCTAAACCCGTGGTCACACGAGACCGATAAACGGAACTATAACGAAACTTTTTTAGAAAATCGCCGAGGTGCGACGATAATAGTTTCGTTGTGCTGGTCACACGAGGGCAATAATTTGGTTTGTACATTTGTTGCTCCTAAATTGCCAACCAATGACAGCGGGCTATATATTTTTTGCGGACCTGCTCATTGTTTCCTGCGGGACACAAAATGGTTAAAACAAAAAGGAGAAAGATGTTGGTGCTACTTTTACTGAAGAAGAAGTTGCTGTTGTGTGCATGTAACAAAAAGAGACGTTATTGGGTTCACCCAATTAACAGAAAACGAAATACTTTTGGTTTATGTGCACATTTAGTAAAAGAGCTGAGGACGGACCAAGAACGATTTTTCAGCTATTTCCGTATGACAGTAGACAACTTTAACTATCTTCTTTCACTGGTTCGTGAATAACCAAATAACAAAATAACCAAAACTGACACTATTATGAGACAGTTTTTTAAGCATCTTAACTCAGAATTCCCAAGTAGCTACAAATTACACAAAATATTTAACAAAAATTTAGTGAAGATTAGCTACAGCTGTTGCCCAAACGTAAAATCCATCATCAGTGGACACAACAAGAAACAGCTAAGACCACTGAAACCATCTCAACAATCTTGCAACTGTAGAGAAGCTGAACAATGCCCACTGAATGGTGAGTGCCTAAAGGAGTCAATAATATATCAGGCAACAGTGACAACTGAAGACAACTCCAAACTACCAGCCACTTATATTGGCCTCACAGAGGGAGCATTTAAAACTCGTTTTAACAACCACAAAAGTTCATTCAAAAACATTGGTAAAATACACACAACAGAACTGAGCAGTTACATCTGGACCTTGAAAGAGAACAATACACCGTACAACACCACATGACGCATCGTAGACCAAGCTACTGCATTCAATACAGCAACAAAGCGGTGCAACTTATGCCTTACAGAAAAACTTTACATCATCCGCCATCCAAAAATGAGTACATTGAATAGCCGTAATGAGTTAGTGTCAGCCTGCAGACATAAAAGAAAACATTTATTAGGAAATATTACGTAAACAACAATAACTTTACCCCTTATACATGCCATTATACATTGTCCATACACATAAAGACCTGCTATTCACATCATACAACCATTGTGCGTACTTTTACGTCATATCATCATGCATTTAATTTCATTTTAAAGTTTACCTGAAGAGTGCAAACAACGATCTCCTGCACGAAACTAATTAGTAGTAATAAATTACTTGATTCTCAATAAATACTGCTTTCATAAATGAAAAATTAAATACATATAAATATATATATATACATATGTATATAGATATATATGTATTGTAGCGGAGTTTTATGCCACACTATTTTCCGCTAGGGGGTTGTCACTGCACGGAC
Organism: Cryptosula pallasiana; assembly: GCA_945261195.1. Lineage (NCBI taxonomy): Eukaryota > Metazoa > Bryozoa > Gymnolaemata > Cheilostomatida > Cryptosulidae > Cryptosula > Cryptosula pallasiana. Next base: position 20,078,550 of record OX183136.1, read on the forward strand.
TGCCCGTCTGCCTGCACAACCAAACAGTCAGCCTTCCTAAGCCTGACAAACAACAGTCTACCTCTCCACAGAGGTGGCCCCAAGCCGGGATGGCACAAACAACTTGTTGTAAAGCAAGCAATTGACTTTAGCAATCGTAATGAGCACTCGGCTCAGACATGTAAACTCGGTGCTTTCAAGTGATATATAGTTACTTTTATTCATAACAGAATGCAAGGTGGCAATCTAATGCAAGGCTGAGAGGCAATGCAATGAGTTATAAAAAAGCTCTGCGTTTTATAGGCAGAGTTACAGGAAGTCAAAGGAAGTAATCTGAAACTTTTCCATCATGCACAGTAAGCATGATGGTTAACCAATAGAAAATATACAGAATAACATTGTCCAATGAAATGTGAATAAATAGATGAAAGTAAATTGGCACCCATAGTGAGTGGCGGAGTCTATGGCTATCTGTCCAGTAATAAATGGATATCTTCTCTAGATATGGTTTTTGGTCTTTATGAGCCTTTGGTTCAGCTTTTATAACATCTAAGGTTAGCCAGCTCCTGGATATGGTCTCTGGAGGTTCTTGAGCTATGTTTGCTCACTCAGGTTATGGAAGACATCTTGATGGCGGCCCAGGATAGTTACCTAGAGCCCGGGTAGTAAATACCCTGTGCCGGTATGATTAATTATTAATTCTTACTGCTTAAACAAAGCAATATGTTCAATGTAATAGAGAACGGTTTTGTTCTGTTGTATCTTAAGGAGGCATGCCTGTGGTAACAACCATCAGGGGGGCCTCTGCACAGTAGCGGTCACTGTTGGTGTCCAGTAAAATCCATTACAATGTATATATTTATATGTCATCATTGCTTGATTGGTCCGGCCAGTTGCTTTAGTCGTATCAGGTAGTCAGTGGGTAGGTTGTCTGGAGGTTGAGCCCAGCTCAAGTCCAAGCCGAGTCGAAGTCAAGTCAGAGTTGAGTTGAGGTCAAGGCTAGGTCAAATCAAAGTCAAGTCCAGATGGAACCAGAGCCGTGTGCTGAAAAAAACCCTCTTATATAATGTATATAATATAACTTATATAATTTATAAATAAAACTCTTAGTGTTATTTTTTGCATTACTGACAGTTGCACTGCGCTCTGACTCATTCACTTTCCCTAATACAATGCACAATAGCTAGAGAGCTCTGAAAATCTATACGATATTTTTCACAAAAGTTAACTTGCACAATGTTTGGTGAAATTTTTCAGAATGTTTACTTTCATTTGTTAATCAGCAAGATGATTATCACGACCATTTATTACACTTTTTTGTTCTAGCTCATCAAAATTAATTGTAAATGCGAAAGTTCACAGATCAAGTCTAAAATAAGGAACTAAGAAAAACTCAGATTAGTTGAATGTCTAAAGAATATTTGGTACTAACAATCCTAAGATAAAGTTGTCTCCTTTTTGGTGAGACAACTCCCACAAGAAATTCAGTGCTGAGCTAGGCATTATACAGTACAGAAGTTCAATTAGTTTTTACGTAGAAAGCTGCATGATTGATGATGGAGAAGATTTAACATGTTCAATTTCTTGTTAGTTATTCTGTTTTTTTCTAAGTCAAGTGTAAATCAGTACTTCATTGTCAATATCTCAGATATGGGGCATTGTATGATTAATTATGTCAAAAAGCAATAGTTTATAGGAACAGCCACACATAACCGTAGTAGAAAAAAACTTGTAAAAAACACACAAGCTGTTGTTTCTGACCAAAGCCTTTTAGGATTGCCGGCAATAGGAGTAGTAATGTAGGATCAGATCTCTGTTATGGAGATAAGGTTCTCCTGGACCCATGTACCTTTTTGTTGGCACCAGTTTCCAGGAGAACCTGCGAGGTACCTTTTTGTGTGCACCAGGTGTTATAATTTGCTTTTTAATATTGATGTTTGCAAAGCATTTATTGTGGAGGGTTTGTTTATATTGTGATTTGTATGATGATTTAGATCATGGGGTTGATTAGTTTATAAACATGAGTAGTAATATATGAGCAGATCTCCCTACCAAGTGTTTTTTTGTGGATTACACTTCGGGGTTGAGGCAATGGGTTACAGCGTTGAATGAATTCGCCGAGTTTATATTGTATTTTATTTGAGGGGCATTTGTGTGGCATTTGAGTGGCATTTAAGTGGCATTTGAGTTTTGATTATTTTTTTACTTAATTTGAACTTATATGGCATATAGATTTTGAATGTATGGCATTTAAGTTTTGATAATTTTTTTACATAACTCGAACTTAATTTGAACTTATATGGCATTTAAGTTTCGATAGCTATATATATTTATGTATATTGAATAGAAATTAACTATTGTATGATTGTATATATTAAGGTTTATATTCTTGAAATAGCCATAACATAACTTCAAACGAAGTAATAGATGTATATAAACATTCATCTGTTCGAATATAATGTAAAATATCAGGCTTAAACTCAAGCATTAATTCTTCAGTCCATTGGGCTTTAACTAATCTTTGAGTGAGATCTTGATCCCATACCTTTCTAAAACTTAGACATGATGAAAAGGCTATGGATTTACCCATTCAAGAACAAACCATTTTCGATGGCAATTTCAATTCTGAAAACTAAAACAATGTAAATTGTTTTTCAAAATGCAATCATCAGAAAGCTTTTGTCATGATGATGAGGAGGTTATGGATTTACCATTCAAGAACAAGCCATTTTCGATGGCGACTTCAAGAACTGAAGTATGTAGTATTACGTAATCATTTTTTTTTAAAGAAAAAAAATTGTTTTTCCAAAATGCAAAACTTCTGACATGATGATGAGGAGGTTATGGATTTACCCATTCAAGAACAAACCATTTTCGATGGCAACTTCAATTCGGAAAACTAAATCAATGTAACTTTTTATTCTTTGCCTCCCATGAAATTGTTCAAACGAATTAGAACTGAAGTATGTGGTATTACATAATCTTTTTCAAAGAAAAAAAACACATCAAAATCAACAAATTACACCTCTAGATAGTTAAAATTTACAATATTTGAGAATTATTCGCAATAGAAACATTAAGCCTATTTGATAATAAAAAATTTGAGTGTTAAATTTGACTAATTGATTCAATGTTATTATATGGATCTTTTGAAAATAAGCTTTTCAATGAAAACATCATATTTAGTCTTTGACATACTTGAAACCATTTTACAGTAAATTTTACCAACAATATTTCAGAAATGTTTACTATATATTTGCAAGAAAAATGCAGTATTTGGTAAAATATTCTTTTATTCCAATCAATTTTCATTATTTTTTTGAGCAAGGGTTTTATCCTACACCATCCTTTTAATTTTTTTATGTTTTAAAACAGGGTTTTATTACAAATTTTTTTTGTTTTTTCAACTTTTTAAAAAAATAATCATTAAAATATATAGTTTTCGATATTTTTTAAAAATATATATATAGAGATTTTCACTTTATATTCTTTTGTTCCATTCAATTTTCAATAATTTTTTGAGTGAGGATTTTATCCTACACCTTCCTTTTAAATTTTTTATGTTTCAAAACAGGGTCTTATTATATATATTTATAGAGATTTTCACTTTATATTAACAAAATTTTGGTATTTGGGAAAATATTCTTTTATTCCATTCAATTTTTATTAATTTTTTGAGTGAGGATTTTATCCTACACCATCCTTTTTAAATTTTTTATGTTTTCAAAAACACGGTTTTATTACATGACTTTTTAAAAATAATCATTGAAATATATAGTTTTTCGATATTCTTTTTGAAAAAATATATACAGAGATTTTCACTTTATATTTACAAAATTTTGGTATTTGAGAAAATATTCTTTGATTCCATTCAATTTTTATTAATTTTTTGAGTGAGGATTTTATCCTACACCTTCCTTTTAAATTTTTTATGTTTCAAAACAGGGTTTTATTATATAACTTTTTTAACTTTTTTTGTACTTTTTTAACTTTTTTAAAAACCATCCTTAAAATATATAGTTTTTGATATTTTTTTTAAAAACTGTCAAAAATTACCAAACTATCCCTCTAGATGAATAAAATTTACAGGGAAATAATCGTAATAGAAAATACCATATCTAGTTTTTACATTCATAAAACTACTATAGCTTACGATATCAATGGTTACAAAGCGTTTTTCTTGAACAATATCTTCTTTGATGTTCTGCTGATATATTATTAGTCTCAGCGAGTAATTCTTGTATTCCGTATTCTTTTAGATCCGATAATTGACTAAAATACAAAAGTTATTCATTATATAAACAAATTTTACCGAATTTGAATTTTACTCTTAGCTACATTAGTTAGTTTACATTATATATAACAGGAAAATAACTCACTGAGTTACATCATTCAGCTCATTATTTTTTCAGGGAAAAGTCCTTTATTCTGTTTTCTTTTTACGATATAATGGACTAAAATAAAAAGTGATGTATTAGTATAGCATGATTAAAAATTAATGTGAAATAATTATAACCTTTTGTTGTTTTTTCAACTTTTATGTAAAAAATACATGATTACACACGAAAAAGTTATTTTTTTCATCTGGATCCGGAATATATATATATATAAACACATATATATAGTTCAAAAATGTTCTACAACAAACACTCATGAATTGTCCATTTATGTGATAAAACGTGTTATTTACGCGAGAAATTACGCATTTTTTTAAAATAACTATAACCTTTTGTGATTTTTTTGTCAACTTCTACCTAAAAAATTACACCAATTACACAAAAAAGTCCTTTTTTTTAATCGGAAATATATATAATTTAAAAATGTTTTACAAAAAATGTTATGAGTTGATCATTTATGTGAAAAATTAAACATTTTTGTAAAATAATTATAACCTTTTGTTGTTTTTTCAACTTTTATGTAAAAAAAATACACTGATGACACAAAAAAAATCCTTTTTTAAACCGAAATATATATAATTTTAAAAATGTTTTACAAAAACTGTTTATGAGTTGGTCATTTATGTGAAAAATTAAACATTTTTGTGAAAAATTAAACATTTTTGTGAAAAATTAAACATTTTTTTGAAAAATTAAACATTCTTGTGAAAAATTAAACATTTTTCTGAAAAATTAAACATTTTTGTGAAAAATTAAACATTTTTGTGAAAAATTAAACATTTTTGTGAAATAATTATGACCTTTTGTTATTTTTTCAACTTTTATGTAAAAAGAAACTGCACTAATGACACAAAAAAAAATCCCTTTTTTAATCCGAAATATATATATTAAAAATGTTTTTACAAAACACGTTCACAAATTGATCATTTACATGATAAATCGTTTTACTGTTGTTATTTACATGAAAAAGATAAATTAAGTGATTTTTCATTGTAAGAATACACAAAATTTTCACAAACCAACTTTTTTAAATTATGGTAAAAATTAATAAAACTTACCTATAGTGATATGAATCCCTTGAGTTATAGATCAACTTCTCAAGAGTTTGTTCTCCACAGTCTTCTTTTTCAGCATCATCGAAGAGGTTGAGAAAGTCCTCAGATTTTGGATTATCAGTCAGTTCCGAGGCTTGGACGAAGGCTTGATGAGCTGCGAGTACACTGATGTTGTAGAAAATTGAATTGTCTGCGTTTGGACTCAGGCCCTTGAACAGAATAACTCCACATCTTTCCGATGTCACAGCAGAAGCTATTTGATGAGGAATGCGCATATCTCCGATCAGTAATTCTTCATCTACAACACTTCTGTATTGAACTAGAAGACTCTCTTCATTCCCATTCCATCGCCTGTCAGATTTTGTTATCACTTCAGGGTTTTGGAAACATATGACACTATCTGTTGGGAAATCCTGAAGATGAGCTATCTCAAAATAAGCATTGATTTGTCTCATACTTTTCTCTGGTAGTACATCAAACGCATTCTTACACCTCAAAGTAGTTCCTGTTTCTGTAGCGGCATGAAAAAGTGCTTTTCCAGTCTTTTCAACACCCATGTAGATCAAAACCAGTGGTCTTATTTGCGAGGCTTCATTAACAAGTAATCCTGCTGCTGATGGAATAGTGCTCTTCACTCTAACTATCTTTCCATCCTTTTTATAGTTGTAGATGATCGTGCAGTTCGTCTCATCATGGAGCTCGACAGTTAACACCTGCATAACTGTAGGAATTGGTAAATCTTCAACTTTGACGATGTTTTCAATGTTTCTTCTGGAAGCTGGAGATAGAGTACTTAACAGAGAGGCGCTTTTGATGATGAGAGTAGCCAGAGTATTCAGACTGGCGCTTTGAAAGGGGATCATAGTGCGTTGAAGAAGAACATTGTCATCAATCACCTTCTTGTCTTGTGAAGGTTTTGGTTCTTTATTCTTCAGTTGTTTTGTATTGTCTTGTGTCGACATTCTAAAAGATAAAGTAAAAATCCTTGTTATGATTTTTCGATTTTCTTTTTCAAAAACCAATTTGAAGATATATTTACTAAAATATCATACTGTTGTTAGTATCTAAATCGATAAAAAATTAAGTTTGTACTCTCAATAGCACATCAAGTTGACTTACCTCAAAACAGAAAGTGCTTCTAGTAGTTGTAGTAGATGATGTTGTAGTAGATCTTGCTCCTTCAGTTGCTAATGTTGAAGTGACTGCTTTTTGTGTGAAAACAGTGCTTCTTATATAGCTGAAATCATCCCATTTATCATAAGGTTAAACTAATGAAACTTTGTTTTTACGGAAGAACACCTATGCTTTCGCGGGAATAAAAAACTTATTTTCACGCGAATACAAACCAATGCTTTCGCGGGAATAAAAAAATAATTTAACGCGAATAAAAACCAATGCTTTCGCGGGAATAAAAAAGAAAATTTTCACGCGATTACAAACCAATGCTTTTGCGGGAATAAATAATTTATTTTCACGCGAATGGAAACCGTTGCTTTCGCGGGAATAAACATTTTATTTTCTCGCGAATACAAACCGTTGCTTTCGGGGGAATAAATAATTTATTTTCACGCGAATGGAAACTGTTCCTTTCGCGGGAATAAACATTTTATTTTTACGCAAATACAAACCGTTGCTTTCGCGGGAATAAATAATTTATTTTCACGCGAATGGAAACTGTTGCTTTTGCGGGAATAAACATTTTATTTTCACGCGAATACAAAGCAATGCTTTCGCGGGAATAAACATTTTATTTTTACGTGAATACAACCCAATGCTTTTGCGGGAATAAATAATTTGTTTTCACGCGAATGGAAACCGTTGCCTTCGCGGGAATCAATAATTTATTTTCACGCGAATGGAAACTGTTGCTTTCGCGGGAATAAACATTTCATTTTCACGCGAATACAAACCGTTGCTTTCGCGGGAATAAATATTTTATTTTCACGCGAAAACAAACCGTTGCTTTCGCGGGAATAAATAATTTATTTTCACGCGAATGGAAACTGTTGCTTTCGCGGGAATATACGGTTTATTTTCACGCGAATGGAAACCAATACTTTCGCGGGAATAAATAATTTGTTTTCACGCAAATGGAAACTGTTGCTTTCGCGGGAATAAACATTTTATTTTCACGCGAATACAAACCGTTGCTTTTGCGGGAATAAACAATTTATTTTCACGCGAATGGAAAGCGTTGCTTTCGCGGGAATCAATAATTTATTTTCACGCGAATGGAAACCGTTGCTTTCGCGGGAATCAATAATTTATTTTCACGCGAATGGAAACTGTTGCTTTCGCGGGAATAAACATTTCATTTTCACGCGAATACAAACCGTTGCTTTTGCGGGAATAAATATTTTATTTTCACGCGAATACAAACCGTTGCTTTCGCGGGAATAAATAATTTATTTTCACGCGAATGGAAACTGTTGCTTTCGCGGGAGTATACAGTTTATTTTCATGCGAATGGAAACCAATACTTTTGCGGGAATAAATAATTTGTTTTCACGCAAATGGAAACTGTTGCTTTCGCGGGAATATACAGTTTATTTTCACGCGAATAGAAACCGTTGCTTTCGCGGGAATCGAAAAATTATTTTCACGCGGATACAAACCGTTGCTTTCGCGGGAATAACTATTTTATTTTCACGCGAATGGAAACCGTTGCTTTCGCGGGAGTAAGACTTATATTTTCACACGTTTGGCTATATAAGAGACAAGGGTTTCAGACAGAGAGCATCCAGTTCAACAACAGTGGGGAAAGGAGCAATATCTACTACAACTTTCATTGCAACTACTAAGAGCTCTCTCTGCATAGAGGTAAGACTAAAAATACAATTATTTCCGCTAGCTAACACAACTATCTGAAGGCTTTATGACATATCTATCTTTAAATTGATTATAAAGAATTGAACCAAATTTTTGGTTTTTTCAGAATGAATACTCAAGACGTAGGAAGCCAACCATTGTATCTAAAGTTGGAATCTCAGCCTGATGAAAAGGTAAGAATTAATAAAAAGTACTATTTAACAGCTGTTGAAAACCTTTAGTTATTTTAGTTATCTAATCATCACTTGTATTTTAGAATAATACAAGAACAAATCCAATCTACTTAAAGGACTTCCTTCCAGAAATGTATTATAACTACGTGATAGATAATGACGTTGTTGAAGAAAAAGCTGTAGAAAATTTGACATTTTAAGTTATAATATTCTGTATAACTCAACACATGATGAGTATGGGGATGTGTCGTAAGAAACATGATGTATCTACAGAACTTTTTGATGACATTATAGAAAACGGTTTCGAAACTGTTTTGTCAATGGTGGAAGTCGTTAATATTAATGATTTTTTAAAAGAAATTGAAAGAAGTGTTTGGAATCAAATAGTTTTCAAAAAATTATATAACATGAAGTGGAACAAAAAATTTTTTATAAATTCAGAAAACATATTTATAATTATGTCCAAATAGATAAAGGTCTATCCTCTTCTGTACGTATTTTAAAGCTAATGTTAGGAGCGTTTCATACATATTTATAAAAAATTTTTAGTTTTTTTTTTTATTATTTCACAATATTTTGTTCAAACTATTATATTTCATTTCTTACCAATTGTGATGTTAAAAGCAGTATGATATTAAGTAAATACATATATATATATATATTTGAACACATCCTTTGTTGTTTGTCTCCACAGCCCAATAGTTTAATAAGCACATTCTCAATCTATCATATTTCTATGGTCTTAACTGCTTTTTATCATAAGTACATATATATATATATATAAGATACTCTAACTAATAAATACACTCTTAGCCACTCATGCAAATATTACCCTTTTATTTTTAGAATGTTATGGATGATCTTTCTGAAGAGCTCCTTTGCACAGATCCGTATCCAACAGAAAATAAAATGAAATACAGCAAAACAACTCCTAAGAGAAAGAAAACTGTTCCAAAAAAGCGAATAGTAAGGAAACGAAAAAAAATAGTGAAAAAACCAACTACTTCCGTTGATAAGAAATCAATGGAGAGCGGAGCTATAGCTCATTTAACAGTTGAATGTCTCAACGAAAGGAGAGCTAGGGAATTAGAAAAGTCTAAAGGTTCTCAAGTGATTGACTCACCAAAAGTTCCGATTTGCAAAACATTTGAAGATCTTCCTATCCCAAGCATTATGCGAGTGACTGATGTGTTACATCCATCAAGTAAGGAGAAGCTTAGATATTCTCAAGTTCGATATAAATGAACTCGATCCCAAAATACTTTTCTGTCCAGTTGAAATAGCTGAAAACTTCAACTGTGATAATTACCCCCCTCCGTTTAACGTTGTATATTTGGGTAGAAAGGGAAAACCAAAAAATAAAAGTGTTCTTTGGTATGATGTCAAACGTGTTACCAGACATCCTTTAAGCAAGAAGGCAGCTGAAGAGGAGTCACTGTATTTGAGTACATTGACTAAATGTCAGCTCGAACGCTACTTGAACATCAAGACCCTCAATAGTTTCCAACCAGGTGCTATTTTCCCTTACCGAGATGTTGTTGATAGATTCGTTCCTCATCGTTTTAAAGGAGGGGAGTCAAATGTAATTTGTATCCGTTATACCATTGAAAAATGTGGAGAAACACTGTTGAAGACACTTGCCATACCAGAAAAATATACTTTAGAAGCTAACCGAAATACTAATGGTGTGATGATCTACAGAGGAAAAAAAACCCACGGAAAATTTAAGACAGAATACGATCTTCATTTTTGCTCTACATACAGTCTCGGTCAATTTTATTGGAGACAATATTATGATCAAGCAAAGCAGAACATAGAGCTATTAGAATAAATTGATGATGATGATGAAGAACTTGAAGATTTTCTACGTGGAGATTTTGATGATTTTGAGACGGGATATGTTGATGAAAAAAAAGGATGAGATACATGATAAAACTCGGTGAGAGTTGTTCTTGTTATTTAATAAATTCTAACCCTTGTAAATAATACTTCAACTCAATTTAGATGTAGTTGTAGTTATTTCTACCCCAAATAGCTTTTTGTTTTAGCGATGGATAGTCTCTAATTAAAAAAACGAATTGGATAATGTGTCTTGGTGAGCTATTTCCCTTTTCTGATATATCATCAGTGCATCAATGACATCATTGTAAAGAAAAAGACTATGTATTGATTGTTATTACAAGTTGTAGTGCTTTGTATTACTCTAGCTATATCATACAAGGTTATTTTCCTACTTATTATGTAATAAATGTATATAATCAAATATTGATTCAATATAGTTATATCTCCTCTCTCTCAAAATGACATACGAGTTCGAGTTATGTAAGAAATTATCAAAACTTAAATGCCAGACATTTAAAATCTATATGCCATATAAGTTCAAATTAAGTAAAAAATAATCAAAAACTCAAATGCCACTTAAATGCCACTCAAATGCCACTCAAATGCCACTCAAATGAAATACAATATAAACTCGGCAAATTCATTCAACGCCGTAACCCATTGCCTCAACCCCCAGATCTGATCCACAAAAAAACACTTGGTAGGGAGATCTGCTCATTTATTACTACTAACATGGTATGTATTTTTTGTTTATATCGGGGTTTGTATTGTGTTTGATTGTTTGATTAACAATGTATAGTTATTTGTATAGTTTTATTACAGTATTGCTTAAGAAAGTGTTGCATGATTGTAGAATTTTAATATATAAGACAAAATATTAAAGGTTTGTGTTGTGTTTTTTATAGTTTATTTCTATAATAGATAAAATATGATAGATTAAAATGCATATAATAATCATTATAAAGCAATTGAGTTTTGATAAGATGTTCATACTGGTAAGGGAATAAAGTATATAAGACTTTAATACAGTAATTGTAATAGTGAAGATAATTTTATTATGAATGCTAGAAATAGACCACGGTTATCCTCAGTGCTGAGCAGCCCTCCATACTCCGTAAATTCGTCGTGTAGTAAATCAGCAATATCCCTTTCAGCTTCTGATTTTGTTATCTCCTCATTGTATGCAGCTTGACAATGATTTTGTTCCCAATCAGTATCGTCGGATGAAGAGAGAAAGATGACATTGTGGTATGTATTTGCATTTGCACTCATTTTTTTCTGTTTGTAAATCATCAAACCAGGAGCACACTTTCTAGCTTCTTCGACATATCTTTTTGGTAAGAGAAGTGTTCTTAAGATCTCTCTTTCCATTTTTTTCCAAGACATAACGGATGCAAGTTACAACAGAATCTTCTCCATTAAATTGATGAGATATGGATCTTTTAATAACGTCGATGTACGGAAAAAACTGCACACTGTTTGAAATTAGAGAAATATTCGATGTCGAAGTTGAGTTTCAGTTCATCCTTTGACATCATTCTCAATTCCTTGGCTTCGGCAGCAACTTCTTCCAAGGTGAAGTTTTTTGTGCTAACGCGTTTGAGATCGTAACAAGTAGCACTTTCATTTTTGGGATTTTGCACCTCACCCAAGTCGACGGCGTTGCAAGGTAATGGATATTTGGCAAGATTGAAGTTCTCAACTATTCTGCGAGGGCAAACCACTCTATGAAGTTCTCTCAAATCCGTTTTGCCATAGTAGGTGAGAATGGAGTAATCACCATAGACACCAGAATTGCAATCAACAGCGATCACCTCCATAACGGTTGGGACAGCGAGCTTGATTAGCGTTTAAAAAGTTCAGATCTTTTGCAATTCGCTTGCTTTCCATCCTTCGAGAGACTTAGCTATCTTTAGAGCTTTGTCCAAATTGGAGCTCACTTTCTCACCATATTTTTCTTCAAAGAATTGTTTTGCAGGCATAATCAATTTAGGGAGAGCTCGCTTTTTTACTGATGTTTCTTTTGTAAGAGCATATTTTCTCTTAGGAACTGCTTTGGTTGTTTTGATTTTGCTCTCCTTTGGAGTTATGCTAATGAGAACTTGGGAAACTTCATCGATAGTAATCTAAATAGATAAACAATAATGTTTGTATTAATATAAATAATAAAACAAGATGTTTAATTTAAAAACACAATAAAATAATCAAAACCAAGTTGCTTTTCTCTCTGTCCAAAAAGTCAATTTTGTCATCGACAAACACCTTGTAGGCATTAAAGCAGAACAATTAGGTTTATGAGCACAGTCTTTTGAGAGTTCAAACTTCCCAAGTACAATTAAAATCAAATAACTAAAATTTAGATGTTAACTATCTGATACTTTACAATGCAGCTAGTTGATTTTTACCAACTGGGGTTCAATAATTATTTATTAGTTTTTACCTTATTGATGAGAGTCCTCCTAGTATTAGTAGTAGTAGTAGACGTCGCAGTAGATGTTGCTTCTTCAGATGCTGTTGCTGGAGTGGATGATTTTTGTGAAGAAACGCTAACTCTTAAATAGTCAAAGTTGCACTGATTGATCTATTGGTATAAGATAAATATGCTGTATTTACGCGAGAGTCGCTCTATGTTATTTGAAAGTTTTCGCGCAAAAAAGTTTTGTTTTACTTGCTCAAAAATCCTCATATATTATGAAGGGATTTTCACAAGAAGAATGTTGTTTTTTGCGCAAAGAATGTTGTTAATTGCAGTCCAAGAATGTTGTTTTTTTCGTGTGAAAAATGTTGTTTTCTTCACATGAAAACCTCTTTATAATATATAAGGATTTTCGCGCAAAGAATTTTTTTTTGCATGAAAACCCTCATATAAATTATAAAAGGATACTAGCGTGAAGAATGTTGTTGTTTTCAAATCGAGAATTTGTTTTTGTTATGCGAAAATGTTGTTTTATTGCACAAAAAAACCCTTTATAATACATAAAGCTTTTCGCGCAAAGAAATCTTTTTGCGCGAAAATCCTCATGTTTACATTATAAAGGGATTTCCGTCCAAAGAATGTTGTTTTTTTGCATGAAGAATGTTGTTGTTTTCAGTTCAAGAATGTTGTTTCTGTCGCGCAAAAATGTTGTTTTATTCGCTTGAAAACTAGTGTTGGAACGAGTCAGGCGACCCGACTTGACTCACGGGCCAAGTGCCTCGGGTTAGTGGCTCACGGG
>OX183136.1:20092239-20136015 GCA_945261195.1 Cryptosula pallasiana
AATAATAATAATAATAATAATAATAATAATAATAATAATAATAATAATAATAATAATAATAATAATAATAATAATAATAATAATAATAATAATAATAATAATAATAATAATAATAATAATAATAATAATAATAATAATAATAATAATAATAATAATAATAATAATAATAATAATAATAATATAATAATAATAATAATAATAATAATAATAATAATAATAATAATAATAATAATAATAATAATAATAATAATAATAATAATAATAATAATAATAATAATAATAATAATAATAATAATAATAATAATAATAATAATAATAATAATAATAATAATAATAATAATAATAATAATAATAATAATAATAATAATAATAATAATAATAATAATAATAATAATAATAATAATAATAATAATAATAATAATAATAATAATAATAATAATAATAATAATAATAATAATAATAATAATAATAATAATAATAATAATAATAATAATAATAATAATAATAATAATAATAATAATAATAATAATAATAATAATAATAATAATAATAATAATAATAATAATAATAATAATAATAATAATAATAATAATAATAATAATAATAATAATAATAATAATAATAATAATAATAATAATAATAATAAATAATAATAATAATAATAATAATAATAATAATAATAATAATAATAATAATAATAATAATAATAATAATAATAATAATAATAATAATAATAATAATAATAATAATAATAATAATAATAATAATAATAATAATAATAATAATAATAATAATAATAATAATAATAATAATAATAATAATAATAATAATAATAATAATAATAATAATAATAATAATAATAATAATAATAATAATAATAATAATAATAATAATAATAATAATAATAATAATAATAATAATAATAATAATAATAATAATAATAATAATAATAATAATAATAATAATAATAATAATAATAATAATAATAATAATAATAATAATAATAATAATAATAATAATAATAATAATAATAATAATAATAATAATAATAATAATAATAATAATAATAATAATAATAATAATAATAATAATAATAATAATAATAATAATAATAATAATAATAATAATAATAATAATAATAATAATAATAATAATAATAATAATAATAATAATAATAATAATAATAATAATAATAATAATAATAATAATAATAATAATAATAATAATAATAATAATAATAATAATAATAATAATAATAATAATAATAATAATAATAATAATAATAATAATAATAATAATAATAATAATAATAATAATAATAATAATAATAATAATAATAATAATAATAATAATAATAATAATAATAATAATAATAATAATAATAATAATAATAATAATAATAATAATAATAATAATAATAATAATAATAATAATAATAATAATAATAATAATAATAATAATAATAATAATAATAATAATAATAATAATAATAATAATAATAATAATAATAATAATAATAATAATAATAATAATAATAATAATAATAATAATAATAATAATAATAATAATAATAATAATAATAATAATAATAATAATAATAATAATAATAATAATAATAATAATAATAATAATAATAATAATAATAATAATAATAATAATAATAATAATAATAATAATAATAATAATAATAATAATAATAATAATAATAATAATAATAATAATAATAATAATAATAATAATAATAATAATAATAATAATAATAATAATAATAATAATAATAATAATAATAATAATAATAATAATAATAATAATAATAATAATAATAATAATAATAATAATAATAATAATAATAATAATAATAATAATAATAATAATAATAATAATAATAATAATAATAATAATAATAATAATAATAATAATAATAATAATAATAATAATAATAATAATAATAATAATAATAATAATAATAATAATAATAATAATAATAATAATAATAATAATAATAATAATAATAATAATAATAATAATAATAATAATAATAATAATAATAATAATAATAATAATAATAATAATAATAATAATAATAATAATAATAATAATAATAATAATAATAATAATAATAATAATAATAATAATAATAATAATAATAATAATAATAATAATAATAATAATAATAATAATAATAATAATAATAATAATAATAATAATAATAATAATAATAATAATAATAATAATAATAATAATAATAATAATAATAATAATAATAATAATAATAATAATAATAATAATAATAATAATAATAATAATAATAATAATAATAATAATAATAATAATAATAATAATAATAATAATAATAATAATAATAATAATAATAATAATAATAATAATAATAATAATAATAATAATAATAATAATAATAATAATAATAATAATAATAATAATAATAATAATAATAATAATAATAATAATAATAATAATAATAATAATAATAATAATAATAATAATAATAATAATAATAATAGTTATAACCGACAGATAATGAATGGATGACATAACTTGATAAATAATAAAATTAATTCAAAATAATAATAGCACAGCAATGGAATTTTACATAATAATGATAACAGCTCCTCTCAAACCACCTTGCAGTCATTAATTGCTAAAAAAGCAAAGTTTGACGCTAAAGAGCCAAGGCATGTGAGAATAACTAAGCTAATAGCAAACATGATGACACAGGACCTTCAACCCTTCAGCTTTACGGAAGATGATGGCTTCAGGGATCTGTTGTAATATCTAGAGCTGAGATATACAATTCCATCTAGGAATTCATTCATGGAAAAAATAATTCCTGATATCTACTCCCAAGCTAGTGAAAAACTAAAGCAAATCGTAGTAAAACATATGAAGAAGCCTAATGATAACATTTATATACGATAGACTTTATTATTTTGGCTCGATCCGACCCGACTCGGCCCGTGTTTCAATCCAGCGGCTCGAACTCGGCCCGACCCTTAGTTTTTGTGGCCCGTTCCACCACTATTGAAAACCCCTTTGTAATATATAAAGATTTTTGCTCGAAGAAAAATTTGTTTCACACAAAAGTCGTCATACATATTATAAAGGAATTTTCGAGCAAAGATTGCTTTTTATGCGCAAAGAATGTTGTTGTTTTTAGTGCAAGAATGTTGTTATTGTCACGTGAAAAGTGTTGTTTTCTTCGCGCAAAAAGCCCCTTTATAATATATAAGGATTTTCGATGGGAGAACATTTTTTTTTGCGTGAAAACCCTCATATATATTATAAAGAGATTTTTGCGCAAAAGATTGTTGTTTTTTCGCGCAAAGAATGTTGTTGTGTTTAGTGCAAGAATGTTGTTTTTGTTGCCCAAAAAGTGTTGTTTTTTTCACTCGAAAACCCCTTTATAATATATAAGAATTTTTGCGCGAAGAAAAACTTTTTTTTGCGCAAAAATCATCATATATATATATATTATGAAGAAATTTTCGAATGAAGAAAATCAATTGCTCAATCTCTTATATGATATAGAGGTGTTTTCGTGCGAGATATTTTATCGATTCAGCTCAGGCCAATCAGTGCAATTTCAGCTATTTAAGGGTCACTGTTTTTGCACAGAAAGCATCCACTCTAACAACAATGATCGAAGGAACAACCTCTGCTACAACTACTAGGAGGACGCTCTGACTCTGCAAGAAGGCAAGAAAAAATAAATAATTATTTAACAGTAGTTGAAGTACTCAACTAGTTGCGCTGAATAAAAAAATGTTACTTCAGTCCTAGTGGTTTAATCTCAGCACTATACATTTAGATGACCATATGTCATTTTCCTAATAACAAAATAGAGTTTACAATAATTATTGTTAAAACATGATGCAATATATTGTTTTGTAAATTCTAAAATTTAATAGCGTTTTTTTACTATTAGCAGAGAGGAAGGAAATGGGGGAGAATAGTGATGTGAAAATACAGGATGATTGGGATTGGCTTGTGAGAATTCACATTGCTATCAGACTTCCAGATGATGAATACATAGATGATGAATACATAGATGATGATGAATATATAGATGGTGTTGAATACATAGTTGATGACGATGATGATGATGAAAACATAGTTGAAATGGAGATTGAACTCGAAAACGCTATTCAGGAGAACTCTGTTGCTTCCCAAGTTTCACCATCTACTGAAAATACTAAAACTCTTAGTAATCAGTAAGTTTTTAAGTAATAAATAGTCATAATGGAGTAATTTTTTGTTGCATTTAGAACAAAGTTCATTACTCAGAGCAGAAACATTATGAGTTATCATCTCTTTTGTAGACAAGACTCCAATTATCACGAGATAAATGTGAAAGAGAGAGAGATGGAGCTCAAGTCAATTGGAAATGGTTTGAAGAAAACTATATCTGTTATCGAATACCAAATGAACCGTTTAATCAGATAGGTTTGGGTGTGGAAGGCCCAAGACTAGATGCTAGTGAAATAGTAGAAGATATGGAAAAGATTGCGGAAGTTGCTGTTGAAGAAAATGAGAACGCTCCACCGACGGAAAATGAAGAGGTTATGAGGATTGAAGAAGATGATATGATGTTGAAGAAGAAGATGATGATGATGCTGAAGAAGAAGAAAAAGAAAAACAAGAAATGAATGAGTCAAGATTTGGAATACCTACTCGATCGTGATCTCTAGGTATTGTTGATGATAGCAAACCTCCGACTTTTCATGATGAAGAATAGGATGACCTGATAGGCAGATATTGGGGTGCCATGAAAACCAAATACAGAACGGGTCAAGTCATTGTTGTTTTAAATGTAAGACTGGGATGGAATTTCGAGAGACCACGCTGACGACTACAAAAATGACTATCGATGATCAAGAGCGCTGGAGTTGCTGAAGAAAGTTTGGAGAAAATTGAGTTCAAGAACAAAAGTCAACTGCAGTGTAGATTGTATACTGGAAAATAAAAAGATGGCGATCTCCTCTATTTCCACTCAACATCCAACAATGCTATTGTATATCCGAAAGCTCGTTTGATGGAAACCGAAGGACAGATCGATGAATTTTTCACTGACGTTGCTGAGACCGATCATTGTACTAATAGTTTGAGACAAAGACCAAATACGACTTGGAGACTGATGTTGATAACAAACATTACGTTTTATTTTTGCAAATTGATCATAATGGGGAGAATCGGTTCACCTCCATTGTCTCTACCCTCCCACATTCTCAACAACAGACACGTACAAGCCATGTTAAAAACTCATGATGGGAAACGAATCACCGACAATCTTTGTTTTTTTTTAGATGTTTAGCATTGCATAAAGAACTGAAGAAGGACAGAAGCAATACAAAAGCTCCCACAGACTTTTTTATGGAACGATACATCAATGAATATCGAAGATTCAACAGTTGTAACAGCAGAGATAAATTAACAGTGAAAGATTACAAGACTAATGTAAATAAAAAAGCAGTGAAAGAGTCGGACTTGTTGGTTTTGGAAAAAGCATTTCAGCTCAAGATGATAATGTTTGTTCTAAATGAAGACGGGAATTCAACAGTTATTTGGAACTCAAATGCGAAATATGAAGAAAAACTCTACCTAGTCTTTATATCAATCACTTTAATCTCATCACAAACTTGGAAGGATACGCCAGAGTCTACAAATGTCCGACATGTTCTACTTGTTTTGACAGAATTGGTAATCTACGAAGACACAGGTGCTCAACTTCAAATGCATCAGCCATGCAGTCTTTTAGAGGTGAATACAAACCTAGCGCTACAATTGTTGATAAGCTGAAGGAACAATTCGGAATAAACATCAGCGGAGATGATCCTTTGAGATACTATCTTTATTTTGCCACCTAGGACATTGAATGCATGCTACCCGAGTGCGTTGACAATAAAGATACAGACACCACCTTCTACACCAGTGAACATAAACTCTTGAGCATTTCCATTTCATTTCCATTTGTTCAATTTGTTCATTCTCATTTGTTCATTTGTACCTGGCTTTGAGTTTCCTTGTTGTATTATCAACAAAGGTGATGATAAACAATGCGTTGAAAAATTTATTTAACACTTGAAAAGCATCAGCGAAGAATCATACATCCGAGTGAGAAAAAACTTTCCACAAATCATAGAACGAGTAGAAGACGAGATACATCGATTGGAAAAAGCCGAAGAAAAGGTTCGTGGTGATTCAGCTCGTGAATAAAATAAGTTCAGACAAACATCAGGAGCCTCCAAAGTTTTGGACGACTTGATAAAATACATGGAAAAGCTTCCTATTCTAGGTTTCAATTCGTAGAGCTACGACATCAATGTGATGAAAAGAACTCTGCTGCAACAATAAAAAGATGACTCCGTCAATGGTTTTGATTTTGTTGTCAAAAAAGAAAGCAAGATGGCTGTGATCGGAATAGGATCTTTTTTGTTTTTGGATTGTACAAGCTTTATTTCTCCTGGATATAGCTATGAAATGTACCTCAAAGCATATGAATGTGAAGCCGCAAAAGGATTTTTTCCTTATGAATGGATGAAAGCCTTGCGTCAACTGCGACAAAACATTTACCTTCGAAAGAAGCTTTTTGCAGTACACTAAAGCAAAAACATATTAATGAAGAGGAGTATGCCATTTGTCACAAAGCATGGAAGGATGAAAACATGAGCACCATGAAATAATTTTTAAAGTGGTACAACAACTTGGAAGCAACACGATTCGTTCAAGCTTTGGAAAAAACAAAGAGGAATCTACAGAGAACACGGGATTGATATGTTGAAAGATGGTATGTTTTTACCAGGATTGGCAATTTGATGGATGTTTAACAAAGCTCCCCAACCATCTCCTCTGCAGCTTTCTTCCTCTTTGGATTTTCGAGAACTCGGTAATTCCTTTCGGCAGACTCTCCCAATTTGTCTGATTGACAAATGCAATGCTGATTTTTATTCCTTGATAAAAAACATCGTTGGTGGTCCCAGTCTTGTGATGCACAGATACCATGAAAAGGATATAACTAAAATTAGAGAACATTGGCTCGGAAATGAAGCAAAAGTTTGCGACAGGATCTATGGAGTTGACGCCAATGCTTTCTATCTATGGTGTATGATGCAGTCGATACCTACCGAATATCCTCGGAGAAGAAAAATGGAGAATTCGTTTGTTGCTGATCCGGTAAAATTAGCAAGTCAGCTCACAGCTGGTTACAGTACCAAATGTTTGCCATAAAAGCCAACATCAGACATCAGCTCAGCGGAGGAGAAGTCTCTCTCGGACAACGACGACTACCGGTTGAAGGATTTTGTGTCGAAAACCAAATTGTCTTTCAGTTTCACGGATGTTTTTGGCACGGACACGATTGATTTTTTAACAACGCTACACTACAATAGTTTCAGCTTACCAGACAAAAATCAATGACACAGCTGTATACAGAGACGCTGGAAAATAAAAAGTATCTCCGAACTCTAGGTTACACTGCCATCTCGATTTGGGAGTGTGAGTGGACAACTTGTGTAAAAGCCCATACAAATCTACAAAAATTTGTCGACACATTTTACAAATATTTCTATCCCAAATGCTTTGAAAAAAAAGTAAACAAAAGGAAGTGGCGGAGAGAGTTCAATCAGAAGATTTTTTTGATTTGTTGAATGTTACATCAAAGTTCGTGAGAAACTAAAAGATAAATTTTCCGAAATGCCACCAATTTTTAAAAACATGATGTTGAGCAGAGAGTCTTTGCCGAAACTGAAGGATTCCTAAAAACCCCCCAATGCTCGCTAGTCGGAAGCATGTTTGGAGAAAAGATATTGCTAATGAGTCCATTGTTGAAGTGGTACTTAAAACAGTGATTAATAATCACCAAAGTCTATCAGCTGATA
The DNA here is from genome assembly GCA_945261195.1 of Cryptosula pallasiana. Taxonomy (NCBI): domain Eukaryota; kingdom Metazoa; phylum Bryozoa; class Gymnolaemata; order Cheilostomatida; family Cryptosulidae; genus Cryptosula; species Cryptosula pallasiana. Next base: position 20,100,132 of record OX183136.1, read on the forward strand.
GAATACATACATAGAAAGGCTTTTGAGGCTTTTGGAACATCGGTTTCAGATGCTAGGAGAATGGAAGGTATGGATCTTAGTCAAGAAATACTCGCTACTACCAGTAAGTTGGTAGAAAATGCTGCATATGGAAAAACAATTACCGACGAGGAAAAACATACAGAGTAGTACATCGATGGCCCCAGAAAAGCTTCATTCCGTATCAGAGGGAACCAATTCGTTTCTATGGAGGAGATAGCAGAGGATTTCTAAGAAATTATAAGCGCTAAACAAATGGTATGCTTTAAATGTAATTAAAACCAATACAAAAAATTATTACGTTTTTAAAGATTATCTTGTTAACCATTATGTTAATCATTTCAGCTGACTATGAATGTTTCAGTGCACTTGGGTTTCTCTGTACTACAATATGCCAAGCTGAAAGTGTTGCAGTTTTACTACGACTTTATGAACAAGTAAGTAAGACTTAGATTTCCTCTATTAACCTAATAGTTAGCTTAAACAGTAGGTATAACTGTAAATAATACAATCGCTTTTCTTTAATTATAGATATATCAACAGAAGTGATTTCCAGTACGTTGAAGTGGATACAGAGAGTGCATATATGGCTCTGAGCGGACCATTAGAAACATTGGTAAAAATGGATATGAAAAGGGAGTTTTATAACTATTACGCCAGTTTGTTTCCACAACCGTACTGCGACAAACACATGGATGAGATTTTGAGGATTAAAACAATGAATGCAGAATGGAACATGCGTGATTGCTGCTAAATCATAGAGAAAGAACACCTGGTTTGTTCAAAGAGGAGTGTACGGGAAATGGAATTGTTGCGTTCAACTCTAAATCCTACTACTGTTGGGGAGAAAAAGGAAACAAATTCAGTACCAAAGGTTTAAACAAGCGAAGTGATGATTTAAACAAACACAGTTATCTGAATGTGTTGAATACAAAAAATTCATTTAACGGAAAAAATCGTTGTTTCATAATAAAAGATAGAAATATGTTAACGTACAGACAAATAAAACGAGGACTCACATATGTTTACGCTAAGAGACGAGTTTGTTCCGATGGAGTGTCAGCCGAATCTACAAGCGCTTAGTAAGGAAAAACTTTAAATTTCTCGCAATAGTTACCGTATACAACTAGTAATATACGAGCAGATCTCCCTACCAAGTGTTTTTTTGTGGGGTTAAAATCTGGGGTGATGCAATGGGTTACGGCGTTGAATGAATTCGCCGAGTTTATATTGTATTTTATTTGAGGGGCATTTGAGTGGCATTTGAGTGGCATTTAAGTGGCATTTGAGTTTTGATTATTTTTTTACTCAATTTGAACTTATATGGTGTATAGATTTTGAATGTATGGCATTTAAGTTATGATAATTTTTTTACATAATTGTATACATAATTATAACTCATAGGGTATCTAGATTTTGAATGTAAGGCATTTAAGTTTTGATAATTTTTTGTAATTCCGACTCATATGATATCTTGAGAGAGAGAGAGGAGAGATGAAAAGAGGAGAGAGAGGAGAGAGGAGATATATCTACACTGAATAAATACAGTGATTAAAAATGAAACAATATGTGAATATATACATTTATTGTGTAATAAGTAGGGAAAATCTCATATAATATAGCTAGAGTCAGTAAATATTAAATAATACAAAACACTAGAACTTGTAATGAGAATCAATGCATAAGCTTTTACTAAAAAAATATCTTGAAAACCTTCAAACATGATCCCCAATGGAAAAAAATGGATGAAGTTAGATATTCATCTATTTGTATACATCTACAAAAAAAGAGGTATTTGGTGAAATATTCTTTCATTTCATTCAATTTTCATTAATTTTCTTGCAAAAAGAAATCATCCTCTAAATGGTTAAATTTCATCTAATTGTACAAATTTACAAAAAACCAGACTATTTGGTAAAATATTCTTTCATTTCATTAAATTTTCTCTCTAAATGGTTGGTTAAATTTCATATATTTGTACAAATTTACAAAAAAAAACAGGGTATCTGGTAAAATATTCTTTCATTTCATTAAATTTTCATTATTCTTTTGCAAAAAGAAATCATCCTCTAAATGGTTAAATTTTATCTGTTTGTATATCTTTACAAAAAAACAGGGTATTTGGTAAAATATTCTTTTATTCTATTCAATTTTCATTAATTTTTTCAATAATTGCGTAAATATACATTATTCATTATTTTCTTATTGTTAGGTAAGCAACCTATCATACAAAATTAGTTTCTTGAGTGAGGGTTTTATCCCACATTTTCCTTTTGAATTTTTTCAAAAATTTACCATATTTTCGGTAAAATATTCTTTCATTTCATTAAATTTTCTCTCTAAATGGTTAAATTTTATATATTTGTACAAATTTACAAAAAAAACAGGGTATTTGGTAAAATATTCTTTCATTTCATTAAATTTTCATTATTCTTTTGCAAAAAAGAAATCATCCTCTAAATGGTTAAATTTTATCTGTTTGTATATTTTTACAAAAAAAAACAGGGTATTTGGTAAAATATTCTTTTATTCTATTCAATTTTCATTAATTTTTTCAATAATTGCTTAAATATACATAATTCATTATTTTCTTATTGTTAAGTAAGCAACCTATCATACAAAATTAGTTTCTTGAGTGAGGGTTTTATCCCACATTTTCCTTTTGAATTTTTTCAAAAATTTACCATTTTTTCAAAACAATCATTTATATATACAATTTCCATTATTTTTTTAAACAGAACAATCTCTATCTCTGAGAAGTTGGAGATATTGGGGTAGAAAACTTAGACATGATGATGAGAAGGCTATGGATTTACCCATTCAAGAACAAACCATTTTCGATGGCAATTTCAATTCTGAAAACTAAATCAATGTAATTTGTTTTTCAAAATACAATCATCAGAAAACTTCTGTCATGATGATGAGGAGGTTATGGATTTACCCATTCAAGAACAAACCATTTTCGATGGCAACTTCAATTCTAAAAACTAAATCAATGTAACTTTTTATTCTTGGTCTCCCATGAAATTGTTCAAACGAATTAGAACTGAAGTATGTGGTATTACATAATCATTTTTTTTAAAGAAAAAAAACATCAAAATCGACAAATTACTCCTCTAGATAGTTAAAATTTACAATATTTGAGAATTAATCGCAATAAAAACATTAAGCCTACTTGATAATAAAGAATTTGAGTGTTAAATTTGACTAATTGATTCAATGATATTATATGGAACTTTTGAAAATAAACATTTCAATGAAAACACCGTATTTAGTCTTTGACACACTTGAAACCATTTTACAGTAAATTTCACCAACAATATTTTGAAAATGTTTACTATATATTTACAAGAAAAATGCGGTATTTGGTAAAATATTCTTTTATTCCATTCAATTTTCATTAATTTTTTGGGCGAGGGTTTTATCCCACAGCATCCTTTTAATTTTTTTATGTTTTAAAACAGAGTTTTATTACAAAGCTTTTGTTTTTTCAACTTTTTTAAAAAAATAATCATTAAAATATATAGTTTTTGATATTTTTTTAAAAAAATATATTTATAGAGATTTTCACTTTATATTTACAAAAAATGTGGTATTTGGGAAAATATTCTTTTATTCCATTCAATTTTCAATAATTTTTTGAGTGAGAATTTTATCCTACACCTTCCTTTTAAATTTTTTATGTTTCAAAACAGGGTTTTATTACATGGCTTTCTTTTGTTTTTTTAACTTTTTAAAAAATAATCATTGAAATATATAGTTTTCGATATTTTTTTAAAAAAATATATTTATAGAGATTTTCACTTTATATTTACAAAAAATGTGGTATTTGGGAAAATATTCTTTTATTCCATTCAATTTTCAATAATTTTTTGAGTGAGAATTTTATCCTACACCTTCCTTTTAAATTTTTTATGTTTCAAAACAGGGTTTTATTACATGGCTTTTTTTTGTTTTTTGAACTTTTTAAAAAATTATCATTGAAATATATAGTTTTCAATATTTTTTCAAAAAAAAATATATATAGAGATTTTCACTTTATATTTACAAAATTTTGGTATTTGGGAAAATATTCTTTTATTCCATTCAATTTTCATTAATTTTTTGAGTGAGGATTTTATCCTACACCTTCCTTTTAAATTTTTTATGTTTCAAAACAGGGTTTTATTACATACCTTTTTTTTAACTTTTTTGTACTTTTAACTTTTTTTAAAAAAAAATTCTTAAAATATATAGTTTTTGATATTTTTTTAAAAATTTACAGGAAAATAATTGTAATAGAAAATACCATATCTAGTTTTTACAATCATAAAACTGTTTTATAGTAAATTTTGTGTAATACAAACTACTATAGCTTACAATATCAATGGTTACAAAGCATTTTTTTTTAACAATATCTTCTTTGTTGTTCTGCTGATATATTATTAGTCTCAGAGAGGAATTCCTGTATTCCGTATTCTTTTTGATCCAATAATGAACTAAAATACAAAAGTTATTCATTATATAATTAAATTTTACCGAATTTGAATTTTACTCTTAGCTACATTTGATAGTTTACATTATATATAACAGGAAAATAACTCACTGAGTGACATCATTCAGCTCATTATTTTTTTAGGGAGCAAGTCCTTTTATTCTGTTTTCTTTTTACGATATAATGGACTAAAATAAAAAGTGATGTATTAGTATAGCATGATTAATAAGTAATGTAAAATAATTATAAACTTGTGTTATTTTTTCAACTTCTATGTAAAAAAAATACACTGATTACAATCACCTTCTTGTCTTGTGAAGGTTTTGGTTCTTTATTCTTCAGTTGTTTTGTATTGACTTGTGTCGACATTCTAAAAGATAAAGTAAAAATCCTTGTTATGATTTTTTTGATTTCTCTTTCAAATTAATTTGAAGATATATTTATATATATATATGTATATTTATTCAATATCATACTGCTGTTAGTATCTAAATCGATAAAAATTAAATTTATACTCAATAGTACATCAAGTTGACTTACCTCAAAACAGAAAGTCCTTCTAGCAGTTGTAGTAGATGATGTTGTAGTAGATCTTGCTCCTTCAGTTGCTAATGTTGAAGTGACTGCTTTCTGTGTGAAAACAGTGCTTCTTATATAGCTGAAATCATCCCATTTATCATAAGGTTAAATTAATGAAACATTGTTTTTACGGAAGAACAACAATGCTTTCACAAGAATAAAAAATTTATTTTCACGCGAATACAAACCAATGCTTTCGCGGGAATAATTAATATATTTTCACGCGAATGGAAACCGTTGCTTTCGCGGGAATAAAAAATTTATTTTCACGCGAATACAAACCGTTGCTTTCGCGGGAATAAATAATTTATTTTCAAGCGAATACAAACCGTTGCTTTCGCAGGAATAAATAATTTATTTTCACGCGAATACAAACCGTTGCTTTCGCGGGAATAATTACTTTATTTTCACGCGGATGGAAACCGTTGCTTTCGCGGGAATAAACATTTTATTTTCAAGCGAATACAAACCGTTGCTTTCGGGGGAATAATTACTTTATTTTCACGCGAATGGAAAGCGTTGCTTTCGCGGGAATAAATAATTTATTTTCACGCGAATACAAACCAATGCTTTCGCGGGAATGAATAATTTATTTTCACGCGAATGGAAACCGTTGCTTTTGCGGGAATAAACATTTTATTTTCACGCGAATACAAACCGTTGCTTTCGCGGGAATAAATAATTTATTCTCACGCGAATGGAAACCATTGCTTTCGCGGGAATAAATAATTTATTTTCACGCGAATACAAAGCAATGCTTTCGCGGGAATAAATAATTTATTTTCGCGCGAATGGAAACCGTTGCTTTCGTGGGAATAAACATTTTATTTCCACGCGAATACAAACCGTTGCTTTCGCAGGAATAAATAATTTATTTTCACGCGAATACAAAGCAATGCTTTCGCGGGAATAAAAAATTTATTTTCACGCGAATGGAAACCGTTGCTTTCGCGGGAATAACTAATTTATTTTCACGCGAATGCAAACCGTTGCTTTCGCGGGAATAAAAATATAATTTTCACGCAAATACAATCCAATGCTTTCGCGGGAATAAAAATTTTATTTTCACGCGAATGGAAACCAATGGTTTCGCTGGAATAAAACGTTTATTTTCCCACGTTTAGCTATATAAGAGACAAGGGTTTTAGACAGAGAGCATCCAGTTCAACAACGGTGAGCGAAGGAGCAACATCTACTACATCTTCCATTGCAACTACTAAGAGTTCTCTCTTCATAAAGGTAAGACTAAAAATACAATTATTTCCGCTAGCTAACACAACTATCTGAAGGCTTTATGACATATCTATCTTTAAATTGATTATAAAGAATTGAACCAATTTTTTTTTGTTTTTTTTTCAGAATGAATACTCAAGACGTAGGAAGCCAACCATTGTATCTAAAGTCAGAATCTCAGCCTGATGAAAAAGTAAGAATTAATAAAAAATACTATTTAACTCCTGTTGAAAAAACCTTTAATTATTTTAGTTATCTAATTATCGCTTGTATTTTAGAACAATACAACAACAAACCCAATCTACTTAAAGGACTTCCTTCCAGAAATGTATCATAACTATGTGATAAATAATGATGTTGTTGAAGAAAAAGCTGTAGAACGTTTGACATTCCAAATTATAATATTCTGTATAACTCAACACATGATGAATATGGGGATGTGTTGTAAGAAACATGATGTATCTACAGAACTTTTTGATGACATTATAAAAAACGGTTTCGAAACCGTTTTGTCAATGTTGGAAGTCGTTAATATTAATGATTTTTTTAAAAGAAATTGAAAAAAGTGTTTGGAATCAAATAATTTTCAAAAAAATTATATAACATGAAGTGGAACAAAAATTTTGTTTATCAATTCAGAAAACATATTTATTATTATGTCCAAATAGATAAAGGTCTATCCTCTTCTGTAGGTATTTTAGAACTAATGTTAGAAGCGTTTCATACATAATTATGAAAAATTTTTAGTAGTTTTTTTATTATTTCACAATATTTTGTTCAACCTATTATATTTTATTTCTTACCAATTGAGATGTTAAAAGCAGTATGATATTAAGTAAATACATATATATATATTTGAACACATCCTTTGTTGTCTGTCTCCACATCCCAATAGTTTAATAAGCACATTCTCAATCTATCATAACTCTATGGTCTTAACTGCTTTTGTCATAAATACATATATATAAATATATATATATATATATAAGATACTCTAGCTTTTGTCATAAATTCATATATATATATATATATATATATATATATATATATATATATATATATATATATATATATATATATATATATATATATATATATATATATATATATATATATATATATATATATACAGTCAGGTATAGGAAGCGTTTTACTAAAGTGCTCTAATATTGTGAAATATGAGCTATTGGGTAGATAAAATCACTTGGAAAAGTGTAGTGCTGACTAAAAAATGACTTGTATTATACTACAAATTTGTAGTATAATACAAGTCATTTTTTAGTCAGCACTACACTTTTCCAAGTGATTTTATCTATATATATATATATATATATATATATATATGTATATATATATATATATGTATATATATATATATATATATATATATATATATATATATATATATATATATATATATATATATATATATATATATATATATATATATATATAATATATATATATATATATATATATATATATATATATATATATAAGATACTCTAACTAATAAATACACTCTTAGCCACTCATGCAAATATTACCCTTTTATTTTTAGAGTGATATGGATGATCTTTCTGAAGAGCTCCTTTGCACATATCCATATCCAACAGAAAATAAAATTAAAAACGGCAAAACAACTCCTAAGAGAAAGAAAACTGCTCCAAAAAAGCGAGTAGTAAGGAAACGAAAAGAAATAGTGAGAAAACAAACTACTTCCATTGAGAAGAAAACAATGGAGAGTGGAGCTATAACTCATTTAACAGTTGAATATCTCAACGAAAGGAGAGCTAGGGAATTAGAAAAGTCCAAAGGTTCTCAAGTGATTGACTCATCAAAAGTTCCGGTTTGCAAAACATTTGAAGATCTTCCTATCCCAAGCATTATGCGAGTGACTGGTGTGATACATCCATCAAGTAAGGAGAAGTGTAGATATTCTCAAGTTCGCTACCATGATCCTTCAGATATAAATGAACTCGACCCCAAAATACTTTTCTGTCCAGTTGAAATAGCTAAAAACTTCAACTGTGATAATTACCCCCCTCCGTTTAACGTTGTATATTTGGGTAGAAAGGGAAAACCGAAAAATAAAAGTGTTCTTTGGTATGATGTCAGACAAGTTACCAGACATCCTCTAAGCAATAAGAAAGCTGAAGAGGAATCACTATATTTGAGTACATTGACTAAAGGTCAGCTCAAACGCTTCTTGAACATCAAGACCCTCAATAGTTTCCAACCCGGTGCTATTTTTCCTTACCGAGATGTTGTTGATAGATTCGTTCCTCATCGATTTAAAGGAGGGCAGTCGATTGTAATTTGTATCCGTTATACCATCGAACAATGTGGAGAAACGCTGTTGAAGACGCTTGCCATACCAGACAAATATGCTTCAGAAGCTAACCAACATGCTCAAGGTGTGATGATCTACAGAGGAAAAACAACCCACGGAAAATTTAAGACGGAATACGATCTTTCATTTTGCTCTTCATACAGACTCAGTCAAATTTATTGGAGACAATATTGTGATCAAGCAAAGCACAACAAAGAGATATTAGAAATTGATGATGATGATGAACTTGAAGATTTTCTACGTGGAGATTTTGATGATTTTGAGACAGGATATGTTGCTGCAAAAAGGGATGAGATACATGATAAAACTCGGTTAAAGTTTTTCTTTTCTATTTAATAAATTCTAATCATTGTAAACAACACTTCAACTCAATTTAGATGTAGTTGTAGTTATTTTTACCCCAAATAATTTTTTGTTTTAGCAATGGATAGTCTCTAATTCAAAAAAACAAGTTGGACAATGTGACTTGGTGAGCTATTTCCCTTTTCTATATAATGTAAACTATCCAATGTAACTAAAGCTATAATTCAAATTCATGTAATTATTTTAAATTTTTGTTTAATCATTCTATACTAATACATAACTTTTTTTATTTTAGTTCATTACGAATTCAAAAGCACATAAAACAGAAGTCTTCCTTTTTAAGATATAACATCAGTACATCAAAGACATCATTGTAAAGAAAAAGACTATGTATTAATTGTTATTACTTAGTATTTATTGAGTCTAGCTATATTATATGGAGAGGTTTTCCCTACTTATTATACAATAAATGTGTATAATCATATATTGATTCATTTTAATCAATGTATTTATTCAATGTAGATATATCTCCTCTCTCCTCTCTCTCCTCTTTTCCTCTCTCCCAATATGTCATATAAGTTCAAATTACAAAAAATTATCAAAAACTTAAAATGCCATACATTTAAAATTTATATGCCATATAATTCCAAATTAAGTAAAAAAATAATCAAACTCCAATGCCACTTTAATGCCACTCAAATGCCACTCAAATGCCTCTCAAATGAAATACAATATAAACTCGGCGAATTCATTCAATGTCGTAACCCATTGCATAAACTCCGGAGTCAAATCCACAAAAAAACACTTGGTAGGGAGATCTGCTCATATATTACTACTTATACATATTTTTGTCATAATAATCATTAGACAAATTCATGTTTATATAACCATACGAATATTGTCATAAATGGATATAAACATGTACAAAAATGGATATGTACATAATTGGTTATGAATATGGATATGTACATAAATACTTCTAGATATATGGGTATGAATACAAACATGTACATGTACGTACATAGATATGTACATAAATGGAGATAAATATTGATATGTACATGGTTATGTGTGACAACGAATTGCTTAACTTTTCTTTCTTGTAATAAAACTATATCAATAACTATACAAAAACTGTACAATAATGCAACACTTTCTTATACAATACTGTAATAAAACTATACAAATAACTATACATTGTTAATCAAACACTCAAACTCAATACAAACCCCGATATACGCAAAAAATACGTACCATGTTTATAAACTAATCAACCCCATGATCTAAATCATCATACAAATCACAATATAAACAAACCCTCCACAATAAATGCTTTGCAAACATCAATATTAAAAAGTAAATTATACACCTGGTGCACACAAAAAGGTACCTCACAGGTTCTCCTGGTAACTGATGCCAACAAAAAGGCACTTAGGTCCAGGAGAACCTTATCTCCATGACAGAGATCTGCTCCTACATTACTACTAATGGGCAAACTTATTTTAAATAAAAACTTTTTCAGCTTTATTTGAGCAGCAGACAGTTGATAGCTACACTGTATTTCTACAAGAATTCTATGGCAAAATTGCATGAAATGTTTAATATTAGTTGAAAAACGAAAACTGGTGCCATTTCGTTGACATGTAAATATGCTATTAGTCAAGTTAGCATTTTAGCGAGAGTTGTCCTTCCAAGTTATCACACTGTTGCACTGACAACTTCACAAAAGGCTCAACTCTCATTATACTCTGTTTTGTAAATTGTATGATGATGCTAGCCAGCATTCTGGCGGTGTCCTCTCTGGAGAGAGAAAGAGTACTCGAGCTTAGTGTGATTATGTGGTACCACGTCAGAATCCAATGCACTATAAGAAAACTGTGGCAACCCAAAACCTCAATCGCCAGTAAACTAGCTGATCTCTTTAAAGTTTCAAAACGGTCACACACATCTAGTTTGTGAGAAAAAGATGAATATTGATACATTTTCTGTGAATGCAAACAGCTAACGACTTGAACTAGTCCATCAGTTTTCGGCAGTCTTGTACAACGCTTTACAAGTAAATAATTATTTCAGTTTAATGTAAGACAACTCCATGAACAACATGCTAGAAGATAAATATATCATTGTGTTTTGACATTTGGGCTAAATTACGTTTAATAATTCTTCGCGCAATCCGTATTTGATTACTAATTTTTTTCATTTTGAAGTTTTACATCAATGCATTCTGAAATGGATAAACTTGAACGTGTTTTTTTTCTGACCAAAGCAGCAACACCTTAAAAGAACTATTGCTATCTAGTTGACGACTTCCACAATTCGTTTTTTAAATTTTATTTAAAGTGTGTTTCATATTTGTAGGTACTCCTATCAGCTACCAATAGTTCGACGCTTTAACTGGGTGAACAATGAACTGTGCAAGCACCTGCTAGCACTTGTTTATCTCACTTGCCAGCTCAAGCCCTTCCTGTGTAGCCAGCACTCCTTGATGTCAAACCCATCTGTTTTATTTCATAACAACTTCTGATACCTGAGCATACAACTCAGCAGCTGCAACCCTAATTGAATAAACAGTTTATCACCAGCATTCCCAATGCCATAATGAGCTAATATGTTTCTTTTGGCGTCAGAATGTTTTACTGCCTTGTTGATCAGTTTCGGACACAAGTAAAGCCTTTCTTAAGGCAGAAACAGACTAGCGATATTTGAAGGCGATTTCCAGGGGGGTAGCGTTGCGAATTGGCTTATCGCGGCGCTGGTCAAAGCACACAGGACAATGACGTTGTCATGTCAACTCGGTAAAAATCAAAGTTTTTATTAATTATTTTTTTTAATTATATTAAGAAAACAAACCATTACTATTATTAATTAACAACTGTGAACTGTACGAAGATAAAAAAAAATACTACCACTAACAATCTGATTAATTAACACAAGTTTATTATATAAATTATTATAATTATTATTTATAAACAAACAATCATAAATTATTATTTAAACTTTTATTATTATTGAACTATAATTCATAATCTATATATATTACAACAACAGTAAAAATTAAATAACAACAATTATTGTAAATAATATTAATAATTAATTAAGGTTTAATTAAAATCACAGAGTGATTAAATTAATCAAAATCACAGATAAAAGTGAAATAATCTGCTCAAGTTGATGAAGAAATGAAAGTAGTTGGGCAGCTGTAGGAAGTCTGGCCAATCAGAGCACAGCGTTATGGCTGAGCGTCGCAAAATATCTGGCTGGCTGGATACTGGGCGTTTGGCCCAAAATTGCTCAACGCCCTGGGCGCCACAGTGCCAGAGGGCATAATCGCTCTGAAAATCGCTAGTCTGTTTCTGCCTTAAGCCATTGGTACAAAATGTTTGGTCAGAACTATCGATAACTACAAAATAAAATACAACCTAAATATATACATATCTTGTCAGCATTTCAAACATTTAAATGAATGCAGAGAGTAAATACGCCCTCAACTAACTAAGCTACCTCCTTACTCTGTATCACGTTCATATGTACCAATAGAAAAGTTGGATGTGTACTTCAAGCTGTCAGGTTAGCGGCATACACTGCTATTGCTTCTACGAAGGATGTTAAACTTTGAACAAAATACTGATTATGTACACCTGCTGACATTACTGTGCAATATACATATCTTGGAAGTTAATTTAAGTCAGCAGTTCAAGTATTTAAATGATTGCAAAGAATAAATGTGTCATTACCTAACTTAGCTGTCTATTATGATTAGCAGTGATAGTGTTAGAGGCTTTCTATAATACCATAAGTTTCAGGTGTCACGTATCTGCTGCATGACAGAGATGAGCTATTGGATGTTATCTTGTCCCACCCCTGTGTAGGATGAGTAAATCAAACAACTGACTTTTGGTCTCTTTGGTGTTTGTCTGCATGACCGGTGCCCAGTGTCAAGTGTCAGAAATGACAACCTCAAACAAGTTGTATACCTCTGCTCTATATAAATTAAAACTGGTACAAATGGCTATGAGTATAAGAGAAAGCAAAGAAATAAAAGAAAAACAACTTCAAGCATTATACATCACATTTACAAGCTAGCTTTTTTGTATGAGAAAATAAATTCCTACCCAGTTTGGAGTATATTGTTTTATCTAAATTTTACCGTTTTCACTAAACCTTACCATGTTTGCTTTGTATCAAGTTGTTCCATTGAGAAATTATATTTTCACTGAGCCTTTTATATCAGCAGATAAAAAAAGTCTCCTCTTGTGCATTGCATATTAGCGTGGAAAATCGAAAGTACATTTAGCCGGAACCAAAACGTTTATTTTCAGAGACGGGTGGGTTGTGATACATGCTATTTAAGATTAGCACACAAAAAAAAACTTTATAAAGAGCAATATGTTATTGTGGCATTTGAATAAAATCTTCTGCTGATATTTTATAGAACTTTTAGTGGGAAAGAGTACAACAAACAGCTTTGTTCTAGCACTTACAAATCGATTTTATTTGGCACACACTGTATGCTGTATGACTTTCTAGACCAAATACTATTGCCACCATATATGGTTAAAAATACCACAGATATGATTTTTATTTTGTATTGATATGTGGGTTTACACATACAAACCTGAAACAATCGGTAGTTCTGTAAACTTTTCTATACAAATCGTGTATGGCTGAATTGCTATGCTGAGAGGAACAAAAACTTTGTAAACAAAAAACATTTTATCGGATTCAGGTCCGGGGTAGCCGGTATCCAAATTTACGAGGAATTCGGTATACTTCTGATAGGGGAAAGATTCTGGATTTAGTCTGCACTCTTTCTGTTGACTGGGCAAGGGGTGTAGGGGGTTGTGGGGTCAGGGGTGGGGAGACGGCTAAATATGGTATAAATCCCTCACAGTATTCAAAAGAGCAATGGAGACTCAGGGCAGGTCGGAAGTAGAGCAAGGTACAGTACGAGAAGTAAAGTGTACCAGGTGAAGGGGAAAGTTTGGGGAATCGGAAAAATGGGGTGAGAATAGAGCGAAACTGTGACTGTGCTGCTAGTTTTCTGATAAGCAATAAAACATATATACTGAACTTAACCACACTTCTGTCAAATGCAAATAATTATTTTTGTGATGTAAAATTTCTGTTTCACAGTTTTGTACGATCAACCTCTGTCTGCACATTAACTCTACCAACTCTGACTAAATACTTTTTGCAGGTCATTAGCAAAATATTATTACTTTGCTTAAAATACAGACTATTTTTGTAAATATATAAAAAGGTTCACTAAAAACATTGAAAACAAAACATCCATTTACAACTATCCATACTGCAAGCAGATTACATGATTTGATGTCTTAAAACGAAATAAAAAATGATATAACGAAATATGATCAAGCACTTGCAAGCACCTGCTAGCACTTGTTTATCTCTATTTGCCAGCTCAAGCACTCTCTGTGTAGCCAGCACTCCTTGATGTCAAACCCATCTGTTTTATTTCATAACAACTTCTGATACCTGAGCATACAACGCAGCAGCTGCAACCCTAATTGAATAAACATTTATCACCAGCACTCCCAATGCCATAATAAGATAAGGTGTTTCTTTTGGCGTCAGAATGTTTTACTGCCTTGTTGATCAGTTTCTGACACAAGTAAAGCCTTTCTAAGCCATTGGTAAAAAATGCTCGGTCAGAACTATCGATAACTACAAAATAAAATACAACCTAATAATATACATATCTTGTCAGCATTTCAAACATTTAAATGAATGCAGAGAGTAAATGCGCCCTCAAATAACTAAGCTACCTCCTTACTCTGTATCACGTTCATATGTACCAATAGAAAGTTGGATGTGTACTTCAAGCTGTCAGGTTAGCGGCAATACACTGCTATTGCTTCTACGAAGGATGTTAAACTTTGAACAAAATACTGAATACATACACCTGCTGACATTACTGTGCAATATACATATCTTGGAAGTTAATTTAAGTCAGCAGTTCAAGTATTTAAATGATTGCAAAGAATAAATGTGTCATTACCTAACTTAGCTGTCTATTATGATTAGCAGTGATGGTGTTAGAGGCTTTCTATAATACCATAAGTTTCAGGTGTCACGTATCTGCTGCATGACAGAGATGAGCTATTGGATGTTATCTTGTCCCACCCCTGTGTAGGATGAGTAAATCAAACAACTGACTTTTGGTCTCTTTGGTGTTTGTCTGCATGACCGGTGCCCAGTGTCAAGTGTCAGAAATGACAACCTCAAACAAGTTGTATACCTCTGCTCTATATAAATTAAAACTGGTACAAATGGCTATGAGTATAAGAGAAAGCAAAGAAATAAAAGAAAAACAACTTCAAGCATTATACATCACATTTACAAGCTAGCTTTTTTGTATGAGAAAATAAATTCCTACCCAGTTTGGAGTATATTGTTTTATCTAAATTTTACCGTTTTCACTAAACCTTACCATGTTTGCTTTGTATCAAGTTGTTCCATTGAGAAATTATATTTTCACTGAGCCTTTTATATCAGCAGATAAAAAAAGTCTCCTCTTGTGCATTGCATATTAGCGTGGAAAATCGAAAGTACATTTAGCCGGAACCAAAACGTTTATTTTTAGAGACGGGTGGGTTGCGATACATGCTATTTAAGATTAGCACACAAAAAAAAACTTTATAAAGAGCAATATGTTATTGTGGCATTTGAATAAAATCTTCTGCTGATATTTTATAGAAATTTTAGTGGGAAAGAGTACAACAAACAGCTTTGTTCTAGCACTTACAAATCGATTTTATTTGGCACACACTGTATGCTGTATGACTTTCTAGACCAAATATTATTACCACCATATATGGTTAAAAATACCACAGATATGATTTTTATTTTGTATTGATATGTGGGTTTACACATACAAACCTGAAACAATCGGTAGTTCTGTAAACTTTTCTATACAAATCGTGTATGGCTGAATTGCTATGCTGAGAGGAACAAAAACTTTGTAAACAAAAAACATTTTATCGGATTCAGGTCCGGGGTAGCCGGTATCCAAATTTACGAGGAATTCGGTATACTTCTGATAGGGGAAAGGTTCTGGATTTAGTCTGCACTCTTTCTGTTGACTGGGCAAGGGGTGTAGGGGGTTGTGGGGTCAGGGGTGGGGAAACGGCTAAATATGGTATAAATCCCTCACAGTATTCAAAAGAGCAATGGAGACTCAGGGCAGGTCGGAAGTAGAGCAAGGTACAGTACGAGAAGTAAAGTGTACCAGGTGAAGGGGAAAGTTTGGGAAATCGGAAAAATGGGGTGAGAATAGAGCGAAACTGTGACTGTGCTGCTAGTTTTCTGATAAGTAATAAAACATATATACCGAACTTAACCACACTTCTGTCAAATGCAAATAATTATTTTTGTGATGTAAAATTTCTGTTTCACAGTTTTGTACGATCAACCTCTGTCTGCACATTAACTCTACCAACTCTGACTAAATACTTTTTGCAGGTCATTAGCAAAATATTATTACTTTGCTTAAAATACAGACTATTTTTGTAACTATATAAAAAGGTTCACTAAAAACATTGAAAACAAAACATCCATTTACAACTATCCATACTGCAAGCAGATTACATGATTTGATGTCTTAAAACGAAATAAAAAATGATATAACGAAATATGATCAAGCACTTGCAAGCACCTGCTAGCACTTGTTTATCTCTATTTGCCAGCTCAAGCACTCTCTGTGTAGCAAGCACTCCTTGATGTCAAACCCATCTGTTTTATTTCATAGCAACTTCTGATACCTGAGCATACAACGCAGCAGCTGCAACCCTAATTGAATAAACATTTATCACCAGCACTCCCAATGCCATAATAAGATAAGGTGTTTCTTTTGGCGTCAGAATGTTTTACTGCCTTGTTGATCAGTTTCCGACACAAGTAAAGCCTTTCTAAGCCATTGGTACAAAATGCTCGGTCAGAACTATCGATAACTACAAAATAAAATACAACCTAATAATATACATATCTTGTCAGCATTTCAAACATTTAAATGAATGCAGAGAGTAAATGCGCCCTCAAATAACTAAGCTACCTCCTTACTCTGTATCACGTTCATATGTACCAATAGAAAAGTTGGATGTGTACTTCAAGCTGTCAGGTTAGCGGCATACACTGCTATTGCTTCTACGAAGGATGTTAAACTTTGAACAAAATACTGAATACATACACCTGCTGACATTACTGTGCAAGCATAAAAGCAATGAGTTTGTTAACAAAAGAAAAATAAAAAACGCAGTTTCAAATCAAAACAGCCATGTACAAGTTTATAGCGTAAACTTGTAAGAAAGATTATTAGGTTCATCATTAGGTGATAAAACTGAAATTTTGTTTTAAAATTTAAGTTTCAAACATACACATAAGTGCATTCGAGTCCTAACTTATAAATGCATGAAGTAGTGTAATGGAATTGCACAGTGTGTTAGCTAATCGATCGGCCGCTTGCACTCTTGCTAGTTAATAAGCACCGCTTCTATCAAGAAGGGGAGGAATGCTATGCCTGGATGATCGCGACTGGAACAGAGCCTGAATCTACACGCGTTGCAGTCCAAACTGAAGACGTGGGACTCCCACCTTCAAGTTTGTTAACCTAGCGCTTTGTGGCTGTATTTATATAAGTATCATTGGTCAGTGTAGCGCTAGCTTATTTAAATGCATGCATTTTATTAGTCATGATAACCTGATCTAGTATCTTTTTATAGCCAATTGTATGCTTTATATTTCAACTGCACATTTACATATATTTTTGCATAAATGGAGAGGCAATTTGCCCAGTGGGCAGAAGTTAGTCAGATTTAGATGTAGCAAGTTAACTGTGCTGTCAGTTCAGTCGAGTGTTGTCTTGACATTGCTATCGATTGCTAAGTGATTGCTGAACTATTACTATGTTTCCATATCATGACAAAATGTCGCCAAATCTCTGTGGTTTGCTACCACAAATAACTGGCGACAAGGGCATATATTTCCACGACTCAAAGTTTATCGCCGTCGGTTAAACCACGCCCACAGAGGCAGTTGTAGTCAGTGTGCTGTTAAGTGCAGTTTAGACAACTAGCGTTGCAGGCTGTTTTTATTATTTTCTTATATTGTGGAATAAACATATAAAAAATATATCACAGAGTTGTTGGCTAGCTAGGAGAGCTGTGTGATGACAAAATATTTTAGTAGCACACTGCCATTGATTCAATAAGTTATATTATTTATTATTATTAGTTGGTAATAAATAATAATAAAAAAAAACCACCAAGTGAATTTTTGCTAAAAAAAAATACTACCATTTGTTTCTCTTTACTGCAATAATTAATTACCAGCATCTAAGATTCGTCCGTTTCAAATCAGTTGTATTGTTTCATAAATAACAGTGTAATAAACCACAAATGATCATCGTTAGTGAAATGTAAACACACACAAGCCGACGATGCCATGCGGTTACAATGGATAATTTGTGGCTTCCTGTTTTATTACGCATGCCTGGTTTTATCGCCTTTGGCGACATTAGCGTTTCCAATAGCAATAAGCATCTGGAATTTAGCTTATCGGCCAATTTTTCACTTTCAGAGAGCGACAAATGTTTGTAGACAAGTCTCACGACAAATTTATCGACAATGGTGTTTCCAATTGGAATTTCCCTTTATCGCCGGCAGTATCGCCAATTTGTCATGATATGGAAACATAGTAATTATTATTCTTTACATTGAGTAATTGTGCGCTTGTGACGAACAGTTTATTCGGCAAGCTTTTGTCTTGGTAATAATAAATTATTTATTACCGGCAACCCTGGGTGTTGCGTAAGGCTGGTCACCTGATAGTTGTAGTTGTCTGCACACGGCAGAATCCGGTTTTATCTTGTGTATAAGATAAACCATCACAGAGCCTGTACTACCCTACCGGTAGCGCTCTGTCTGCACAGGATTGGTTGCATTATCATAGAGGGCACTTTATAGCAGCTGTTCGGTAAAGGTGCGGCGAAAACCTTTAGAGTAATGTAGTTCACTTTAATTGTGTTCAACTTGCATGTTACAAAGAATTTGTACAGTTTTCACCCAAACTGGAATCAATACAAAGCCAACTTTTGGGATGGGTCCATTACTATTAACAATGACGGTGTTACACATGTTTTATGGTACCATAAGTTTCAGGCATCACTAGTATAATGCAAATTACGTTGTTCTTTATTAACTTTTCTTGTATACATTTAACCATTGTGTCAAACTCATGTTTGTTGAAAAATACGTTTCATTGAGCATCGAGCATCTCATATCAGTAGATCAAAATGTCTTTGTTTGTGCATTATAGATTAGCATGGAAAATCTTAAGCACTTTTACTCGGAACCACAAAAACAAGGGGTAAGTTTCGTAATACAAAATAACTATTGAAATACATAAATAACCAAAACTTCACAAGAACCAAATACATATAGTTGTTATGGCATTTGAACAGCACAACATTTGGTTAAAGTCTCCTTCACTGGATTTTTAATTTTTTATTTATTCAAAAGATTGATGGAAAACATCATAATTTTAGCATTAAAAAATTGTCTCTTCAATTTCCTTTAGCACAAGCTATTGTGGTGGATTTTCATGGTCACTACCACTGCACAAGGTCTCCTTGACAACTGCTGAGTGTCAATCATACCTAGATTGAGTCTGGCACAGCCAGAAAACCAAGTGAGAGAACCGGTAGAATCACTACCGGCCCCGCAGAAGCACTACCGGCCTGGCCGCAATCACTACCGACACTGCAGAGGTACTGCTGGTGTTGTGTCTGCTGGTTTCGCTTGGGGGTGTTATGGCTCGCCCAATCGCAGGTAGCTGCCGGTAGCTCTACTGCGGGCAACGGCTGTTTTCCGCCTGTGCAGGCATCTGTTGTAGTCTGGTACACCATGACTTTTTAAGACACATCCTCTATATGTGCCCCAACTCTCCGCAGTCCCAGCACTGGAGTGGTGGTTGGACGGGCAGTGGTAGAGAAGGCTGAGGGGTAGGGGTATCTCCCTATTCCCATGACCTGATTTCCTTCGTGAGGTTCAGCAATGCCTCCGCAACCGCTGTCAGAGGGTCCTTCTTGTCTTGAAGTGTATGGCGGACGTTCTTCACTAGAGCATTTGGTGTGTCCGGCGTATCATCTGTGTATTTCTCTTTCTCGTCTTCATCTGCAGATTCATCTTCTACCATGCGCACATGAGTAGATCTCTTCTCAGGGCCTGTCCGTATCTGCAGGTATTCATTCCCTGCTCTCATTGCGTTTAAAATCTCCACTGGCTGTGTCGCCAGGAGGTGTATCTGCAAGTAGGGGTTGCCTATTGTAGAGCTGAAGGTATCCAATACCATTTGTTGCAAAGCTCTGTGGGGGAGGTTCGCATAAGCGAAGTGCATCAGTCATTCTACTTCACTGGCATGCTACTGCAGCGTAGTTTTGCATGTCTGGTGGAGGCTAGTCAGCTTGTACCTGCTTCACGGGGGGTAAAGCCAAACCTCGCTCGTAGAGCAGCAAACATTTCTTGCAAGTGTGGTGCCTTACCACATTCAAGTGCACTCCCCCTCAGGTACTCTCGGCGATGCAGCAACTCGGTCTGCTCTGGCCACTCATTGGCCTGAACCACATCCATGAAGCTTGCTATGAAATGATCTACGTCACCATCTCCTTCGAATTTTGGTGCATTGAAGAAAGTCCGGTGGTTGGCAGCTGCTGGCTGCATAACGGCTTGAAACGCTTCTGTCAAGCATTCCATTACATTTGCTTCAAGGTTTGCAGGGGGTATACTACCAGCGCTGCGTGCCCATTGGTTCGCCATTGTCTTTACCAGAGGAGTAACTTGACTCAAGTGTGCGATGGGAGGTATGCTGGTCTGTGGTTAGTGGCAACAGGTCTCTACAGCTTCTAGGGCTGTCTCTGTCAAGTAGTCTCCGTAAACAAGGTACTGGGCAGTAGCACAAGGCCTGTACAATTTTGCACAAGGTCGGTAGTAATGTGTACAGGTCTGGCGTTGGAAACGCAGGGCCAGTCATAAAATCAGCAAGGCTGGCATCCGAAGACATTGGGCCGGTATCAGAGTTAGCAGGGCCGGTATCAGAAAACACAGGGCCGGTATCCGAGTGTGCAGGGCCGGTATCAAAGATACTGGGCTGTCAAGTTGCTGCAAAGGAGTAAACTCAATGTTTATGCAGGGCTAAATGGCACACACTTTCTAGGGATCACTACTTTAGGCGGAGCAAGCTCAACGTCTGTTCAAGAGTGTCCAGTTGTTGGTCTGTACTGTTAATACAAAGCCGGATTTCCGGGCTGCAATCTGCTGTTCCAAGGTAGCGTAGTCTAACAGGGTGAGAACAATCCTACCGCTGCCACCAGTGTAGTGGATTTTCAGAGGCCGATCAAAGATCAACCACCTCCACCTCACTCCAGAGGTCACCTTCCAATCTACTTCAAAATGGAGGAGTATGCCAACTCCACAACCGTAATCAG
Organism: Cryptosula pallasiana; assembly: GCA_945261195.1. Taxonomy (NCBI): domain Eukaryota; kingdom Metazoa; phylum Bryozoa; class Gymnolaemata; order Cheilostomatida; family Cryptosulidae; genus Cryptosula; species Cryptosula pallasiana. The sequence goes on from OX183136.1 coordinate 20,121,591, forward strand.
AGCCCACGGCTCGAACGCACAACTCAGTGTTTCAATGAGTAAACCATAGTATATTACACGACAAGAACCCAGTGTGGTGTAATAACGGCAAATGTATCTTGCTGCTTAGATCAGTCTCAAGCAGAATACCAATACAAGTACAAACAATAGTGACAAGGCTTTGCCTTTTATAAGCCGAGTAACAGAAAACATATCCCCAAATAAGAGGGCAACAAATCAGCAGTAGCAGGAAGGGATTGCACAAATGAAACAACAAGATATAAACTAGATAATGATTTGTGTTTGCAAGCAAAAACAAGAGTATTTTAGAGAATAAATGTTATAAAAAATGGAATTCATAAGTGAGAATTGAACACCTGTACTGACCGCGTTAAATCACACACTCCACCAACTACTCCATCAATTTCTCACTGGAAAAGCACAATTGTAACACGGTCATTGTTCCTAAACAATATACTGGGCAGTAAAGTTGTACTTGCAAATACTTTTTACGTGAAAAAAAGTTCCACCACTGGGAATCGTACTTGTACCCTTGAAACAGCAGGTGACAACCTTAGCCATCGTGCTATAGAAACATGTGGCTGATGTGCAATCTAATTCTGTACAAACTGACAACTGTTTTTCAATAGCTTTATTTTTGCAAAAAAGCAGCTTTTTGAAGCCGCCTAGATGCTTTTTCATGCTGGAGCCACACAAGCACATGCTTCACAACTGCCAATACAACATGTACTCTTGTTACTTCATATACTCATGCTAACTTGGCACCTCCCTTCTGACAATAATTATTTTTATGCGAAAAAAGAAATCCCTAACCGGGAATCGAACCCAAACTCTTTCAATAGCAGGTAACAGTGCTAACCATTTAGCCATCTTGCAATGTAGAACAGGTTTCATGAACATCTTAAGATATAAAGAAGGTGGCAAACCTACATACAAAAAAATATTACAGGTTCGGACATCGCTAAATACTTATCGAAACTTCTCAATTTTTTTCAGATTTGTTCAATTTGTAACCTAAATACTGTTTGTGCTAAAGTTTTGAAGGAGAAAAATTTTTCCGCATTGAAAACAGTAAATAATGAACATTTTTGTCACACATTGAAAACCGTGATCACAGACTTGATGGATGTTTATCTGAAAGACGGTTACAATGCGATCACAACCACGCAAAATTTATGCAAATCAGAGTAACCGTGCCCGAGTTATGGTCATTTTTCCGTTTGGAAGACCTTTTTTGAAAATGGGATAGCTGTGTTGGCGATATTGCGATAAACTTGTAGTCTCTATTTTTAGAAAGTGCAAGCATTGGACTATGCTGCCTAATAAGTTACTTGTCGCTGACTAGTTCCATTCTGGTTTCGGAAAGCATTGAAAAGCGCTGTTTCTGTTTAGATTTTCAAATTTGAAAATGTAAAAACTTGAAACGGTTTTGTGCGATCGCTTTGAAGTTCAAAATGGTACATTGATACACTATGGCACATGTTGCTTGCAAATTTTAGCTAATTCGGCTTGTTGGTTCTCTAACGGGAAGCTGTTTTATGCTAAAAACTGTGATTTTCACAAAAATCCAAGATGGCCGCTTCCGAACGATTTTTTTATTGACGCATCATGATGTCGAATCAAAAGATGAGCGTAATGCACCATCTTTCAAAATTTCGTAATTTTTCGTCCATCGGGTCTCCGTTTTTTTGGTCACTTTGATGCTTTTGAAAACGACTTTTTACCCGATTTCGCACCTGAGTTGTGATGTTCTGGAAAACTCTGTCACCTTGTAAACCAATTTATCTTTTGTCCCGATGCCTACTGATTTTTTCGCAGAAAACTATGTAGCTCTATCGATTACAGTTCTTGAGAAAAAGTGGCGAGAGTGCAATCAAGTTCGCCGCGAAAGAAGGAAAAAAAAACTGATAAAACCAGGCAGAACAATAGTATTTTAGATTCTCTAAAATACTAATAACATAATGCTGTATTGGCTAAAATAGGGTTAAACATATAAGGCCCCCCTAATTAAGGGCAGAGCTTCACAGTCAATACTGCTGAGTCAGGATGGTGCAATTGGTAGCGTAGGTTCCTAGCTGTTATGGCTTGTGTTCCCTATCTTTGGTCTTTCCGGTGGTAATTAGGCAGCAAACTATGGCTTCTGCATCTTCTGGTATGACTTTAGGTTCACAGGCTATAGCCCATCTTTCCTCAGCGATCCGGTGCAGGGCCGGTAGTAACACTGCAGGGCCGGTAGTGCATGCTGTAGGGTCGGTAGTGCATGCTGCAGGGCCGGCAGGACCTCTGCAGGGCCGGAAGTAAATGCTGCAGGGACGGCAGTGACTGCTGCAGAACCGGTAGTGGTTCTACCGGTTCTCTCACTTGATTTTCTGGCTGTGCCAGACTCAGTTTAGGTGTGCCTGACACCCAGCAGTTGTTACGGGGACCTTGCGCAGTGGTAGTGGCCATGAAAATCCAACACATATCTTTACAAACCATAAACATTTTTGTGATGTAAAATCTGTTTACAGTTTTGTAAATCAACCTTTGTCTGCACACTAATCCCACCATTTTTAACCAAATACCTGTGGTAGATAAGTAGCAAAATATTATTACTGTTGTGGAAGTAGTTATTTTTGTAAATACTTAAATGGGTTGAACAAAATTAAAGACAATTATAAGTTCTTCAGCAATTATTCACACCGTTACCACACTGCATGATTTGTGGTCTTAAAACAAAATAAAAGATTCTATAAATTATCAATTTATAAATGATCTCGAATCTATAAACAGGTAAAACTGAGTGAAGTTTTAGGGAGCTAATTAAATAGTAAGTCACAGGAATCAATACTGCCTTAATTGACGAGACAACTTACAATTATCTTGAATTTCGTAGTTTCAAAATCAGGTGATTTCTTTTAACTAAACAGATGTGGGATGGACCACAGTGATATAATTATATCACTGTGGGATGGACTAAAAACTGTCTTACACTATCCTTTTCTCTGATTGGATGATAAAGTGAGTGGAGAGTGGGAGGTTTGCTTAAAACATTAACATACAAAGCGCACTTGTACATGAATCACACCTCATTTTTCACCATTCACTGACTCACTGGAGATTCACTATAGACATGGATGAGTTGGTAAGCAGCAATAACTTTACACCAATTCTAATTTTTAAATGTTACTGTTTTTGTAATACAATTAAATTTGAAAATTTCTTTAATTTGAATACATGAATGATCTTCACATTAATAAGCACAAAAAATTGCTTCGGAAGTTTGATTTTTTTTGGACATGATTTTCAAACGCTTTGTTTTCTAATAGTTTCTAAAATAGATTTAAAGGATTTACAAAGCATGAAAGAAGATATACAGCTAAAATAATTCACCAGGTGCCTCTGCCCTGCATTCTAAATATTAACAGAACAAGTCTGAGAAGAGGAAGGCTAGTAAAACTTTTCTCCTTTGATAATTGATTATTTTATGCAGAAGGTTTTAGGTAAGTAAGAAAGAATGATAATTAATTTTTTCTTTTAGTGCACGATGTTATTTATGGTTTGATTGACTTGATCCAATAAACACATCAAAGAATATTTCAAAGGTTCAAAAAACTTGCATTCCAATAGCTCTCTCATTTGAAGCTGAAGCTGTTTAAAGTTTGTGTTGTTTAGGGTAGTTTAGTGTGCTGTTCAGTGTGTTGTTTAAGTGTTAACACAAATTATCACTTGGTCCAACAGCATTGGATAGAAAACTTTTTGACTGCTTTTCCTAAAACTACTATTTTTAAATTACTCCTTGTAGCAATTCTTTTTTTTTATTGAGTATTTCCTGAAGCTCGGCTTTGTCTGTTTATAAGGGTAGAAAACCATAATAGATTTTCACTCTTAGGCAGATTGGTTTAAGTAAAAGGCTTTGAAAAATGATAGAAGAATTTCTGCCTCCCTCATCAAAAACTGTTTTGCAAAAAAGCTTAAATTGTTGTGAGTCAACTTTTTACAATATGTCGGTCTAAAATAACCTCACACGCATAGTTTCAAAGCTACGCTGATGTTTTACTGGTCTATACAGGCTAATTAGAAACTGAATGTGTAAAGCCACATGCATGTGTAAGTGGCAATTTCATAGTTGGGTTACACTTAGCTCAGTTCTATTCCATAGAAGTGCTGTGGGCGTATGCTCTGATGGAGTGTACAACTGTTGCTGGTTATTTCAAAGTTATTTTAACAAAGTATTTGCAACAACTTGTACATGTGACAACTTGTACCCCGTAAAAAACTTCTAGGCCTGGGAAATAGGCCTAATAACTTAATCTCAAATAAATGTCTGAAAATTAGGTTTTTACAATAATATTATTTACCACTCAAGGTTATTGCTAAGAGTAATACCTTCAAAACTGCATTTGTGGGATATTGTAAAAGCTGTTGCTTTTATATATTTCACCAATAATTTGCCGACAGTCCATCGATTCAAGCAATATAGTGTATCTAACCAGATGAAAAAATAAAATATCTCAACGTTATATAACGTTACATTTAGGTTATGCCCAGCTTGCACACTTTTATGACGTCTCAAATAGGTTACAACATAATTTTTCAAAAAAACCTCTGCACCAAAGTGATTTTGGTAAGTTATTTAAACATTGACTACATGGGCGTCACCCGGGGGTCTCTGCAGAGCCCCCCCCCCCCACCTAAACTAAATCAAAAAAGTTTTTTTTCTGAGCTATCTTCAGTTTATACAGCTCATCCAGTAGGAGCTATGTGCTCTTGTAAGTTTTTCTAGCATTTAGAAGTAAACAGATTTCCAACCTTCCATTGAAAAGACTGGTTAGCCTGTGTACTGATATTACATTGTTATAAACAATTGATTATACAAATATGAGCCATTCTCTGGAACACAATCCACTTGAACAAACAAGTGAACAGCAACGTAAATTTTGGCATTGATTCTCTACCATCACCTTTACAGAGAACGTAAAACGACTTCCTCAATTTAGTATTCTTTAATTATTATTGTAATAATAAATAAATAGATATCATCAATAGTCATTTAGCTGTAGGAAGGAATGAAAAATCAGTGAGGGTGATAATACTACTACTAGTATATGTCAAAAATAAATAATAATAAAATGTTATTATTGTACAGGAAAGTGGCGCAACTTCCTGTTGAGACCTGTAAACATAGCAACAATCAATTGCGTACATGACCAACCTGTTGTAGACCTTTCTTTGTCTAGTCAAATCATATACTACTAAGGCTATTTTCATATGTGTAAGTCACCCTTTGTTAGCCACCCTTTCTTGTACATTGCATTAAGGCTAACCCCTACACAATAGATGTTACATAACGTTTTATATAAATATAGCGGCTGAGCTACTCACTAGTCAGTGTTACCTTGGATGCTCAGCTGGCTTTTTGTTCGTAAGAATAAAACCAGTTTACACTCACTCAAGATTATCTTGAATTTCTCACAGACTACGCAAAGCTAGACAGTTCTACCACTCCAGGAGGCAACTGCTTCAGCGACCCTTCGGTCTAGAAGCCTTAAGTTGTCTAAGAGTGGCAGACGGACTACAGGCCTGCCTGGCAGACGTTGCCTATCTAGCGTACCTCAGCAGATAATGCTGAGGGATAGGTAGCGATACCAACGGCCTGTCACCAAGTTGACTACAGCGAGTAGACAACTCTGCCTACCTAGGGAAAGTGCAGGTGTGCTACCGGGGTAACTGATAACGTTACCAGAAATTCCTGCACATTATTACTATTATGCATAAAAAAATTATTACTATTATTTATTAAAGAATAATTACTATTATCATTTATTAAATGATAAATAGTTAATTATACTAATATTATTATTATTTCAAAAAAATTATTTTGGTAATGATAAATAGTAATGATAAATGATAATATTTATAATAATAACAAAAAAATAATTACTGTAGCAGTAGAATGACCGCTTTGTTTGCAAAAGCCAACACTCTTTCTTCAAAGTGTAATGTACTTTGGCATCCAAGTTTAAGTTGTTATAATAATGAAAATTATTTATTATATGGAGAAGTAGATTGGTACAGGTGGTTTGTCTTGCTAAGCCAATAATTATTTTACAATTTTTATAATTATTTTATCATTAACTTACAAGTAGTAATATAGTAGCAGATCTCCCTCCTGGAGATAAGGTTCTCCTGGTCCCAAGTGCCTTTTTGTTAGCACCAGTTACCAGATGTTTTGATGGGGGTTTTTGACCGGAGATGTTAACTGTTGATTATTATTTATTGTATGATTTTAGTGATAATGTTTTCGTGGTGCGGTGGTATTTTGTTATCAGCAGTTAGCATGGGTGTAATTGGTATAGATTATAAGGTTATCCTGCTTGTCTATATGTAAATGATGGCCCTGTTCCCGGTGAACCCGATGAGGTGCCTTTTTGTGTGCACCATTTTTTTGAATGGGTGTTATTACTATGGTGTTTAATGTTGATTAATACATTGTATGGTGTTGGGCGCTGGAGGTTATTCCAGTAGGTTATCCTGTAAGTTATCCTGTTCATTATGAGTTTTGGTGTTAAAAGAGTTTCATAATAAAAACTTTTCAGCTAATGTTTTTAATTATTTACGATATTGCTATTATTGTTAGCGAAAACTGTATTGTGTTTTATATTGTTTATTGTGTTAGGACTAAACTTTATATGAATGAAAGCTGGGAAAATTTAGTGTCTACTACATTATTTATTTACAGCATTATTATTATTATTATTATTATTTACAACAATGCTTCAAAATGAGTGATAATGAAAGCGATTATCAACTGTTTACGAGTAACTAAGGGTTTCAACGAGGAAAACCAATTGGAAAACTTTGAAGTATCTGCTAAGCAAACTTATGCTGTTTTATCAACGAGAAAATTCAGTTGGAAAACTTTAGAATATCTGCGATAGCGTTAACTGTATTTTGTACTCGCCTTAAAGTCACCATCACGTTTTTAGTCGAGGCAAATTTTACGCGAGCTGCTTTCAGGTATTATTGTAGTCGCCATAATATTTGCATCCCGTTTTCAAAGTCAAACAAATTTGCGTGATCTCTTTTCGATTACACCTGTACGCTAACGACGTGCTTCAGAAAAGTAATTAATCATACACTTGCTCGCATTTTTTCATTTATTAATTCTATGTTGTGCGCACCAAAAGTGACAGATGTCTATGCTTCCCGGATTACAAAATTGATTCTAGTTGAATGTCTACAAATGACAGGTTTTAAGCTCGTTTTAAAGGGATAGTCTACAGAGAAAACTAAATTTTGATACAAACTTTGAATAGCATTAACAATAAATATGGGAGTATCTTTGTTGTTTTTAACATTTTAGTTTGTGAAATTTAAGGGAAAATGCGAAATCGCATTTTGGATATCGGCAATACATTCTTTGGTTCGTCACCGGGATTGGCGTACACCCCAAACGCGTTCATTTCCTTATACGATTGAATTGTCATAATTGTCAAGCTATCATTTTCCAGTGTTGCTACACCCTTAGTTTCCCCAATTCATGTGTTTTTGCTTTGTGGACTACTAAAAAAACATTGAAATATTAAATATTTTTAGTTATTAGGGGCCATTCATTGCTGAAACCGTAATAATAAATTTTTTTGCCAGTTATTTTTATAAAATTATAATTAATAATAATAATATTTAGTATTTTAGTTGTATTATTCTTATAATAATATTACTAAATAAAAAAATGCTAATAATATTTTTGATATTTTTATTTCATAATCATAACAACATCATACATAATACCAATAGATATGCAATAATAGCGCTTATTATTATTAATAATGATCAATGATAGGAGAAGTTGTCCGTGATAATTATTGTCATCACTTACCACTGATATAGCCTAATGTGAAATAGCCACAATGCTGATAAGTATCTGTGTAATAATGACGAGGCATGCAAGCCGGTCCCGTCATATTAGGGGGTCACTCACAGTCGCGCTCCAGCAGTGGTGGTTGACTAATGTCGCACAAGTTGAATGCACGCTATGTCTGTGAGGGTGTACCCTCGTTATAGACAACAATGTAACGAGTCTTTGGCGATATTTCTAACAGCGGGAAATTCAAAGTAGATTTGTGCAAACTTGACAGTTTTATACTGCTATTTTATACTTTCGGAAAGTTTTACAATAAAATTTGGTCCCCTATTGGGAAAATCACTGTCTTTTGGTAGGTTATGTATTAAATTAGTGCCACCTAACCATTCCAATATCAAATAAACTAGCATCAAAAAATTTCATTTTTGGCTTTCTCTGTAGACTATCCCTTTAAGACATATTTATTAAAAAATATAGATTCAATTACAACTAATGTCTACATCAACTAAGTAAATAACATACAAAATCGATTCTAGTTGAATGTCTGAATGTCAATATATGTCTACAAATGAGAGGTTTTAAGCTAGTTTTAAGACATATTTATTAAAAAATATAGATTCAATTACAACTGGTGTCTACATCAACTAAGTAAATAACACAGAAGTTTATGAGTTTTGTAGAATAAATGCTTTTTGTTTATGTTTAATGATTTACAAAATACGAACACAAGTTTTGTTATGAATGTGCAATAGGGATGCAGTACATGTTTTGTTAATTAAGCAGACGTGTTTATTTACTTAACGTTCAAAGGTTAAAATTAAAGGAAGAGTAAGAGTCATTAAATTTACCTGTTTTTGTTATCACCATGTGCATTTCCTAATTTTTGCTTTACTGGAAGTTCAGAGACTAAAATTAAAGGAAGAGTAAGAGACATTACATTTGCCTGTTTTTGTTATCACCGAGTGTGCATTTCTTATTTTTCCCACCTGTGTTTTTAAAAAAACTCTCATAAATTAATCATTTTGTTGCAGGTTAAGGAAACCATTACTTAATACAGACTCAGACGTCCACTTCCATTGAAACCTAATGATAAATTGCTTTTTGTTTACGTTCTAAATAACCTTGGGTATCATTTTGTTAATTAATCTTTCTAATTTTTTATATAGCATTTGGTTGTCTCAAGTTTTAAAACAAATAGTAATACTAGAGCTGATAGACTTGTAGACATCTAAAAAAGTTTAAACAAAGCGCAATATTATCTGCTTGTTTGTCAGTTTGACTTACAGCTATTTGTCAGACTGGCTTACAAGTTGCTGTTGCTATGAATTGAGATTACAATAATTACTTTATATATTTCTATTTATTTATTTCTTTTTTAAAACAAGGTAATTTAGCATGTGCTCTGCCACAAAGAAATATTTGGAGTGAAGTAATGTAATACAGAAGGGAGTAATACGTATTTAACATTGATTCATTGGATAAAACGTCAGTTGTTTTAATATAAAGCTATAGGTTAGTGTTTAACCTAGGGATTTAGCATCTACCCATGAACCAAGAAAACTTTATAGTGGAGAGATGTAATACAACTGTCACATATGCTTACTCTTGTTTGGCAGACTGACTTACAAGCTTGTAAGTATTTGTTGGCTTACAAGTTGCTATTAGCTGTTTTTTATGAAGTGAGATTACAATAATTCCTTTATATATTTCTATTCATTTTTCAATACAAGCTAATCTAGCATCTACTCTGGATCCGAGAACGTATGTAACATGTGTAAGCTGTGTAACCTATGTGTGTTTTGTTGAATAAAATATCAATTGATTTAATATTAAGCCATAGGTCAGCAGTTAACCTAAAATTTAGCTTCTAGTCTGGATGCAAGCAAACTTTTATAACACTATATTTGTGAATAAAAGAGGCTGCCCGGAGTTATTAATGACTTCCCACCCTATTTAATCTCCGTGAATAAACGAGGCTGCACGGAGTTATTAATGACTTCCCACCCTATTTAATCTTGGTGAATAAAAGAGGCTGCACAGAGTTATTAATGTCTTCCCACCCTATTTAATCTCTAATTGAATTTCCGCACCTAATCCAAACAATTATCATATGCGATAACAGGTAAATAGCGTGGATTAGTGCTTTGATTAATGACTCTAGATTTTTGTATATAAGTGAAAGTTTTTGACAGAATTCCATCAGTTTTTTTCTCTGCATTATCATTGTCACTAGAACACTATTTCATAAACAAAATATGGCTAGCTTCTAACCAACCACAGGAAATGAGTAAGTTACTTTTTACCATTTTTATATATATATATATGTATATATATATATATATATATATGTATATATATATATGTATATATATATATATATATGTATATATATATATATATATATATATATATATATATATATATATATATATATATATATATATATATATATATATATATATATATATATATATATATATATATATATATATATATATATATATATATATATATATATATATATATATATATATATATAAGTAAAAGTATGACTGGGGCACAAGAAGTGCACAGGGGCTTAGACTAAATAGAAACAATCAAATAAATAAATAATAAATAATTAATTATTAATATTAGTTGCCCGAGAGATGGAAGAACCAGTCAAGACTGAAGTAAGTAAAACAGTGCTCAACAAGAAAAAATCGAGGAGCTAGATACTAAAAGGTAAAATAGTAAAAGATGTTAAAACTATTGGCTGACTACAAGTTGTTTCATGTGCTAGAAAAAAAGATGGAAAAAGAAAATAATTCTAGACACAATCATCAGGTCGGCTCTCAGCTGTTAAAAATGGTGGAACAGGAAACAGTTAGCTCAGACCGAAAGTATTAAGTGCACAAGGATTGTATAGTTAATATGTTGTTAAGGGTGCACGGGCGTCAAAGGTGGCTAAGGGCATAGAGCTACGCCTGGCTGAGAGTAAATTTATTAGAGTGTCGGCAGGTGGTGACAACTTCACTCCTGCTGTTGAAGGAAGACAACTCTGGTTGAAAGATGATATAGAATTTTTCAGCCGTACAAAGGTGACATTTCTTATCAGTGTTAGAATACGCTCTGGCATGGGATAAAATTCTCCATTTGATGTTAAATTGGGTGCATGACTCTTTAAGTAACCAGATATGCTTGCTCAGCTCAGTGGAGTTTCTTTTGCTGGCAGTATTAAAAGATGTTTTGTGGTTTCTATATCTAGTTTTAAATTCTCCTTCGGTTAGGCCAACATATGTTTCGACTTTGTTATTAGCTGTGACTGTAGCCTGGTAAATGACACTTTTAATCTGGCAGTTGCCTTCGAGGGGACACTCAGCTTTGTTTCTACAGTTGCATTTATTAGTGGTGGTATTGTTGGTGTTGTTAGAGATCTTATTGTTGTGCCCTTGTATGATTGTTTTGATATTGGGCATGCAGCTATAACTGAGTTTGATGGTGTTTTTGTTAAAAATATGACCCAAAGGATGGTTGCTGGGGAAACACTCTTCAACTGCTTTAAGAAACTCATGCCCGATGTTGGTTGTCTTCCCTCAACAGCAGGAGTGAAGTTGTCACCACCTGCCGACACTCTAATAAATTTACTCTCAGCCAGGCGTAGCTCTATGCCCTTAGCCACCTTTGACGCCCGTGCACCCTTAACAACATATTAACTATACGATCCTTGTGCACTTAATACTTTCGGTCTGAGCTAACTGTTTCCTGTTCCACCATTTTTAACAGCTGAGAGCCGACCTGATGATTGTGTCTAGAATTATTTTCTTTTTCCATCTTTTTTTCTAACACATGAAACAACTTGTAGTCAGCCAATAGTTTTAACATCTTTTACTATTTTACCTTTTAGTATATATATATATATATATATATATATATATATATATATATATATATATATATATATATATATATATATATATATATATATATATATATATATATATATATATATATATATACACATATATATATATATATATGTATATATATATATATATATATGTATATGTATATGTATATATATATATATATATATATATATATATATATATATATATATATATATATATATATATATATATATATATATATATATATATATATATATATATATATATATATATATATATATATATATGTATATATCTATGTATATATATATATATATATAAATATATATATATATATATATATATCTATATATATATATATCTATATATATATATATATATATATATATATATATATATATATATATATATATATATATATATATATATATATATATATATATATATATATATTGGATGCAACTAATAGACTGTTCTTATGTTTCTATATTGATTTTTCTGTTATCTACAGTCTGGGGATGTTTTGCTACTAGCTACCCTTATACGACATTCTATTCATTTTATTATTGACTGATCTTAGACATTTCATTCTTACTGTAAACATTTATGCTATATACAATATTACAAATAAATATTCTGTTGACTAACTTTATAGTACAAGCAAGTTATGAAACAAAACAAGTTTTGTATCTACATTGACATAGCTATGAAATTGTTGTGAGTAGGTTATAACTACTTGATTTGCGTGTTATTCCATAAATAATATCAGTAGCTGACTCACAAAACTGTAAAACCTGGAGTCGGATGACAGCAGTTGTAAAAACACGGTTTTTTCAAAGTCTTCCAGTAACTTTGTTTCTGACAACTTGCAAAAAAAATCACAATTTGTGAATTGGAGTTGTCTTAACAAAACGTGTTGATAACTTCGGATATTAATTTTCGAGGAAGCACAACTTTTCAATTTTTTGTGAATTATTAACAGTTATGCAAATTTTGGAGTTGTAAGCCCGTGACTTTTACAATTTTATAATTTCCTAAATGTACGGAGTTGTGTTTTCATAGTTTTGATAAACATCCGTTTTAATTTTTTTCTGCTTGAAAATCAGGTTCTCAATAACAACTCTAATGTTAATATAAATACTGATGATTGATCATTGTATTGGAGAATGCGTTGTTTCTGATACTGTTTGAGTGGGAAGAGGGTGTAGCATCGGAGGCGGTAGCGTTGACTCCTCTGTCACTATCAATGATGCTGTCGTTGCTGGAAGGGGTGGATGACATAGAGATAGTATTGGTGTTGATGTTAGTTGTAGTGGGTTGCTTTGGCTCAATACGAAGCTTAGGAAGTGTTTTGGAGTTTGAAGTTATTGTATTCACAAAACAAAACCTAAGTTAAATGCTAAAAATATACTGTAATTATTAGCGCTTTATTAAATTATTATTATTATTTATTATTTTGAAAAAATAAAAAAGATATTCAACTAGTTCCAAAAAACTAGATGGCTTAATCAGCTAGAGTCAAGTAATTATTTAGTATTTCTTACCTTGATGCTGAATGCTCTCGCAGTAGACGTAGTAGATGTTACTTCTTTGCTCGCCGTTGTTGAACTGCCTGCTTTCTGTGTGAAAACACTGGTTCTTTAACAGCTAAAGTTGCACTGATTGACCCTGTGAAAGTCTCTCCCGCGAAAAACCTCTTTGTAATACATATAGATTTATCAACTAAAAACGATATAATCACGCGAAAAGAGGAGTTTATCAGCACACAAAAAGTAATTTTTTTCAGGCGAAAGTCAAGTTTTTCTCCTAGAAAAATATCTTTTTACGTGTGGGAAAACTCACGTGGGAACACGTTGTTTTTTCTATTCATTCTTTGATGTAAAATTGCGTGAAATAATATGTTGTTTTTCATAAAACACTTTATAATATATATGTTTTTTTCACGCGAAAAAAGAGGTATTTTTTTGTGCGAACTTTGTGTATTTTTTATGACAGAAAATGGTGATTTTTTCACGCGAATAACATCAAATTTTTCTGCGCAAATAAAACCTAAAAATAAAACTGTTTTTCTGCAAATAAAATTTCATGTTTTTATGCGACTGAAATCAATTTTTTCACTCGAATGAAATTGGTTTCTTCAGGTGAATAAAACATGAAAAATAAACCCAATTTTTGCGCAAATAAAAACGTATAAGAAATCTGTTTTTCACGCGAATGAAACAAATTTTCCCACGTGAATGAACCATATTTCTTATGTTAGTAAAACATGGAAAACGAAAAATTTTTTTCCACAAATGAAAGATCATGTTTTCACGCAAATAAAGCCAATTTTTTTCGCGTGAATAAAATATGTTTTTTATAAATCGTAAAAAATACAGTCCTTTTCATGTGAATAACAGCAAATAAAAATTCTCTATTTTACACGAATAAAAATACTTTTTTCCGTGCCAACGAATCATATTTCTTACGCGAATAAAGCATGGTAAACAAAAAAATTTTCCAGCGAATAAAAGATCATGTTTTCACGCGAATAAAGTCAATTTTTCTGCGAGAATAAAATATAGTTCTTCCGGTGAATACTTATAAAAAATAAAGCGTTTTTCACACGAATACTAGTGATGATTGTAAGTTTAGGCTATTCGGGGCAACATTAGCTATTTAAAGGGAAAGGCAACTTTCGAAAGCCACT
>OX183136.1:20136215-20412217 GCA_945261195.1 Cryptosula pallasiana
TGCTTATTCCTTTAAACAGCTCTGTTCCATGTAAATTTCATCCATTTCAACCGAAGCATCTGAAGGGTCAACATATGCCTCTGATCTTACTACAATGGCTGAAAACTCTCACCAACAAGGTAAAACAATTATTATTTAAGACCAACTACGAAACTTGATTAGTTATAGTTTTTTTTAATCATGTATTATTTATTGTACTCAGTCACATAAAAATCAATCATTCCAGGGATAACAACTAAAGAAACAGCATATGTTTCTGGATCTACTGCAATAACTAGAAAGACTATTAGTATCAAGGTAAAATTTATTAGAATAATTATTTTAGACTAATCATGAAACTTAGTTATAACTTTAAACATGTATTATTTATTACCACCAGAAATCCTTTACATCATACTTCAATAGTGATTAACGGGTTTTCTCCATTTTTTTTCTAGAGCTAGTTATAGAAATGGAAACAGTTAGCAACAACAAAGAAGCAGAAACTGAACCTAAACCTCTGAATGAAGAAAACTTGGTACTTCTACAAATTTTATGTAACAGAAAAATTGAAGAAAGAGTACGGATTTTCACAAACAATTGTAAACTCGTGCAGAAAGAATTGATAGAGCAGCAAAAGAATTTTCGATATGAAAATTTTTTAACAATAAAGCTGTTAAGGAATGATACTACAGCAGACACCCAGAGAGTTCATTATCAAGTACAACAACAACGACAACATCAACTAGAACGAGTAAATACACATACTTCTATCAAGCGCGGACAAAAAGAGCTTGCTCTAAAAAGGAGAACTGTATGCAAAGAGATTGCTCGAATTAAAACTAGAAGAGCGAGAACTCAACGCAAGGTACAAAGATCTACAAAAAAATAACAGTAATAGTATTTATACTAGTTACACCCAGTTCTTTATGAGCTATTTTATCTTTATAACATAAATACTTCTGTACATTCTTTCAACATTATAATAGAACTATCCAATATCCGATCATTAACTAATATTTCATTGCATACACTTCATACATTAATATTATATAGTTTATTTCATTCACTATTACCACTTTTTAACCAACATCTTCTGGTACATAGCTATACAATGTACATTCACTATTACCATTTTTTAACCAAATAAACATGTAGTAATACCGGGATAACCTCCAGCGCCCAACACTATACAATGTATTAATCAACATTAAACACCATGGTAATAACACCCATTCAAAAAACTGGTGGACACAAAAAGGCACCTCATCGGGTTCACCGGGAACAGGGCCATCATTTACATATAGACAATCAGGATAACCTTATAATCTATACCAATTACACCCATGCTAACTGCTGATAACAAAATACCACCGCACCACGAAAACATTATCACTAAACTCATACAATAAATAATAATCTACAGTTAACATCTCCGGTCAAAAACCCCTATCAAAACACCTGGTAACTGGTGCTAACAAAAAGGCACTTGAGACCAGGAGAACCTTATCTCCAGGAGGGAGATCTGCTCCAATATTACTACTGTTACATGCATAGCCTGTACTTTAGAGCGCATTTCCAGGCATCTCAGAAGTCATATTTTTTAATTTTTCTGCTAGCGCCCATTAGAGCTCCCCACAAAAAATCCTGGTGACACCCATGATTGGCTGTAACATTTTCCCCTGAGGTCCTTGAAATGAACAGCAAATATGTTCTATCAATGTCACACGGTATGTTGTGAGAACATTGCAAAAGAACGTTCTGGAAAAACATGAGCTGTATGTTAGATAATCTTTTGCGCGCAAAATTTCTATGTAACGTATTACTTACAATATCGTAGTATGCTACAACTACATTGTTATCAAATGCTCAAAGATTTTCCTCAGTTTATGTACCTGAAACTTGCAATTTGTGGTGTACATCCCAGTTATTTTATTGTTTAACATAACTGAAACGTTCGATGGATGTCCATAAAGTGTCATCCTGTGACGTAGTCTTGTAACAGTTCAATAGCGTTTTTCTTTAATATTTTTGGTAGGTTATCACATAACATCTAAGCAAGTTCTGTTGATTTTTTTCATTTTTGCTAAAGACATAAATCAAGCTCTGTAAAACTATTCAGCCACTCAATCATTTATCAATTAAACTAATCATTTTATCTGTATTTATTATTACTGTTAGTTATCATTATTAATTATTACTATAAAATAAATAATAATTATATGATGATGATGATGGTGAATAATTATTATTTTCATAATAATTGTTGTTATTATTAATTATTATTACGGTGGGGATGATCATGATGATGATGATTGGTGGCAATCTAATCGTAGAAATGTATTTAGTCAGCCTTCCTTACTCTGTGAGATCTTTCAAATTTTAATAATAGAAGTTCAAGATTTCAATCCTTATTTTTAAAATCAGTCAGCATATCTCTATCAAGCATTATTTATCTAGCCAAGAAAATATTGGCCTACTCTTGGCATCATTCTTCTGCTCGAACAACATTACACATTAAGCTGATGGCTCACAGGATAATGCGAAAGACGAATTAGTCTTTTTAATTTGAAAGTAGTAAGACTGACGTTAAATTACAGTGCAATTTCTCAAACATATAGGACACTTTTAAACTACTAGGACTTCTTTGGCACATGAGGCAAAATTGTAGCTTTTTTTACATCACAGACTTCAACTAATAATAAGGCGACAATCATATCAAAGATAATCAGTTGTACTTATCAATTGACTTTTACTATTGCCACAGAAAGACAATCAATTCAATGTTGTTTCTATGATACTGACGCACAACTTTTGATTGTTGAAGCACGACTGAAATTTGACTCACGAGGATTTGTTAGTCGGACCTGGTAATTTACGCCCCTGTCATATCCAATAAAATATCTAGAATACAGAATACAGCCAATCAAGTATAGAAGGAAGTGATTCCACAAATCATATAACATGATTAAAAATACTGGCCAATAAAAAATATAGCACACATTTACTGCACGAGTAAGAGCACCAAGTAATAAGAAGGGAGTGTCAATAAATAGAGGCTGTCCTAGAGTGCCTCTTTATCTCCTGATATGATCTTTGGCTTTCCATATATGGTGAACTGCATATTTCCTATTTTGTTATGGTATCGTGGGAAATGAGGTTTTCGACATATCTCAGGCTAGCGATAAGCTCCTCAAGCTAGGCAGACATCTTGTGCTGTCTCGATATGACTCAATACCGACCCTGTCGGATTCATTACTGGCCCAGTACCGGCCCTGTAAAGGCCCCGTACCCGCCCTGTAACCTTTAGTGCAAGCCCAACACGGCGTTCAATACAGAGGCAGCAACAACAGTACTAGCAGTGAAGGTAACCAGTCACCTTTTGGTAGTGCCATGTAGGGCAGGCGGGTGCCTCTGAGCAACAGAGGCAGCCTCTATTAAAGTGCAAGTCTGTAGATACAAGTTTCTAGTGGCTTTAGTTTACACGAACCAAACATATTGTTGCATGCTGTATGTGTAACCGAGCATCATTACACACTCCTTCCACCTCACAGATTTTTATTTCTGCTCCTTGAGAGCAATTACTATTTGTATTACCTGATACGGTTTAGTTTACTTATATAAACTGCTATCATTGGTGTGTTACATTGAGTTTCACGCTCAACAAGGAAATATTATTTTTATTTATATAATTTAATAATTGATTATTTTTTAGTATACTTGAGTTTTCAGTTCATTAAAAATGCGATTGAAAAAATACCATTATTAACCTAATGTAAATGCAAGGCATTGTGCCCTTCTTTTTTAAAGAACTCTAGACGTATGCTTGACTAATTTAAATTTTGACACTCACTTCGCAAGTTAAAACTGTGATGTTTTTTAAAATTCTCTTTAGTAGATTTTATTTTTTTTTTCGAAATTCTGTGGTTGCAAGCATTTGTCGCATTTTCAATCACACTAAACTACAAATTGTGTATCGATAGGTGACTGCTGGATTAAGTATTAAAAAAATGATAGTTGAATAACTAAATTTAATATGTCAAAATGTTGTTTGATTTTAGCCTTATCGAAAATGCAACCCTATAAAGCTTAACTAATAAAATAATGTAACTGTGACATGTTGCATTCATATCCTAGAATTTTTAAATCTTTGGAATCACCCTGTGGTGTCCAAAGAAACTTATTACTCCGTCAAGTTTTTTGGTGTCTTTGTGTTTTTACTATTACAATTACAATTTTTATCGGATCCATCACAATTTGGGAAACATAAAAGGCACTGTCACTCAAACATTGATATGCACTGTTTTTTGTTTTAAAAACTTTCAACAAGCTCAAAAACTTTGAGTAATTGCCTGACAGAAGCTGAAAGATGCTCACAAAACTAGTTTCTGTAAAAAATTCTTTTCATAGGCTTGCTAAAAACTAATAAAATAGTTTACAGCATAGAAACTGTTTGCAAAAACACAACTTACGGAATTTAGATTTTTATTAATGATAGAATTTTTTCAATCTATAAGCAATCATTTAAATGGAGCTCCAGCAAATAAAAACTGTTACTGACCTCAGTCTTTACAATCAATGTGACGTTGAATTGGTAGCCTGTAAAGAATTTCTCACAAAAAATAAACAATATGAAACATCGCCATAAGACTTGAGTAATATTTCTTTATTTATTAAAAATATTACTCTGACCACAAATCAAAGAGTTGAACAAAAAATATGATAATAAATAAAGAAGGTTTTTTGGTTGTGTTCGTGAATTAGTGGCAGCAGTTCGTAAAACAAATAAAGCCTGTATAAAACAGCTATTACAATCATAGGCTAAATGCCAGATGATGATGCAAGCTCTTATGCTGTTTGAATGACCCGAGAATATATCTCACAGTTTTGATAATTGAAGACTTACATATGCGGTAATCAAATAGAGAAAAATTAATTATTATTCTGACTTAATTTATTGTAATATACTGTACATGACATCTTTTTTGCAGAGGACAAAGGGCAATAAGAAAATGATTGAGGTAAAAGAAGACTTCAAAAAAGTACTTGGGCAGCACAAGGAGGTGAATAATGTCATTGTCGTTGCCACAGGTGGAGAGGCAAATATTGGAAAATCTTTTCTCATGAACCTGATAAAGGACTATTTGTCATTTCGTGCAGGGGTCAGTAAAAAAATCGATTGCAAGAAAGTCTACAAAATCTATCGTAGATATTGACAAAAAAATCTATGCTTTTGATAAACACAGCTAAACTTTCATTTAGGAACAATGGCAAGAAAAACAATGGATCACTGAGCATAAGGATAGGGTTATTGAAGGCTTTCCTCTGAGAAGCGACCAAGATAATTGCGGTACAGAATACATCCAAATTTGGAATGACTCATTTGTTATTCAAAAAGAGCCAGGTTCGACTGAAAAGGTCAGTTATCTAAAAATATACGAAGAAAAAAATTAGCTTTCCAAAAAAATTTGAAAAACTAGAAAATTAAGCTACATCAAACTTATCTTCATAGACCAGTCTATGTTACTTGAGATATTAGGACAGAAATACGTTCTTAATATTTACTGATGTACTGATGTTTCAAAATGCCCTTGGAAAATTTATGTTTGATTATTGTGTTGCGCAATTGGTGGGGAACAGATTTTTGTATTTTTCGGTGTCATTTGGCAAGGTGGGTGTGCTACTTTATTACCATTAAATGGATACGGATAGGTAAAACACAAAGTTAAATAATTATTTTACTAAACTAGTCGACATCCTTGGGCATTGTTGCATTTTTTTTTTACTCAAGCCCATGTAGCCTTGCCATCAACAATAGATACTTTACAGTCAAAGAGCATTGCATCAGGGACATATGGAGGACATATGCCAGAGGTCACATGACTTCCAGATAACTGATTCAACTGGCTAAAAATATAATTAGGCTTAGAGCTTAGGGGCGATGCAGCCTCAAGCTCTACAACTTGATATGGGGTTCTCTTGAGGGTAATCCATCCATCCCGAGCCGGGGTAGAGTTGGGATCACTGGCTGAAGGTGGTAATGGCTTGGGAGGGTTTTTAAGACATTGGCTGTAACTAATCTTGGTAGTCTTTGGGGGAATGGCTACGGTGGAGACCAGGGGAAGGGCAGTCGGGAGTGTCTTGAGTGGGGGAAGGGGGGGGGAACTCGTCTAGGTTGGGTGGGGGGGGGGGGAAGGCTCACGGGTGGTGAGAGCTGAGGAGTCACTGGCCATAGCGTTCTCAATCACCCACTGGTCATAGGCGTTTTTCATCTCAACAGACTGATTTTCCGAAGTGACGACTGGTGGGATAGTAGGTAGTAATTCTTCAGTACTCCTTAGTAACTGATCTTCTCTGGGACTGGAAGGTGGCTGATACTCAGCTAAGTTTGCTTCTAGAAGGACGTTGTTGTCATCATCTTCTAGTTGCAAGCAGGTGCTCTGTGGTTCGGTAGTCATTCTACTTAAATAAGTCTGAAGGAGCTGTAGCAAAAACGCAGACTGCTCAGTGCGCAAGTTAGCAGACAAAAGGGCAATGTTTTCTTGACTGGCCAGCTGCAAACAAGTTTGTTCTGCTGTTTGGGGGGTCTGACTCATGGCAGGGGGAAAAAGAGGGGTATCTTTGGTGGGTCCTGCAGAGGTGGAAAGTTGAGGGAGTCAGCTGAGTTTTGGAAGGGGGGTAGGGGAGATTCTAGCGATTCTTTTGATATTAAGCAAAGGAGAGTGGTCCTCAGGCTTAATCTCGGCGAATAGTCCGGTTCTTTCCTCATATGATTTGTCATCTCTTGCAGTGACTTTGTGACACCAAGGTTGGCCATATCATTGGGGTGGCCCCATGTTTCGTCTAGGGCGGCCTGTAGGTGCTGGGGCTAAGGGAGGGGGCGTGTGATTGACGGGGAGGCAACTCCTGCATTTATTGTATGGTCTCCAGCTTGGCCAGTTCTCGTCCGAGTGGGGCGATTTCTGGTGGAGCGGGGGGGGGGGGGGGGGGGGGGGGGTTAGGTGAAACCTCCTCTATAGGTTGGTGTACTCTAGGTACTGGTCTCTCAGCAGGGGGGGAGACTGGAGGGGGACAACTTCTGCATTTACTGCACGGCCTCCAGCTTGGCCAATTCTTGTTCGATTTGGGCAATTTCTGCTGGGGGATTAGGCAAAACCTTTTCTATAGGCTGGTGTACTCTAGGTACTGGTCCCTCAGCGATGGGGGGGGGGGGGAGACTGGGGGAGGGATTTGCCGCATAAAGATGGTGAGGCATGGGGGGGGGGTCCAGGAATGGGAGGGGTATATCTTGTAGAGGGGGAGGAGGGTTTCTCCTCCTGAGGGGGCAGCACTGCTCATGTTGGTGCCGCGAATGGGCTCTAAAGCTGCAGGGGCTTGTCCGTACTGCTCCAGACACGCTCTGTATGGTTTTAGGCGGTTGCCGTTTTGAACTGATTGTTGACCATGTTGATTGATCAGATATGTGTGGTTACTGTAGGCTTCCTCCATTATATGTGGGACCACGAACTTGGGTTGGAGTTTGGAATTTTCCCCTTTTCTTCTCCTCCGGTTATCAAACCATACTTCATCACCCACTTTGAATAGAGACGGTTCCTCTCCATCGTCTCCCCGTATCTGTTGCTGCTCCATCCGGAGGGCCTCATGAACCTCTTTGAGTCTCTCTTGGAAGACTTGAGCATATTTGTGTACAGGCACACACTCAACCAAGGGGGGGGGGGGGTGATAAGCTAGTTGGTTGGGAAGCCGTAACTCCCTTCACATCATCAGGAAGTTTGGCGTTTCACCTGTTGTAAAATGGGGGGGGGGGGGGGGGGGGGTAGCACGGAACGCCCTCATTATTTGGGGGCGAATCAAGCCCCATTCTCTGGGTTGTCTCTTCAACAGGAGATAGCATAGGGCATCGCCTAGTACGCTATTATTGCGCTCTACGACACCGTTGGCTTAGGGGTGGTAGGGGGTGGTTAGGGTCATTTTTACCTGCCAGAGAGTACAGAGCTTGTGCATGAGGCTCAATTCAAACTGGGCACCCTGATTGGTGCGCATCTGCTCGGGTAGTCCGAAGTAGCAAAACACGTGTTCGTTGAGGGCGGTGGCCACTAAAGGGGCAGTAGCATCAGGGAGGGGAAGGGCATCTTGCCAACGGGTGAAGTGGTCGGTTAAGACCAGTATCCACTTATTTCCTCTATATGTTTCAGGGAAGGGGCCCACCAGGTCTACGGCCAACTTTTGCCAGGGGCGGCCGGCATACATTCGTTGCCGGGTCGGATTGGGTTTTGTACCGCCATGCTTAGCTCGCTGACAGGTTTCACAGCTATTAATGGCTCTCCGTACATCCGCAGTCATACCCGGCCAGTACCATGTGAGGCCTACTCTTTTTAATGTCCATGGTATGCCTTGGTGGGCCAGGACATGAGTCTCCCACACTACTTTGCTTCTCAGGCTGGGGGGGGGGGGCAGACAGCACACCAGTGGGCTCTGTTATGTCCTGCTTGGTGTACTTCTAGGACACCATCTGGACGGATCTGCATAGAGTGCTGACGTTTCTCCATCTGACGGAGTACATTACTTCCGAGTTCTAATTGCTGTGGGGGGATAGGAACATTATTCTTCACCGTC
Source organism: Cryptosula pallasiana (assembly GCA_945261195.1). Lineage (NCBI taxonomy): Eukaryota > Metazoa > Bryozoa > Gymnolaemata > Cheilostomatida > Cryptosulidae > Cryptosula > Cryptosula pallasiana. Next base: position 20,144,811 of record OX183136.1, read on the forward strand.
TCATAAGTATTGCTACAGGGTGGCAGCCTGTCCTCTGGGCGTCCATCAGGTTGATGTCAGGGGGTGGGGCACGAGTGATAGCCACCACTCGGGGGTTTGACGGGGTGGGGTCGGTTGGTGTGGATGGGGTAGGGGGGAAGGGGTGAGGCAAGGCTTGTAGTATCTCTTTCTTTGTGGGCCCGGTGTCTCTGGCTTTAATGTGATTACATTGCTTACAGTCGGAGGGACACCGTCTACTGAGGTCGTTGGCATTTCCATGCATGTGTCCACTATGGTGCTCGATAGTAAACTGGAACTCCGACAGAGTTTTGAGCCACCTTGCTACTTGGCTGGACGGCTCCTTCCACTTACATAGCCACAGGAGGGAGGCGTGATCTGTTCTAAACCAAAAGGTTCAACTGGAAAGGCAGGGTCTGAAATGCTTTGTGGCTTTGGTTACTGCCAGTAGTTCTCTGCGAGTGACACAATAGTTGGGTTCAGGGGGACTCAGCATTCTGCTGTAGTACGTTATCACTCTTTTTTCACCCTTCTGTAGTTGTGAGAGGATGGCTCCAACCCCGTCGTCACTTGCATCTGTGTCCAATATATACGGGCTGTTGGAATGGGGGTAGCCGAGGATGGGGGCGGACAGCAGTCCAGCTTTAAGCTGCACAAAAGCTTCTCTCCGAGGGGTTGTCCACTCCAATGGAACGTCTTTGCAGGCTAATTTGGTTAGAGGCTTTGCCGTAGTGGGGAAGTGAGGGAGGTATTGTCGGTAATACCCGACTGTACTGAGGAATGCTTGGAGTTCCTTAAGGCAGGTGGGGGTAGGCCAGTCACAAACCACTGCTATTTTTTCAGGGTCCGTGGAGACACCATGCTAACTGACGATATCTCCAAGATAGCGAACTTGTGACTGTAGCAGTTCGCATTTACTGGGTTTTAACTTGAGGCCTGTTGCTTTGAGCCGTTGCAGCACTTCTGCCGGCCGGTGTAGGTGGGTGGGGAAGTCAAGGCTGATGACGATAATGTCATCCAAGTATAGGAGGAGCGACGTCCAATGGAGACTGTGCAATACTCACTCCATGTGTCTTTAGAAGGTAGCTGGGGCAGAGGTGACACCAAATGGGAGGACTTTCCACTTGTACAGGCCGGACCGAGTTGAAAAGGCAGATTTTTCGCTGGCATCTGCATCGAGGAGCACTTGCCAATACCCACTCACCAGGTCAAGGGTACTGAAATAATGGCTTCCGGACAGAGCGTCTAGGCATCTATTTGGGGGAGGGGGTAGGCGTCCTGTTGGGTTACAGCATTTAGACATTGGCAATCAATACAGAAGCGCCAGGTGCCACCCTTCTTCTTCACCAATACTATGGGGGAGCTTCAGGCACCAGTGTTGAGTTCTATCAAACCCCGGTCGAGCAGCTTGGCTGCTTGTTCCTTGGCCTCCTGCTCCTTATGAGGGCCTAGCCTGTGGGAATGCTGACAGATGGGCTGTGCACCAGGTTTCAGGGGAATGCTGTGATCTACTAGGTTGGTAAGGCCTACGTCGTGGTCACCTTTGCTGAATAGGAGTGCAAGAATTGTGCCAACTTGAACGCCTCCTGGGGGGTGTGACAGTTGCCTAGTGCTTGAGTGTACACTTCCTGTAGATGTTCAAGGACGGGGGAAGGGAGGGCTGTGGAGGGGGGATGGGATCATCTTCCTCTACTGGTGATCCTATATCACTGGAGTGTACCCCGGTGTACCTTCCTATCGTCTTGCCAGCTTTAAGTCCAACGGTTGGTTGGTTAGGTTGAGACATCTCACTAGTAGGTGACGCCGGTCATTAGGGGTATTGAGACTGGCCCCTAGGGGTGGGGAGTCGGGGATGCCTTCTACGGTACCGAGGGGAAAGTGTATGGGATGAGTAGTTCTACATAGTATGGTGACTTCGGTGTGGGGGGAGTTTGAGGGTCTCGAATCACCTGGACCCCGGTAGCCAGTACTCTGCTTTGCTGATCTGTACAAAGCAGTCCTTGGCCAGTAACTTCTGTCACCAATAGGTCGAACTTCATGCGACACTGGTGGGAAGTGAGAAATGGCATGCCCAGAATGGCATCCTCATTTACTTGGCCTACTACAAAAGTAGCTTTCGTTTTGATATCTCGCAGCCGAATGGGTAGGCGGGTGGTACCAAATAAGGGGATGTTAGATCCGTTGGCCAGCACACCGTGTGAGTCACCTTCTTGCAGGGAGTTCTTAGTAATTGGAGCCAGTTGATTAAACAGGTGTTGTGATAAGAGGTTGGTGGTGCATCCAGTATCGATGAGTTCTGACACCGGCTTTCCCTCTATTGGGCCAGGTAAGAAGTAGCTTGCCTTGTAAGGGCGCTCTGGCGGGGGTAGATAAGGTCACCTGGCTTAACTGCTGAGGGTCGGGGGTTAGGGGAGCGGCTACTTCGTGGATGAGAAGGTTGCTCAGCGGTCGACAGGGTTGGGGGGGAGTACCTTCTTAGCAGATAACTGATGGTGTGTTTGGCTCTGTGTCCTGTGTAGGACAGCACACCGTGTGGCCGTGGTCAGCAAGGCATCGTCTACGAGAAGGGGGGGGGGGGGGTTTGGTATACAGCGCAGTAGGGTAGTAGCAAGATATTGTTTCATTGTTGAGTGGGGGTACCGGTGAGCAGAGCTCTTCGTCTCCTATGTCTTGGAGGGGGTGTGCCGGTTGGTGATTGGCAGCTGCCACGGTTCTTGGGGGTGTATTACATTCCGTCTTTCTTTTTGTAGTGGGGGAATCTCTAGTACTGGGTTGTACTGTTCTAATCTAGCCAACTTTCTTTGATAATGCCGGGGTGCCCGGGGGCAGTGAGAGGCCGGTCTCCCTACTGCGGGTGGCGCCTGTTTTTTGACTGATGGTTGGGGGGCGAGGTACATGGCCAAGGGTTGACCGGGCAACTCCTTTGTAAATGGCCGTTAGCGCCACACCCCAACACTGGAGGGGGGTGGGTGTAGGGGAAGGGTGTGGGGGAGTAGCGATGAGGGGCTGGCTGGTTTGTTGTTGCAGTCGTTGCAGTGCTTATGACTGGAGGGTCTCTGCTTCTGTCAACATCTGCAAGTTCTTCATCAAGGCAATGAGGGTGTCCTCTGGTAGGGTGGCTGCCTGATGAACTTGATTAGGGGGGGGGGGGGAGGTTTTGGAGGGCCTGTCACTGAATGGAGGTGAATTCTCATCTTCTTCTACTATCCTCACTCTTGATGGTTTATGTTAGAATCCAACTTTGACTTGCAGGAATTCGTTTCCAGCTCAATAGCTTCCTCGATCGGGTGTGGTTGGACTGCCAGCAGGTGCTGTTGTAGATAGGCATTACCAATAGTGCTGGCGAAAGTCTTTAATACCACTCGGTCGACTCTTCAAGGGGCTAGGTCATCGTATGCCACACGAACTAACTTCTCCACTTCGTTGGCTTGTTGCTGTAGTGAGGCCTTGGCAGGACGACGCAGCACAATTAACTTGGCCTGGGCTTCCTTAGGGGTGTGTCCAAAACGGGCACGGAGAGCGGCCAAGATACCATCTACATGGGGGGGGGGTGTAGTCCACATTCTAGTGCTTTGTCTGTAAGTGCCTCTCTGAGGTGCATTAGCGCTGTGGCTTGACCCCAATCATTGGCGTGTGCGACCTCTATGAAGCGAGTAATAAAATACTCGACGTCTCCTGTTCTACCGTACTTGGGGGCCTTGAGGGGTGTTTGTACGGGTCCTCAGGGAGGTCGCACCAACATCTGAAGAGCTTCGGAGAGTTGATCCAGCGCTACTGTAGGTTGCGCTCCAACAGGGTCCCTAGTGGCACTGCTAGCTCTTTGGGTGGCCATGTTGGATGCAATGGTAAGCTAAGGGGTGTTGTGTGACTGTTTTGGCAAGAATACATAGGTATACAGGGTATCCCGGGTCCGGATAGCTTCTGGGAGGGGGAGGGGACAGTATACAGAGGGATGCTGGCACAGAGTAGCTTAGGGGTAAAGGGGGCAAGCAGTATACAGGGTATACCGGCTTGGTATGACTTCTGGAAGGGTGGGGGGGGGGGGGGGGGAAGGCTGTATACAGGGGATACAGGCTCGATATAACTCCTAGCTCTTTCTCTTGTCTTCTCTCTCTATCTTCCTCTCTTTTCTCTCCGTTGTGCCACTTCATTCTAGTATCTCACCGCTGCCACCAATGTAGTGTTTTTCAGCTTACACTATCGACACAACGGCATCCATGTATTCAAGACTTTAGCAACTGGTGCAAAAGATCACTTCCAGACAACAATACAACTGTTTCTCTTAATAATTATTTGTTAGACACATTCTATTTAGCAATATACAAGTACTCTAAGCAATCCACAAGTACTGTAAGCAATCCACAAAACTTCTTCCTCCCTGATCTCCAGCAATTCTTTTTATAGAAAGAGATCAGGAAGGCACACTCCCTTATTAGAGTGAGCCAATCTCATAAGGTATTACAATATAATAGCAAATAGTTGCAAACAATACAAAAATATATATAAAGGCAATCAATGAGAGTAATGCACACATGGCGCATCATTTGATAAGTCCAAGGTTCCTCTTCCTTTAGCCTGGGTTCTGCTCCAGTGCTCTCATCTCCTTGTGTAGCTTTAACAGGCTCCTATGTTTATCATCAGCTCAGGCTTCTCTTTAGCAGCCATTTATCTATGTATGACTCATGCAGGCGGCCATTTATCACAGGCTCACTTGGTATAGAATGTATACTGAGCATACATGATGGATAGATGATTGACCTTAACTTCTGCTCTTAGGGGTACCTCTCGTCAAGGGGAAGGGGTTCTATCACACTCTTTCAGGGGTGACAAGGGGTAAATGGTAGGGGGGGGGGGGTTGAGGGGGGAGGGTCAGGGCTGGGGGCCACTGGATCTACACAAATCTCCCACAATATGTTGTCATTTAGAATGTTATTCATTCCAATAATAAAAAAGAATCTCATAAAAATTAAGCTAATGATGAAATTTATTCAATCTAAGTTACCATCAGTTTGTTCCAACATACACCAGTCAAACAATAATCAAAACCGTGATGTGAACTCTGATATAAAAAACTGCTACACAATAAATACATAGAAAATTATCATGACCATTGCTGTACAAAATCAAACTAAACTACAATACAAACCGAATATCAACACCTGGTGCACACAAAAAAGTACTCTATGGGTTTTACCAAATACCTGGTGCAACTAAAAATGCCACCGCACTCACGAGAATCATATTTTCATATATATTTTCATATATATATATATATATATATATATATATATATATATATATATATATATATATATATATATATATATATATATATATATATATATATATATATATATATATATATATATATATATATATATATATATATATTTATATATATGTATTACTATAATTGATAATAGTGTAAATAATAATAATTTTTTATTGCTTCTATTATTATTTTTCACAGCTAACAATAATATTGATATTATCTAGTACTTATGAAAAAAATTGTTTACAGCAACACACAACTTGATACTTGAGTAGTGGTGGTAGCAGAATTGTTGTACTATTTACGTATACCTACATCTTACAATCATTTTAAATGCTGCTACCCTTCTTTTCTTGAGTTATTTGACGTTTTCATTATTTATTATTTTCCTGCCATTTTGTTATTTTTATTAATAATAGAGAAAAACGTGCAACCTGAGAAAATTTTCAAACAGTGGGGAAACCCAAAAAGTAATAATCGCAGGCTAATAGAGAAAAACGTGCAACTTGTGCAAAAGTTTTATTACTTGGGAAATCCAAACAATAATAATTACGGGCTCATTTAAAACAATGGACAATATCTGGAAATCCCCGTAATTAAATGGGGTTTCCCCACTGTTTGAAAACTTTTTCAGGTTGCGCGTTTTTCTCTAGAGAAAGTTATTATTGCTGGTAACTAAAACATTATTATAGCTATTATTATTACTGCAACTATTACTACCATCAACACAAAATTCAGTGGGAAACTTTATTTTTATGGGACACGTAGCAAATGCTAAGTAGTAAACTTACATACATCCTGGCACTCTCTATGGGGTACTGGCAGCTGTGATAAATAGCTATCAGCAAGGAAGGGAGAGATAATTATACTAGCAGACCTTGCTCACATTAATGCTTACTAACAAGAACCTATTGCTACTGGTATTGCCCATCGAAGCACATTCAACTTTGTCTAACATGAGCATCACTGCAAGTTCTTTTTATCGCTATGAAAGATGGAACAAATTAATTGCAATGGGTTCATTACTGCAGAATAGAGCATCCAATCTTGAACTACCTATGTAATATAAAGTTCCACAGCTTTTTATTCTTTCAATTTAACTTCATTTATTGTTATGCAGTAAAACAGCAATGCCAAAAAGTTGTCTCATCCGCGTGGGCATACAAGTATCTCATATGTAAATACATGCCATGCATTCGTATGGACTTAGCTCATAAATGTTTCAAATCATTCAAAATTTGCTCATAATATAACCTCTTGCAGATGCTTTGATTCTTTGTCTTTTTATTTTAAAACCTGTAAAATTGTTTGGACCCCGCCCGGCCCCTTGGACTACCGGCCTTGTGTGGGTGAATACCTGCTCTAATAATGAATCTTGGTTACGGCTCTAGGTTTTGAGGGGCCCTGTAAGCCCCCCGAACAGGCTCCGGGGCAGAGCCCCGGCTGCCAAAGCTCTAAACGTTATAAAACACTTCACAATAAATAAATGAAAATTAAATGTATCGAAAATGGAGGCAACAAAAGATAAGTATGAGAATTGCTTGGAGTCACACAAACATGAATGAAGTGTGATTTGATTAAAATCTTTGACCACATACTATGTTTATGAATCACGGTGTATAATATGCTTATTTTGTTCTGTTTTGGTTATATGCTCTTGTGGCCTTTTTACATTTTTTTATCAGCTCTTTATCATCAACATCAATTATCTACATATACATTGTACTGTGTGATTTGAGACCATTGCTCAAACTAGTAGTTATCTTCTTTTTAAACCGCTTTTAAATGGTTCCTTATAGTGTTGTATGCAAGCTAGAGCCACGTGATGAGTCATCAATAACCCAAGTTTCCTAAAGCAAACACAATAAACATTGTAGCGGGCTATTGGACAGAAGTAGTATAAAACCAATATCTGCTAACTTGAGATCTCGTACTAAAAGTGAAGAAAGGATAGATATTGGCTCATTCGAAATTTGTTGATGTTTTTTCTATCTTTATTGATGACTTGATCAAAGCATTGTGTCAGACGCCTACATGATTTAGTAGTAAAAGTGAGGCACTAGTAGTTGTAGCATTGTTGTTGTATTGAAACAACTTTAATTGTTCATTTATTTGTCTTAGTAGGGTTGTAGTTGAGACTAGATAACTAGAACAAATGAAATGTATAGTAGCAATTGTATGAAAGGTTTGAGCGACGTAAAGGAGTTATGAATCACACTAGTAAATTCGGGTGACAAAAAAACATATGACAAATTCATCCTAGTGAAATTTGACGCCCCCAAAATCCCGGCAATTCCCTGCCTAGCTGATTGTGCAATTATTTTCTTCCTGGGCCCTCTTCTCTACTTCTTTTTTGCTTGTGCAGCCAACTGTCAGTGATTGGTAAACTTTTTATATTTTGTTTATTCTATATTGATAGCTATTTATTTCATATAATCCCATTTATCTTTCTCTCTACTACCAAGATGGTATGAACTATACACCGTTACTAAATACAGATGATGGTCATACTGATGGATTGCCAAGGATTTGGTGACTCTGACCTTCCTGAGGAACTCTTTATAACCAAACATGGCATATGGCTTTCAACTCACTTTCTCTACAGCATTGACGATAAAACCCTGAGACCTGAATTGTCATGTTTAGAGGTATGCATCAATCATTCTGAAATTGTTCTCAAGCTGTTATGCAAATCTATATGCTTCATTTGTTAACACTGTTAACAATTTTTTCAGTATTTTTACCTTGAAATAAAACTTGACTACTTGTAGTAGTAGTATTATTAGAGCAGACCTGAGTAATATATAAGGAGCAGATCTGCGTCATGGTGTCTATGGGCAATAAGGTTTACCTGGTTCCATAGTGCCTTCTTGAGCACCAAGTGCCATGTGAACTGTTTGGGTACCTTTTTGGTACACCAGGAGTTGAATATGTCATTTGTTAGTGTTTGTAATATTGTGTGATTATTTATTATCTAAGTATTTATTGTGCAGAGGTTGTTTATATTGGGGTTTGTATCACGGTTTTGATTGTTGGACTAACATACTGTTTGTACAGAAAGATTGTATATGTTTCATTACGGATATACGATGTAAAAAATAAATACGTAAAATTATGATAAATATTCATTGATTACTTTAAAACGAAACTTTAGTGAATGTACAAACATTTCTGTTTCACCATTTATCGGAAAATACCAAGTGATTTGGGGTTTGAGAGCGCACCAATAATTTGCTTTCCATTTATATTGAGTTTAGTTTTTAAAACAGGTTTTATCCCAAGCTGACTTTTTAGTTCTTTTTAAATAGCTACTGACACCTAAAATGTTTGTCATATGCGGGGTAGTATGAAAATTGACATCAAATGTGTTTAATAATAAGTCCGTTGCATCATCTCATTGACACATATTTCGGGTGTAGTGAAAAAGCGATATTTCATCATATAGTTCAGCCATATTCAACGTGTGTTGTGTGTAGTGCAGAAGATAATGGTTTGGAAGGTAACCAGCTTGATTGACTTGCTCGGTATTATCATGCTGTCTTTGACAAATTTGTGATACGCATGAGGAATAAAATCCTTCAGATGTAGTGTTTTTGATGTTGTTGAGGTCATATTGATATAAAGTGAAAATAAAAAGCTTTCAGTAAATGTTAATAAATATCACAGCAAAGTGGCAATTATACTTGAAAAATAATAGGGTTCAGCTATCCTAATTACGAATAGTAAAAATAATAAAGAGAATCTATTATACTCTTAGATTAATTTGCATTTATCAATGACAAAGACCACACAGTCTTGAGAGTCAACTAATTAGATTCAAGGGGTACACCTTCTCCACAGCCCGAGCTACCAAAGTCCAATTTATAACAAATAGTTAGAGCTCAGTTGTTGTCTCTCTCTGACAAAAAGACAATTTTGTCAATGCCAAAGACTTTATAGTCATGAGAGTAAACTGACTTGGCTCTAGGAGTTCACAGCGCGAGCTATACCTAAGTACCATTAACAATAAATAGTTAAAGCTCAGTTGTTAGCTTTTTTACAAAAAGGCAATTTTGTCAATGTCAAAGACTCTGCAGTCTTGAGAGCAAACCAGCTTGACTCTGGGAGTACATCTTCTCCACAGCGCAACTAGTTTAGTTCTTCAACTAGTGTTAAATAATCATTTATTAATTCCTACCTTACTGCTGTGAGTCCTAGTAAGTGTAGTAGATGTTGTTCCTTCAGTCACTATTGCTAGAGTGGATGCTTGCTTGTGAATATACAGAATTGTTAAATAGACAAAGTTGCATCTGCTTAGCTAATGGAAATGCTCGCCCAAAAACCCCTTAACAATATATAAAATAATCAAGGAAAAAACCTTCTTTGCGCAAAAACCCTTATATAATATATAAGAATTTTGCGCTAATTAAAAGTTTTGTTTCGAGCGAAAAACGCTTCATGTTATATAGCAAATTTAGCATGACAACAACAAAGTTTTTTGCCCAATAAGCGCTCTATGTTATATAAAAAAATTAGTGCGACAGAAAATTTTTCGCTTTATAATATATAAGAAACTTCGCGCGAGCATTATTATTGGCTGTAGAATTAGGTCGGTCGGTGCAACTTTTACTAGTTAAGAGCCACACAGAAAGCATCCACTCCAGCAACAGTGACTGAAGGTACAATGTTTACTACTACTCCTTTTGACACCGCCAAGCTACTCCAGTCCTCTCTTGTTCACTGAGGATGCCAAATTCGATCAACCGATGGCGTTAAGTGCCAAGTTGCTGATTACAAACAGTGCTCTTTTACTGAGACTAATGGCTCTCCTTTTCAGCAGGGGCGTTGCTGATTTGAGGATGGTTGAGAAAATATAAAACCGAATCTGTTGCCACTCATACCTGGCATAACTCATCACCTACTATACACTCCAATTCCGTTCCCAACTTGCATTTTGTAACACTCTTTGAAAAAATCTTTTGAGTCTTTGGGGGTGTACCGAACCATACTCATAGCGTCTTTCTTTCTCTAAAGTGACCTGACATGACAACCTTTCCACCATCAAATGGTATTTGCTCACCATCGTTACTTGCTCTAAGCCCTTGGACTCGATAACTATTCAGCGATGCGGCGTCGACGTAGTGCACCACTTTCCTATGCACCAACACCACTCTCAGCAAAGGTATGTTCCTATCACCTACCAGTCTATTGTCGACAATGTTGGAATAAACATATAAAGAGGTTTGGCCGTAATTTATGTCAGTTGGTGTGACATTGACATATCTACATGGCAGATACTTAAATTTTTTTTACTTGGTTCGAATCCAAAGATGTAGGCTATGTCTTTGGAAAAACTCAGCGTCATATCCGGATCGTAGTTTGTCAGTAAACTAGTGCTGGTCACTTTGTCGTAGGAGATCGCAAACTTGTTATCCAAACTCATTTCATGAACTCTCTTTTGTATAATCTCCTCTAACTCTTCTACACTATCGTATCTGCCGTTGCCGATTAGGATAAATTACTTAATGCTTTTGCAGGAGACAGCCCTTGATTCCATATAAATTTTACCCTCGGTAACATTTTTCCAACTGTTGGAATACAATATGTCTAGCAGAGCCACCTCCCATCTAGCGCTTATAAAATCCAGATATTTATACGGTCTCACTGTAAAATCGGAGTCGGCATTTTCCGAAAAATCAGTGCTGCTAAAGTTCGACGGTAAGGTCACCAGCATCGAAATTTTGTCTGCGTATGAATGTAAAAGCTAGCGATCACTGCTTATAAACTATTTCTCGACCCACTTGTTGTTTTTCTACGTAACCCAACCACTTAACAACTATCTGTCTCTTACAACCCCATGTTCTTCTTTCGAAGATATTTTCAGTTCTGTAAATCGTTGGTTTTCTTACCTTTCGTAAATTTTTGCTGTCAAAGGTTTCCTCGATACTTTTGTCGGCAAGATCTTTCACCATGTATAAAATAGGTTTTTCCTAGATCAGCACGTTGGTGATTATAAAGACCTCGATGGTCTAATTCGGAGTGTAACCTCTCTCAAAAACCTTTCTTTGCTAATTCTCACATAATCTCCAACTTTTAACTCTGGCGCTTTAACTGAGCTGTGCCGGCCTCCTTTGTACACTTGATTCCACACGCTTTCTTGGTTTTGAAAATTTACGTCATTCGGACTCATACCTATAGCCGTGTGAATAGCATCATTGTACGAGGTGACCATCAGAGGCAAAACGCCAATGTATCTGTTGTCATCTTTACATGCCAGATATTTTTAAAGTTTCTTTTTCAAAGTCCTGTTTCACTATCGAGGCCTTTATTGTCTTGTTTTTGGCTGTAAAGCGCTTGATCTTCTTCTCAGCCAACAGACTTTTGACGTGATGATTGGTAAACTCTTTACCTTTATCTGATTGTAAAGCCTTGTAGTTTCTCCATTCAATATCCTTCTCAAACCTCTGGCTATGACATGTCTGGCTTTAAAGGTGAGTGGCACAACACATCCTTTTTTGTATAGAGAATCGACAGCCGTTAGCAAAAATGCTGTGTTTTCATTTTCATCTTTTCGAAACCGTGCATCCATCAAATCAATTTGAAGCTGCTCTCTTATTCCAGCGAGAATGATAAGATGGCCTTTGAATTTTGTCTTGGCTTTTTTTGTGTAGTGTGTCGGTGTCCTCTCCCCTCAGCCATTTGCAAATTTTTTTTCTCCCTTTCGTTTTTTACAAGCTTGCAGTAAAACTCTAGCGCCTCACAGAGATGTGTGCAATGCTGCATTGTAATACAGTTCTTTTAACGCATCCACGTCCATCTTCTCGTTCCTGCAACAGTCATAAGTTTTTGCTGACGTGTTTGCTGTGGGAAATTCCTCACAGTTGTGAATAGCAAACTTTTAAGTTTGCTGTAGTTTGTTTTCCCCGACTTTATCGAGCCCAAATCGTTTAGAACGTCTGGCAACAAAGATTTGGAAAGCCTAGGGTTCAGACAGCTCTTTCCAATTTTGAGCTTGCTAGTATCTGGATCGTAATTCACGATTTTGCTCAACTCGTGCAACATTCTGACACCAATTGCTTGATTGCCTTCGCTCCTTGTCATAGCAGATACTTTTTCTCAAACTTGTCATACCTTTTTACCATTGTCTCCATTGTCTCCATTGTCTCCCACCATTTTCTCCACCATCACCATCGACATTCTCACTATCATCCACATCCCAGCATTCATTGTCAAACAATCTTGTTTTGATCTCTGCTTTTCCTTTAACATTCAACATGGGACTAAAGAGAGTAGCAGCATTCGGCAAAAGGAGTGGAGGCTTGTCATCGGTAATTGTACTATCAGCAGAGGGTGATGTAGGTAGCGACTTTGGCTTTTTAGCTAGAGTCAGATTATCTATCCGCTGGTCACTCTCCTTAATTTTCTTTGAATCGCTTAACTACCTCTTCATGTTTTTTAACAGTTTCATCTACCTTTTCGTACTCGGACAAATCGGTTTTGTGCGCCAATTCTAGCAAAGCATCTCGCTTTCTCCTCAGATATCTCACCGTTATATCCTCCATGGATTTGTAATACAATGGTGGCACAGTTCTTTTTTCTCTGTCAGTTTATCATTGCCAATTTTTTTTCATTATTTTACCGTACTCATTTTCAGACACTAAAAAACAACGTCTAGAAAATGTCAGAGATTAGAGACTTATATTTTTATGGATGATAAAACCGGTACAATGGGAGTGATTATAGCATCCATCTAAAAGATTAGCTCTACCAGTCTGAGTCAAAATTCTATGCTTATCACCGACTGCTCATTGGCAGATTATTTCATGCAACTCCTTCTTGTGAATTCTTCAACTCCTTCAACTTCTTCTTCTCCTTCAACTTCTTCTTGCAACTCAATGAACTGTTCCGAGTCCAGAGGGACATTGCCTAATATAATGTTTTTGACAGTTTCTATCAATGATTGAAACAGATCCGAGTTGGCCTTTTCAACTATAGCTGTTTTTCCTCTGTTACTCAAGTCACTGAGAGCTAAAATAGCTGTCCTATTCCTCATCATTCTTCTGGAGTTGCTCACCTTCGACCTTTCCCTAAGCTTTCAGTACACCGGGAACTACTGTGCTGACGATGGGTCTTAGTAGGGAAGCTAGAACTCCTCCTTTTTGTAGCAGAACTTTTTTATCGTCTACCGTCGATTTCTTGACCAAACTAGCAATATCCTTTGCGCTTCATTGCAACTGATTATACTGTAGTGGATTTTGGGGGCTGAAAATCACTAGCTGAGGTTGGTAGCGTGCTGCCACCAGTTGTTAGTTTTACCTGTTGCATGTACAACAACAGGGTCAGTGATGTACCGAACGAATACAATACGGAGTATTTCTACTCTACAACCAGTTGGGAGCCCTAGGCTCAGATGCATAACTCAGTGCTATTGAGTCTATATGCTTTTATTCCTCCAGAATAAACGAGTTAGTAAAAGTCCCAATTACAACTGACAAATACAAGCAAAGTTCCGCCTTTTATAGACAGTGCACAGGAAGTAACTAACCAATCACAAAATAACATTACAATATGAACCAATGAAAGGGGTTATATAAATACATAACAAACAAGATAATCAGAAAGGGCTTAAAGAGAATAGGCGCCCTGTAGTAGTAGGTGGAGCTAGAGGCTCATGCACCAATCACAGTTAGTCTCTAGGTCCTTGGTCTTTGTAGCTTCAGTCCTTCATCTTACGTAAGGATTAGGGGTGAAAATCTCCGGTAGATGGCTCCCTGCTCCTCCCAGGCTACTTTTGGGTCCTCAAGCTTTATTGACTCACTTCCTGCTGGCCCAGTGAGGTCGATATGGCTGCATAAAGGGTCGGTATAGGTCGGCATAGCTCCTTACAGGGTCGGTATAGACATAGATATAGTTACAGTCCATTCGGTTTGATTGTTACTAGCTATTCTGGCCATCGAATGGCTATTATAAGAATGCCAGAATGTGGTACAACGTGTGTGCAGACTTAGTGTACACTAAAATCCACCACAATATTGAGCAGTGGACAATGGTATTGTTGCATTTATAGTAGAATTAGCACATTCCATCAGAGTCATAATAAAATCTTTGTTGCATTAGCTATTACAGACTGCCGCATTTTTCTTCACCTTTTGTTGCAGAGCTTTAGTCATTGTATTAAAGTGTTACGCATCTGATTAACAAAATACGTGTGAGATAAATTGAATGGTGATTGTATTTATATGCTATCACTTGGGTACATTTAGCATCATAGGTTTGTTCGATACAAAATTTTCCAATATTCTGTGATGATCGTTCAATCGCTGGGTAGTGTTTATTCATAGTAAAGAGTAAGGTTTCTTCGTCACTCATTCAAAGGCTTCTTGTACATATTTCGTTCTCCTGGGAAAGCATTGGCAAGCCAACTAGGCAGCTGGAGAAGCATCTTGAGGATTTTAACAACGGAAAAAATAGTGACTATTTAAATAAATTGCACGACTTCTTTTCAAAAACAATTCTGGACAATAAAAAAAATGCTTATGTTCAAGTGTATGTTTTGTTTTGTATACAAAGCATTGGCATTGGATTTACCAGAAACTTCATGCATCAAGTCATTAATTACAAATTGGCAATGTTAAAAAAATTGCACTAAGAAATGAGTAGCCTGTGTTGAACAATTTAACTAAACACTATCCGAGTAATTGTTTACTCACCAGTATGCTCAGGAAGTATTGTAGTGGATTTGGGGGGCCGACCAAACGTCCACCAACAACACCTCACTCCAGAGGTCAACTTCTAACAGAGGAGTATACCGACTCCACAACTGTTCTCAGAGCCCACGGCTCAAACGCACAACTCAATGTCTTGTTGAGTATACCATAGTTTATTATACCGCGTAACCAGCAATGTATAATAACGGTAAATGTATTATGCTACTTGGCTCAATCACAAGCAGAATCCCAATACAATACAAAGAATAATGTGAAGTGTTCTGCCTTTTATAGGCAGAACAAGAAAAAATATAGGCCCAAATAAGGGGCAACAAATCAGCAGTGGCAGGAAGTAGTTTCACTAATTAGAACATGAGATATAAATAAGTTGATACAACATTGGTTAATATAGGGTTAAATATGCAAAGCGCCCAGAAGTAGGGGGCGGAGCTTATCAGTCAATCTTGCTGATTCATGATGGTGCAATGAGTAGCTCTAGTTCCTGGTCCTTATGGCTTGTGTTCCTTGGCTTTGGTCTTGTCTGAGGACAGCTAGGCTGCAAAGTCGGGCTCCTGCATCTTTGGTATCAATTTAGGTTCTCAGGCTACAGTAGTTATTCCCTCACCGACCCGGTATAGGGCCGGTAGTGGCACTGCAGGGCCAGTAGTGCATGCTGCAGGGCCAGCAGTGTGTGCTGCAGGGCCGGTGGTACCTCTGCAGGGCCGGCAGTGAATACTGCAGGGCAGGCGGTAAATGCCGGTAGGGTTTCTACCGGCTTACTTGCTTGTGTTCTGGCTGTGCCAGGCTCTGTTTAGGGGTGCCAGACACCCAGCAGTTGTCAGGGGGACCTTGCGCAATAGTAGTGGTCACAAAAATCAACCACAGTATCAAAGGTTAAGACCAACCTTGAATGCAGCATCAAGTTTGCTAGCCATATTGCTAACACTGATTAAACAATCGTTACAATAAGAAAAAGGTAAAACACTTGAAAAAACATGCTCTACTGTGCATCAACAAAAGCCTGCTCAACAAGAAGATATTGCTCTGCTGGATGATGCAAAGTTAGAAAACATTGTAGACCAGTAAAATGACATAGAATGTCAGCTAGAAGCTTTTGACAGCAAAAAGAAAGAGGCTGAAGCAGAGGCTAAAGTGAAGGAGTAACTGAGAAACAACAATCTCCAATGTATGCCTTTATGGTGAAATAAAAGTAAACAAAAGGTGTTTGAACATAGTTAGTGGTCTTTCAAATAAAATTACCTTTTCTTTACAGTTATGTAGTTACTCTAGTAGGTGAAACGTTAATGCTCTGATGCTTTTGCACTGCGTAATTTGCAATATCAATCTTTGCAGACAGCAGAGGTCTTTCTTTAAAGCCTAATAGTTTGCTCGTGTTTTCGTTGCAATCACACCGAGTGGAAATAAACATTCTTTGTGCAGCCGTTACCAATATCCTTGATATCATTGCTAGACATTTATCGTACTAAAACTTTTTTAGTGTTCTTTTTACTACATGAGTAATATTTTTTGATCGTTTTTTCACTGATGGTAGCACTGGTTCTGCTGCTGGTAGTACACTTAAAACTGGTTTTGATGATAGAACAGCTTTTGCCACGTATGTAGCAAGGTGACCAACAACCATGCCAGATTATTCTATACTCCGGATGTTTTCACTTTTTGCGCAGTTACTTTCTGGAAACTCACTTCCTGTGGTGTGGCAGTACAAGTTCATCACCAATGAGTGTCTCGATAGCTTCACTGATAGGCCTCGGCTCAAAAGAGGTCTTGATTGGTTTTGCCCTCTTAGAGTTTCTTGTAATCTTGGGTGCTTCATTTATTTCTGAAGGCTCAAAAGTTTGTTGATGGTCTCTTTGACTCCTTGTAGGCACCAACATTGAGACTGAGTCCAAGTACACCTTATAGTTATAATAAAGCGGTGGAAAAAACCTTACCAACAGCCCCTTGTATAAAAAAATCTTTGCTTAAATCATTTTCAAGCTCAGTCTTGTTGTCCCCGAGTATCACTCGGATCACAAACCCAGTCAAAGTTTTGATGAGCACTTTTTATACCTGTCCGGTCAACCCATCTGTGACACTTTGCTCATGCTTGAAGTACAGTTTTTTAACTTAATCATTTGACACTTTTCTGTGGTTGTCTTTGGTATTTTTTATGCTTTTACCAATCTTTGTTTACAACTGGCAGTCGCATCAGCTGAATGTTGTGTCACTTCGTGTAGGATAATATGTGGTTTCATTTCATTAATTAGCAAATATTATTTTGTCAGTCTTTCAATTGCGTCAAAAAAAAGATTGATTCTTTTCTTTGTATAGAATGAAAAAACACCAACTTCTGTTTCTTATTTTTGTAAGAAAAACTTATATTTTTGGTTTTTTCTTCCCAAGAAAAAAACTTTTATTTCCAATGTTTTAATCAGACTAAAAAAATGTCATGTTTTAATTGTTTTATAATCACAAAATAAACTTAGAATATTTTCATCATTTTACCTGCTCAAAAGGAAGTTACATTTTCATTTCTTTTATTTACATGAAATAAGCTTATATTTCCAGTCTTTTCTTTGCTAAAAACATATATTTTCAATTGTTTATTCACGTGAAAAAATCAATTATATTATTATTTTATTTGTGCAAAAAACTTTCTTGTCATTCTTTTCTTTGTGCAAAGGAAACTCATATGTTCTTTTATCTCTTTGGCCAAAAAACAATTTATATTTCCAATCTTTTCTTTGAGAAAACAAAAGTTATGTTTTTAATGTTTTATTTGCACAAAATAAACTTAAACTTTTATTTCATCTGCTCAACCAAAATGATTTATATTTTCATTTTGTTTTTTACATGAAGGAAAATGATATTTTCAATATTTGATCCTTTAAAAAGAAAAACAATATGTATAAAATTGCATTTTATTCTTTTATTCCCGTAGTTATGCACATTGCTCTTGAGATTAGGTATCTCTTAGAATGAGGTTGTGAAGCATTTGTGTTGACCCAAACGGTTTTATAAGAGAATCAACAAGGTTCTACTTTTTATTATTTTTGTTATCATCTATAGTTATTTACTTTGCTCTGGAGATCAAGTACCTCTTCAAATCTCTGAGACCTTTTCTCAAGGTTGCATAGCAAACATGATTTTATCAGAGAGCCAACTAGATTTTATACATTAGTTCTAGCTACTCAAGTCTTCAAGATGTATTGCTTTCAATACTTACATGTACTTTAAAATTTATTATCTTTACGCTTTGAGAATAACTACACTAAAGTATCATATTTGCTTTTTCCGTTCTGTCAATATCGCCATTTTTTTTTCGTCTTTTGCAAGGTAACATGAAAGCTTTTCTAAATGTTATGTTGTAAACTCAATAGAACTAAAGTCTAAGGAGCCACCAAACTTCAACTGAAAAAAAAGTGACGCCACAAAAGACCTATCATCTAAAAAATGGAAGCTCCCAAAAATGGTTCCGCCTGTGAAAAAGATGTAGTATGAGCACAATAGCAATCTCCAGGAAAGAGATACACAAAAAGCTATCAAAATATCCAAATCTTTCAACAACAAAAAAAACAAGCAACTTGCGTAAGATAGAATCTTTCCAATTGTCAAAAAAATTCTTGTTGTGCTTACCATCATAGAAGTTGTCAATGTTGATAAAAGCACAGTTGTTTTTGAATGATTGCTATGACCTTTCTCTGCTATGACCCTTCTCTGCTATGACCCTTCTCTGCTATGACCTTTCTCTGCTATGACCCTTCTCTGCTATGACCCTTCTCTTTATAGCAAAAGTTATGAGCACCAGAAACAAGAGAGTCGATTGCTCAGCCAAGTTAGCTGAAAATCTAGTTCTTTTAAGTATCCATTGCCTTGTGTTTTTGTTGATTTCGATAAATTTCAAAATCCTAGCAAAAAAAATAACATTGCTATCGAAAGTTTGCTGTTCTGACTGAGGAAATTATGCGTCTATCAATAGATAAATTCGATCGTAAGTAGTAATATATGAGCAGATCTCCCTACCAAGTGTTTTTTTGTGGGGTCATAATCTGGGGTGATGCGATGGGTTACGGCGTTGGATGAATTCGCCGAGTTTATATTGTATTTTACTTGAGGGGTACTTGAGTGGCATTTGAATGGCATTTAAGTGGCATTTGAGTTTTGATTATTTTTTTACTTGATTTGAACTCATATGGCAACTAGATTTTGAATGTATGGCATTTAAGTTTTGATAATTTTTTTACATAACTCGAACTCATATAGCATCTTGAGACAGAGGAGAGAGGAGATACATCTACCTTGAATAAATTCATTGATTAAAAGCGAATCAATGTATGGCTATATACATTTATTACATAATAAGTAGGGGTAAAATCTCCTCATATAATATAGCTAGATACATAATTCGAACTCATATATACATTGAATGCTATAAAATATATCAGATGATAAAGTTAAATATTCATCTATTCTTTATCGATATTTATAAGGATGATGAAAGATTTTTTGTATTTTATATACATATATAGTTATAGTAACTGTGGTAAAAGAAGTCTATTATGAAGGTTTTTATTTAAGCCAAAGTAGGCTCGGTAGATACTCCATCAGAACACACTCGTCTTTTAGCATAAAAATATGTGAGTCCTCGTTTTATTTGGTTGTATGTCAACATTTTTTGATCCTTTACTACAAATCCTCGATTTTTACCCATAAACGACTTTTTTGTGTTCAATACATTTAGATAACTGTCTTTGTTCAATTGATTAATTCGTTTGTTCAAACCTTTTGAGCTAAACTTGTTTCCTTTTTCTCCCCAGCAGTAATAGGATTTAGAGTTAAGTGCAACAATTCCATCTCCGGTAAATTCCTCTTTAAACAGCCCAGGTGTTCTTTTTCCGTGTTTTAGTACTTTTTCACAACAGTCTTGCATGCTCCATTCTAAACCCATTGTTTTGATTCTTAAAAACTCATCCCTATGTTTGTCACAGTATGGGCGTGGAAACCAATCACCATATCCATTGTAAAACTCTTTTTTCATACTTGGTTTTACCAGTGTTTCTAATGTTCCGCTCAACGCCATGTATGCGCTATCTGTATCCATTTCAACATATTGGAAATCACTTCTGTCAATATATCTATAAATAAAAAGTTTGTTTCGATTTCAATTATTTGGAAGTTTTACTTACTTACACATAATAATGGTAGGGAATTAGGTTTCACTTACTTATCCATAAAGTCGTAGTAAAACTGTAGCATTCTCAGTTTAGCATACTGTAGCACGGAGAAACCCAAGTGTACTGGAACATTCATAGTTAGCTGAAATGATGGTGATACTGATTAGCAAAGTAAACTTGTGGAATATAAATTTTGAATTGCAAAATAATTGTTTTAAAACTTACTAGCTTTTTACAGGTTACGATTTCATAAAAATCATCTGCTATCTCTTCCATGGCGATAAATTTGTTTCCTCTGATACGAAATGAAGCTTTTCTGGCGCCTTCGATGAACTTGATGGTGGTATGTTTTTCTTTATCAGTGATTGTTTTTCCATAAGCAGCATTTCCTACCAACTTGCTAGTAGTAGCGAGTAATTCTTGACTAGGGTCTGCATCTCCCATTCTCCTAGCGTCTGAAACCGATGTTCCAAAAGCTTCAAAAGCTTTTCTAGGAATATATTCTATTAGCTGATAAACTTTGGTGACTTTCAATCCTTGTTTCAAGTACCATTTCAACAAAGGACTCATTAGCAATATCTTATCTCCGTACATACTTCCAACTAATGAGCGTTGAGGAGTCTTTAAAAACCCTTCGGCTTCAGCAAAGACTTTCATTTCATCGCTCAAGTGTTCTCTGGTTAACATCGTATTTTTAAAAATCGGAGGCATTTCGGAGAACTTTTCTTCCTCTTCCTCAGGAACTTCGATGTCACATTCAACAAATCCGAAGAATTCTTCTGATTGAACTCTCTCCAACACTTCTTCTTGATTCAGCTTTTTTTCAAGTATTTTAGGGTAGAAAGAATTGTAAAACGTGTTGACAAATTTTTGTAAATTTGTATGAGTTTTTACACGATTCATCCAGTCACACTCCCAAATCGAGATTACAGTGTAACCTAATGCTCGAAGATATTCTTCATTTTCCATCGTAGTTTTAAACAGATTTGCTTTTGATTTTCTTCCAGTAGCTTGAAGCTCTTGTTCTTTAGCGTTGTTATAAGAGCAGTCGTGTCCATGCCAAAAACATCCGTGGAATTGAAAGACATGACGATTTTCAACACAGAAACCATCAACTGGTAATCCTCGCTGTCCGAGAGTAACTTCTCCTCCATTGAGCTGATGTCTGATATTGATTTTTTTTGAGAACATTTGGAACTGTAACCAGCTATGAGCTATCTTGCTAAATTTTACTGGTTCAGCGACAAAGGAGTTTTCGATTTTTCTTCTTCGAGGATAGCCAGTAGGCATTGATTGCATCATACACCATAAATAGAGCGCATTTGCATCAACTCCATAGATTCTATCACAAATCTTTGCTTCTTTTCCCAACCAATGTTCTCTAATTTTAGTTATACCTTTTTCGTGATATCTATGCATCACTAGACTTGGTCCACCAACTATATTTTTCTTTATTAGAGGATAAAGTTCTGCATTGCAGTTGTCAAGCAGACAAATTGGGAGAGTCTGACGAAACGAGTTACCAAGTTCATCAAAATTCAAGTATGTAGAGAGGTATGGAGGGGGTGGTTGAGGTGCTTTGTTAAACATCCATCGAATCGCTAATCCTGGTAAAGATATACCATCTTTTAACATATCAATCCCATGCTCTCTGTAGATTGATCTTTGTCTTTCCAACGCTTGAACAAATGGTTTTACATCCAAGTTGTTGTACCATTTTAAAAAATCCCTCATTGTCTTCATGTCGTTATTTTTCCATGCTTCTTGACAAATTATGTACTCTTCTTCACTGATATTCTTTTGTTTTAAAGAACTGTAAAAAGCTTCTCTTGGAGGTAGATGTTCTTGATTAAGTTGTTCCAAGTCTTTCATCCATTCATAAGGAAAAAATCCTTTTCCGGCTTCACATTTGTATGCTTTGAGATACATTTCATAGCTATATCCAGGAGCAATGAAGTTTGTGCAATCTAAAAACAAAAAAGATCCTATTCCGATAACGGGCATCTTGGTTCCTTTTTTTATAACAAAATCAAAATCTGTGTCGGAGACATCTTTCAATTTTTGAAGCAGTTTTCCTTTCATCACATTGACATCATAAGTCTGTGAATTGAAACCTAGAATAGGGAGTTTTTTCATATAGCTGTACAAATCATCCAGAACTTTTTCAGCTCCTGTTCTACGTCTGAAACGATTTTTTTCAAATTCACTACGAAACTTTTCTTCAGCTTCTTCCAGTCGTTCTAATTCACCTTCTATCTGTTTTATGATTCGCGAAAACTGTTTTTCCAATCGGCTATATGATTCTTCACTAATATCATCCAAGTATTCAATGAACTTTCCAACGCATTCATCATCATCCCCATTATTGACAATACAACGTGGGTTGTTGAAGCCCGGTACGTTTGAACAAATTGAAATACTTAAAAGTTTATGCTCATTCGTGTAAATGGTTGTGTCTGTATCTCGATCTTTTTCGCAATTAGGTAACAAACACTCTATGTCAAATGTTGCAAAAAACGGATAGTATCTCAAGGAATCATCTGACCCGATATCTATCCCGAATTGAACCTTCAGTTTGTCGAATATTGTAGCAGTAGGACTGTATTGCCCTCCAGAAAACTGCATAGTTGTTGCCTCTGAGATTGAACATCTGTGTCTTTTCAGATTCCCCAATCTATCATAACAAGTAGAACAGGTTGGACATCTGTAGGCTTTGACATATCCTTCCAAGTTTGTAATAAGACTGAAGTGATTGATATAAAGATCCAAATATAGATTCTCCTTATAACTGGAGTTTGAATTCCAAATAACTGTTGAAGTCATATCATCATTTAAAGAAAACACTGTTATCTTCAGTTGAAATGCTCGCTCCAAAAGCAATAAATCAGCTTCTGTCACTCCTTTCCCATCACACCTTTTACCACTATCACCATAGATGAAACTATGATATTGTTGTTGGTACTCCTTCACCTCCTTAATTATCGGATCTTTTGCAATTCCACCGTTTTTTTGTAGTTCTTTGTGTAATGCTAGACATCTAAAAAAACAAAGATTGTCGGTAATTCGTTTTCCTTTTGTGTTTTTTAACATGGTTCGTATGTGTCTGTTGTTAAGGAGGTGAGAGGGTAAATGCTCTGGTGGTGATCCAACTTTTCCCATTCCGAGTAGTTTGTAGAAATAAAACGAAATGTTTGTGATCAACATCAATCTCCAAGTCGTATTTGGTCTCCGTCTCAAGCTATTTGTACGATGATCAGTCTCCATAACATCAACAAAGAAGTCATCAAGATCTCCTTCAGTTTCAATCAGTTTAGCTTTTGGATATACAGTAGCATTGTTTGATGATGAGTGAAAGTATCGGAGTTCACCATCATTTTTATTTTCTAGTATACAACCTACGCTACAGTTGACTTTTGCTCTCGAGCTCAATTGTCTCCAAACTTTTTTTAGCAATTCTAACACTCTTGAATCATGATAGTCATTTTGGTAGGTATCAGCTTGGTCTCTTGGAATCCCATCCCAAAGTCTTACATTTAAAAGCTCTATGACTTTTCCAGCTCTATGTTTCGTTTTCATAGCTCCCCAATATCTAGCTATCAAATCATCCCATTCTTCATCTTGAAAAGTTGGAGCTGTGCTATCATCAACAATACCTAGGGTTGATGCTCGGGTAGGTCTTTCAATATTTAAATCTTCCATTTCTTCTTCTTGTTCTTCCTCTTGGGCTTCTTCATCTTCTTCTTCTTCTTCTTCTTCTTCATTTTCTATCATTGGATCATTCTCATTTTCTTCAACTATCTCCTCCACAACCGGCTCTATATCTTGAGCTATTATGCTAGTCTTTGGTGGTGAAGGCTCAGCACCAAAGCCTATTTGATTGATTGTTTCATCGGGTAAACGAAAACAAATGAGATTTTCTTCTAACCATTTCCAATTGGGGGAAATTTCAGGGTTTTTTTCTTCTACATTCTCCTCCTGATAATTTAAACTTTGTCTACAATAGAAATGTTAACACATAATAGTTGTTCTATAAAACATTCACATACATTTTACATAAAATGTAACAGAAGAAAAAAATGACTTAAACACTATTATCAATTAATTTTTAAAATGGAATTAGGAAAAAAGACTCAAACATTATTATTAGTTAAGTTTTTAAAAACTTACTGTGTACTATGACATGAATTCCTAACTCCCTCTTTTACATTAATTCTCTGATATTCTGAGTCCTGTCTACAATAAAAAGATAACGCATTATTTTTGCTGATTCATGAGATGGCTATAAGAAAAAAGCAAAAAAATTACTCTACTAATGTTATTAATTTATGATTTTAAAAACTTACTGCTTATCAAAGGCTATTGTATTTTCAGTAGTTGCTGAAACTTGAAAAGTCGAAGGTTTGTCTTGAAAAGCATTTTCAAGTTCCATCTCCATTTCATTTTCATATTCAGTATTGCTTTCATCATTCATGTATTCATTATCAGCGTTTGAAAAACCGATATCATTTTGATTTTTCATGAGCCATTCCCATTCCTTATGTATGTCTACATCAGTATCATCCTCTTCTGTTTCCATAGCACTATAATAACAATAAAATCATTACTTTTTAATAGAAGTGACAATAGCACATAAAAAGGTAAGTTAAATGTCTCAGCTAATATATTTTACCTTGCGAATAAAACTCCTAGTAGTCGGTTGGTATATTATATAGTAGATGTTGAGGCTTCAGTTACTGTTGTTAGAACGAGTGATTTATTATGTGAAAGCATTACTTTTTAAGTAGACAAAAACTTAAGTGAGATAATTAAGGCGGATAATTAAGTCTTAGCTTCAATGAAAATTTTCAAATTCACACAGAAAAACTTTTAATAGTCGTTGGATGTAGTAGTAGATGTTGCTCCTCCGATCACTGTTGTAGAACTGGATGCTTTCTGTGTGAAAACAGTGGCTCTTAAATAGGTAAAGTTGCACTGGTTGAACTCTATGAATACCAACCTTCTTTATAATATAACTATGATTCAGAATTTTGTCCACGCGAAAACCAATGCTTTCGCGGGAATAAATAATTTATTTTCACGCGAATAGAAACTGTTGCTTTCGCGGGAATATAAATTTTATTTTCACGCGGATACAAACCAATGCTTTCGCGGGAATAAAAACTTTATTTTCACGCGAATGGAAACAGTTGTTTTCGCGGGAATAAATACTTTATTTTCACGCGAATGGAAACTGTTGCTTTCGCGGGAGTACCAATTTTATTTTCACGCGGATACAAACCAATGCTTTCGCGGGAATAAATAATTTATTTTCACGCGAATAGAAACTGTTGCTTTCGCGGGAATACAAATTTTATTTTCACGCGGATACAAACCAATGCTTTCGCGGGAATAAAAACTTTATTTTCACGCGAATGGAAACAGTTGTTTTCGCGGGAATAAAGACTTTATTTTCACGCGAATACAAACTGTTGCTTTCGCGGGAATGCAAATTTTATTTTCACGCGGATACAAACTTGTTTTCGCGTGAAAATAAATTATTTATTCCCGCGAAAACAACGATTTCCATTCGCGTGAAAATAAAGTCTTTATTCCCGCGAAAACATTGGATTGTATCCGCGTGAAAATAAAATTTGTATTCCCGCGAAAGCAACAGTTTCTATTCGCGTGAAAATAAAGTCTTTATTCCCGCGAAAGCAACAGTTTGTATTCGTGTGAAAATAAATTATTTATTCCCGCGAAAGCATTGGTTTGTATCCGCGTGAAAATAAAATTTGTATTCCCGCGAAAGCAACAGTTTGTATTCGCGTGAAAATAAATTATTTATTCCCGCGAAAACAACCGTTTCCATTCGCGTGAAAATAAAGTATTTATTCCCGCGAAAGCATTGGTTTGTATCCGCGTGAAAATAAAATTTGTATTCCCGCGAAAGCAACAGTTTCTATTCGCGTGAAAATAAATTATTTATTCCCGCGAAAACAACCATTTCCATTCGCGTGAAAATAAAATATTTATTCCCGCGAAAACAACTGTTTCCATTCGCGTGAAAATAAAGTTTTTATTCCCGCGAAAGCATTGGTTTGTATCCGCGTGAAAATAAAATTTGTATTCCCGCGAAAGCAACAGTTTCTATTCGCGTGAAAATAAATTATTTATTCCCGCGAAAGCATTGGTTTGTATCCGCGTGAAAATAAAATTTGTACTCCCGCGAAAGCAACAGTTTCCATTCGTGTGAAAATAAAATATTTATTCCCGCGAAAACAACTGTTTCCATTCGCGTGAAAATAAAGTTTTTATTCCCGCGAAAGCATTGGTTTGTATCCGCGTGAAAATAAAATTTGTATTCCCGCGAAAGCAACAGTTTCTATTCGCGTGAAAATAAATTATTTATTCCCGCGAAAGCATTGGTTTTCGCGTGGACAAAATTCTGAATCATAGTTATATTATAAAGAAGGTTGGTATTCATAGAGTTCAACCAGTGCAACTTTAGCTATTTAAGAGCCACTGTTTTCACACAGAAAGCATCCAGTTCTACAACAGTGATCAGAGGAGCAACATCTACTACACTTTCCATTGCAACTACTAGAAACTTTCTCTTTATAAAAGGTAAAATTTAAAACTTATTATTCCCTACCTAACAAAGATCAAAATTAGTTTAGCTATAATGTAAAATATGAAATAAATAATCTTTTAGTTCCACATGAAAAGCTGAATTATATGTTATTTCTTTCTTTTTTAGAACACTATGGAGGATTTTTCTGCTTCTTACACGAATTTAAAGCCAATCGAAAACAAACAAAAAACGTTCAAAACACCCAAAAGAAAAAACTCTAACTCTGTCACAAAAGAAGCAGCGATAAAGAAACGAGCTCTTCCAAAACTGGTTTTACCCACAACATCAAACAATATGGAACAAAAAGAATTGCTCACTGATGCTGACAGAGCTCTCCAGATGGCCAAATCTCTCCAAAAATGGAAGGCATGTGATTTGAAAAAGATTGGAGGGTTTCTTACACTAGCATCACTTCCTGTTCCATCAGTTTTGCAAATCGTTTCTATTGAGCAGAGTACTGGTGCATACGGAAACTACTACATTCTCACTTATCTTGATAATTCAACTGGAGCGAATTTTCAGAAAGTCGTTTGTCCAAGTAGAGTAGTTGAAAGCTTCAATGTTGATAACTACCCATTACCTTTCAACATTTTGTACTTGGGTGAGATGGAAAACTCAAAAAAACCGGAGACTACTTACTACAATGTCAAACGTATCAGTACAAAACGATTAACCACAATGGAAGCTACTGCTGAAGCTGAAAAACTGAGAAAAATGAGTGAAGAAGAACTCAAACTCGCTTACGACATCGATTATCTCAGTAATTTCAAAGATTGTTCCATTTTTGCTTACATCGAAGTTGTAGAAAGATTCATTCCTTTCCGATTCAATGGAGAAGAATCCATTGTAAATTGCATTCGCTATGTCACTGAAAAGAATGGAAAAAGAGAGACGAGAACGCTTTTACTACCAATCAGATATAACGAGGAAGCTAAAAGATGTGCACCTGGTGTGATGATTTACAAAGGAAAAAAACAGAGTAAGAATGGAAATCCTATTCCATACCACAATGTTGTCTTCATTTCTTCAACCAACGCTAGTGATTGGGAGCAATATTGCACACAAACAAGCTCCAATGAGGTGCTAACAAAAACGAATAATGAGGATGAAGTTCTTAAGGAATTCCTAGAAAACGAATTGCAAGATTTTGATGAACCACTTGGTGTTGATGGTATGTAAACTCAATATCAAATGCTGACAACAGGTAGTCTCAAGCGGATAATGAATGAATAAAAAAAAGCCTGTGTATTCATTGACATTACAAGTTGTACTGTTTTGTATTACTTACTATTTACCGACTCTAACTATATTATATGGAAAGATTTTCCCTACTTATTATACAATAAGTCTATATAATCATATAATAATTCATAGAAAAGTCTAAAGGTTCTCAGGTGATTAACTCACCAAAAGTTCCGGTTTTGCAAAACATTTGAAGATCTTCCTATTTTCCCTACTTATTATACAATAAATGTATATAATCATATATTGATTCATAGAAAAGTCTAAAGGTTCTCAAGTGATTGACTCACCAAATGTTCCGGTTTGCAAAACATTTGAAGATCTTCCTATTCCAAGCATTATACGAGTGAGTGGTGTGATACATCCATCAAGTAAGGAGAAGTGTAGATATTCTCAAGTTTGCTACCATGATCCTTCAGATATAAATGAACTCGAACCCAAAATACTTTTTTGTCCAGTTGAAATAGCTAAAACCTTCAGCTGTGATGATTACCCCCCTCCGTTTAACGTTGTATATTTGGGTAGAAAGGGAAAACCGAAAAATAAAAGTGTTCTTTGGTATGATGTCAGACGTGTTACCACACCTCATTTGAGGATTTTTTAAGATACGACGTAAAGGAAAGGACTTTGCATTGATTATCATTACAAGACCTGGTGCTTTGTATTTCTTAGTCTTTACTAATATATTTGTTCAATGTAGATATACCTCCTCTCTCTATGTAGATATAAATATAGCCATAAATATGTACATAACTAACCATATATACATGAATGTATAGAAAACTAAAAAATCTCTCTCCTCTCTCATCTCCCATCTCTCCTCTCTCCTCTCTCCTCTCCCCTCTCTCTCAAGATAGCATATGAGTTCGAGTTATGTAAAAAAGTTATCAAAACTTGAATGCCATACATTCAAAATCTATATGCCATATAAGTTCAAATTAAGTAAAAAACTAATCAAAACTCAAATGCCACTCAAATGCCATTCAAATGCCACTCAAGTACCCCTCAAGTAAAATACAATATAAACTCGGCGAATTCATCCAACGCCGTAACCCATTGTCTCAACTCCAAGGTCCAATCCACAAAAAAACACTTGGTAGGGAGATCTGCTCATATATTACTACTATCGTAGCTAAAAAATAGCTTATCTCTAAAATTTTACCAATACTCAGGCTTCCCTTACGTTAAGGTTGTAGATAAATTTACGAAAAACAGATTCCAAGGAAAAGAACGTGTAGCTCTTTGTATCAAAAACCTCTCTGAGAAAAATGGAAAAGAGGAGTAAGAACGTTTATCATACTGAACAGATGCATTGAAGACACTAAAGGTTGTGCATTGGGTGTGAGAATAGACAGAATGAGGAAAAAAAAGGTTTCCATGATTTTTTCTATACGTATAGCTCTGATTCATGGTGGCGAAACTACAACAAAGCACAGTATGATGGGAAACCAGGATTAAATGATAATCAGGAGATTGATGGTTTGAAAGATGGCAACATTGTCGAGATTTGAGGAATAATCGCTGCTGATGAGGTTTAAATGATGTTACATCAATATTCATATTTAAAAACATTATTATATACATTTATATGTACCAACTCTTATATTGTAGTGGAATTGCATCCTCTACCAGCGAAATAACCAGATCCACTCCCTGTGTAGCTCCTGTACACCTTCTCTACTCTCCAACACTTTGGGTCTACCCAAATAGACGTTGGCAACTCCAAGGAGTCCAAGACCCAGACACACTACACCAGAATTTACACGAATAAATAATTTATTATACAATTCTATTTAGCAATAAAACATGTTTCTTACACAAAATCCACTAGACTTCTGCTACAATACAACATGAGAGCTCCTTTTATAAGAGAAGAGAGGAACACTCACTCCCTTATTAGTGGTGAGCCAACAACACATAACAATACATATGCATAACCAATAGAAAATACAATGAAATTCACATAAGCAAGGTAAGCCAGTGACAAAGGTGAACACATGGCAAAGCAGCTCTGGGCTGCTTTCCCGCTCTTTTTAGACAATGGAAGTCTTCCATCCCTTACTTGGTGTCCTGGTATCCTGGGTCTCCGCTCCATAATGCTGGTATCTTTGCTTTCTTCTTCTTCGAACGGTAGGCGATCGCTTGCTTGGATCATATGCTATGCTTTCCAGCCATTTTTACTGATTGAGCTGGTATACTGGACCAGTATACTGGACTAGCATTTACACTTTATACAGGGTCTATACAGGGTTGTAGTAGACCGGGGATAGCCGGTATCCTTAACCTGGGATAGCGCTTGTGTATTATAATGGTGGGATCCTGGGTCTACTTAAAACTAGTAGTCCTAGAAGGTAGGTGAAGGGGTGTAGGGAGAATTTAAAGTATGGGGAAGGTGGGGACAGGGATCATGATATCTTTTTATCATGAAAACTTCCCACAATATATTTCACCTATCATATCTAGTGTAAACAACTTGTCCAAAAAACATAGAAATTTTATCGACCATTAAAAACTTATAAATATATGTACTATACTTTAACTATCATAAATGACATTCAACAGGGACAAAAAAAGATTTCTAGCCAGCAAAACCAAAAGAACTGACAATTGGGTGGCAAAATTTAAACCAATTTTCAAATTTATGTAACAACTACAGCTCTAAAAACCATCGAGCCTATATACCGACCAAGAACTTAACTCCAATCTAAAACCATTCTGACGTACAAAAGAGACCCGACAGATTCTCTAGCAATGCCACATGGTACAAAATAGACAGTTTTACTCATAAACGCCCAGTTGTCTATGGAGTGCCATATGCTGTGCTCCAGCTATACTCAAATTAAAGCGCAAACCAATACACCTACCAGGATTTTCATCTTATTATATTATCAACTAATGCTCAGAAAGTCACCTAACGTGATCTCCTGAGTACTGTGGCAGATTTTGGTGAAAGATACTATTGAACAGGGCGTTCGCTACACCACTTTTCCACTCTATGCGCTGGCAATGCACCTACGGTCATCGGTAAGATGCTGTGCCGGTAGCAGAGCCATACTGTGCCGGTAGCACAGTACACAGGGCCGGTACCGGGCCGGTAGTGACCTCTGCAGGGCCGGTATGCTGCCACAGGGCCGGCACAAGATTGCTGCCTTAGCTGAGGAACATGGAAATTAGCCAGAACTTCTCACCAAGCCAGGAGCCAAAGCTATCTACCCTAACATCGATGGTAACCAGGACCACAAGCTAACTGGAGCCTTGGGACCTTATGGAACAGCCTGATTGGCCAGCAGGAGATAGGACTCCGCCCTTAGCCACTTGACACCTCCCTCATTTACTCTCTTTTTATTACCTGATTGGTGGACTATTTATATAAGCACTTACATTGGTCTTTTTACTTCCTGTACTGTTATTCTTATATGTGTGATAATTGTGAGCTCTCCTATAAAAGGAGAGACCTTTCATGTGTTCTGTGCATTCATTCCTATGTTGCCATGGCATTCGCTCTTATATTGCTAACCCTAGAGGAATAATTACCCTCAGGACTGTCATAGAGAATATAGCCATTAATACGAGCACTACGCGGTACTGTTTGTTTGAGCCATGGGCTCCTGCCTTACCGGGTAATTCGGTTACCCTGCACAGTTGTCACTGTCGGTCAGCACAGTGTCCCCTCTGGAGAGAGGTATAATACTCGAGACTAGCGCATGTCCGTGGTAACAGACCGGAATCCATTACAGTACTACCTGCTGCAAATAAATGCACTTTTACCTATAAAAACGTGATTTTCCTTCAGGAATCATTCAGTGATCTGCTTCAATCCTACTACCCAACTTATGGTCTGTTGTCGTAGTGAGAAAAAAAGATAAGCAATGGCTGATAATATTTTCTGATGTTGGCAATACCTAGCCATTTTTTTATTCATGCTCAGGAGAGACAAATTGTTATTTCAAACACCATATCATGTACCCCTTTCTTCTCCTAACTGAGTGAAAACCCCATTTCAATTTTGATGTAATACCAAGGGCACAAAACATGTAAATATCTTTCTTTAAATAATATAACTATTTTTAACCGTCCAAACAATGTAGGAACACCTTCTCATTGTTTAGAATTTTCCTCTGGTGAATGAACACAGAAACACATTACTCACACTTTTGATCCAAATTGCTTTTGCAAACTACTCTTGAATGCAGAGTAATGTTTTTGCCATTGCACAATCGTACATCTGTCCATTGAATAGCAATGTTCCAGCTGAATATACTCTCCGCAGTTGATGAAACAATAAAATGAGATCTTTAAACTTCAGCAATGGTTGATGACGAAAGATAATTTTTTATATTTTAGAAGAGCTGTGAGCAGTTGAAAGAAAGCCTTGAAAATGGAGAAAAGCAAAGATTTCTCAGGATGGTCCGATGGGTCTTAAAGGAACCAAAAGAGGTTTGTGAATAAACTTTGCAGTAAAAAAAATATTTTGAATCAGTGTTTCCAACAACACTTAGAAGGCTGCTTTACAGGTATTGGATTAAATTGCATCTAACTAGATTAACTCTTGAATGCCTGACCAGACCATAAAGAAGTGCTTTGCGATTATTGTTGTAATGGGATTTTTGTCCCCCATTGTTAGCTGTTAGTTCAAGAATTTCTCTTTTGATTTTTGCAAAGTTTCTATTGGTGGAATAATAGGGATATTAGTAGTAATATATGAGCAGATCTCCCTACCAAGTGTTTTTTTGTGGATTGGATTCCGGGGTTGATGCAATGGGTTAGGGTGTTGAATTCATTCGCCGAGTTAATATTGTATGTCATTTGAGGGGTATTTGAGAGGCATTTGAGTGGCATTTAAGTGGCATTTGAGTTTTGATTATTTTTTTACTTAATTTGAACTTATATGGCAGTTAGATTTTGAATGTATGGCATTTAAGTTTTGATAATTTTTTTACATAATTCTAACTCATATGGCATCTAGATTTTGAATGTATGGCGTTTAAGTTTGGATAATTTTTTGTTGTAATTCGAACTCATATGATATCTTGAGAGAGAGAGGAGAGACGAAAAGAGGAGAGAGAGGAGAGAGGAAATATATCTACATTGAATAAATACATTGATTAAAAATGAAACAATATGTGAATATATACATTTATTGCGTAATAAGTAGGGAAAATCTCATATAATATAGCTAGAGTCAGTAAATATTAAATAATACAAAACACTACAACTTGTAATGACAATCAATGCATAGGCTTTTACTATAAAATATCTTGAAAACCTTCAAACATGATCTCAAATGGAAAAATGGATGAAGTTAGATATTCATCTATTTGTATACATCTACAAAAAAAGAGGTATTTGGTAAAACATTCTTTCATTTCATCCAATTTTCATTAATTTTTTTGCAAGAAGAAATCATCCTCTAAATGGTCAGATTTCATCTATTTGTACATATTTACAAAAAAACAGGCTATTTGGTAAAATATTCTTTCATTTCATTCAATTTTCATTAATTTTTTTGCAAAAAGAAATCATCCTCTAAATGGTTAAATTTCATCTATTTGTACAAATTTACAAAAAACAGGGTATTTGGTAAAATATTCTTTCATTTCATTCATTTTTCATTGATTTTTTTGCAAAAAGAAATCATCCTCTAAATGGTTAAATTTTATCTGTTTGTATATATTTACAAAAAAAACAGGGTATTTGGTAAAATATTCTTTTATTCTATTCAACTTTCATTAATTTTTCCAATAGTTGTTTAAATATACATTATTCATTATTTTCTTATTGTTACGTAAACAACCTATCATACAAAATTAGTTTCTTGAGTGAGAGTTTTATCCCACATCTTCCTTTTGAATTTTTTTAAAAATTTACCATTTTCAAAATAATCATTTATATATACAATTTTCATTATTTTTTTAAACAGAACAATCGCTATCTCTGAGAGGTTGGAGATATTGCGGCAGAAAACTTATCTCATGATGATGAGAAGGCTATGGATTTACCCATTCAAGAACAAACCATTTTCGATGGCAATTTCAATTCTGAAAACTAAATCAATGTAATTTGTTTTTCAAAATGCAATCATCAGAAAACTTCTGTCATGATGATGAGGAGGCTATGGATTTACTCATTCATGAACAATCCATTTTTGATGGCAACTTCAATTCTGAAAACTAAATCAATATAATTTTTTATTCTTTGTCTCCCATGAAATTGTTCAAACGAATTAGAACTGAAGTATGTGGTATTACGTAATCATTTTTTTTTAAAAAAAAAAACATCAAAATCGACAAATTACTCCTCTAGATAGTTAAAATTTACAATATTTGAGAATTAATCGCAATAGAAACATTAAGTCTACTTGATAATAAAGAATTTGAGTGTTGAATTTGACTAATTGATTCAATGATATTATATGGATCGTTTTGAAAATAAACATTTAAATATATAGTTTTTATTACTGTTTTTGAAAAACCATCAAAAATTATTAAATTACTCCTCTAGATAATTAAAATTTACACTATTTGGGAAATAGTTTCAATGGAAACACCGTATTTAGTCTTTGGCATTCTTAAAACCATTTTACAGTAAATTTCGCCAACAATATTTTAGAGATTTTTACTATATATTTACAAGAAAAATTCGGTATTTGGTAAAATATTCTTTTATTCCAATCAATTTTCATTAATTTTCTTTGAGTGAGGGTTTTATCCTACACCTTCCTTTTAAATTTTTCATGTTTCAAAGCAGGATTTTATTATAAAGCTTTTCTTTTAACCTTTTTGAAACTAAACACTATTTTTTAAAAACCATCAAAAATCACCAAATTACCCCTCTAGATGATTAAAATTTACACTATTAGGGAATTTTTTTAAAAACTGTTTTACAGTAAATTTTGCGTAATAGCAATGATATTATAGAGATTTTTACTATATATTTACAAGAAAAATGTGGTATTTGGTAAAATATTCTTTTATTTCATTTAATTTTTATTAATTTTTTTGAGCGAGGGTTTTATCCTACAGCATCCTTTTAAATTTTTTATGTTTCAAAACAGGGTTTTATTCCATAGCTTTTTTGTTTTTCAACTTTTTTAAAAAATAATCATTAAAATATATAGTTTTCAATATTATTTTAAAAAAAAAAATTTAGCTTTTCTTTTAACCTTTTCGAAACTAATCATTATTTTTTAAAAAAATCATTAAAAATTACCAAGTTACTCCTCTAGATGATTAAAATTTACACTATTTGGGAAATAATTGCAATAGAAACACCATATTTAGTTTTTGACTTTTTTAAAACTGTTTTACAGTAAATTTTGCTTAATACCAACGATATTATAGAGATTTTTACTTTATATTTACAAAAAAATCTGGTATTTGGTAAAATATTTTTTTATTCCATTCAATTTTCATTAATTTTTTGAATGAGGGTTTTATCCTACACCTTTCTTTCAAATTTTTATGTTTCAAAACAGGGTTTTATTACATACCTTTTTTTTAACTTTTTTAAAAATAATCCTTAAAATATATAGTTTTTGATATTTTTTTTTAAAAAACCGTCAAAAATCACCAAATTACTCCACTAGATGAATAAAATTTACAGTATTGGGAAAATAATTGTAATAGAAAACACCATATCTAGTTTTTACATTCTTAAAACTGTTTTACAGTAAATTTTGTGTAATACAAACTACTATAGCTTACGATATCAATTGTTACAATGCATTTTTCCTGAATAATATCTTCTTTGATGTGTTGATGATATATGATATATCTACAAAATACGATAGCTTACAATATCAATTGTTACAATGCATTTTTCCTGAACAATATCTTCTTTGATGTGCTGATGATATATTATATATCGCAGGGAGGAAGTCCTGTATTCCGTGTACTTTTTGATTCCATAATGAACTAAAATACAAAAGTTATTCATTATATAAATAAATTTTACCGAATTTGAATTTTACTCTTAGCTACATTAGATAGTTTACATTATATAGAACAGGAAAATAACTCACTGAGTTACATTGTTCAGCTCATTATTTTTTGTAGGGAGCAAGTCCTTTATTCCGCGATCTTTTTACGATATAATGGACTAAAATAAAAAGTGATGTATTAGTATAGTTGATGAAAAATTAATGTAAAATAATTATAAACTTTTATTATTTTTTCAACTTCTATGTAAAAAAAATACACTGATTACACACGAAAAAGTCCTTTTTTCATCTGGATCCGGAATATATATATATAACTTAAAAATGTTTTACAAAAAACGCTCATAAATGTGATAAAATGTGTTATTTATGTGAGAAATTAAGCATTTTTGTAAAATAATTATAACCTTTTGTTATTTTTTCAAATTCTATGTAAAAAATACACTGAATACACACGAAAGAGTCCTTTTTTCATCCGAAATGTATATAATTTAAAAATGTTCTACAAAAAATGTTCACGAGTTGATCATTTACGTGATAAATCATTTTACTGTTGTTATTTACGTGAGCAAGAGAAATTAAGCATTTTTTCATTGTAAGAATACACAAAACTTTCACAAATCAACTTTTTTTAATTTATGGTAAAAATTGATAAAACTTACCTATAGTGATATGAATCCCTTGAGTTATAGATTAGCTTCTAGAGCTTTTGTTCTGGACAGTCTTCTTTTTCAGCATCATCGAAGTGGTTGAGAAAATCCTCAGATTTTGGTTTATCAGTAAGTTCCGAGGCTTGGACGATGAGCTGCGAGTACACTGATGTTGTAGAAAATTGAATTGTCCGCGTTTCGACTCAGTCCCTTGAACAGAATAACTCCAAATCTTTCCGATGTCACAGCAGAAGCTATTTGATGAGGAATGCGCATATCTCCGATCAGTAATTCTTCATCTACTACACTTCTGTATTGAACTAGAAGAGTCTCTTCATTCGCATTCCATCGCCTGTCAGATTTTGTTATCACTTCGGGGTTTTGGAAACATATGACACTATCTGTTGGAAAATCCTGAAGATGAGCTACCTCGCAATAAGCATTGATTTGTCTCATACTCTTCTCTGGTGATACATCAAACGCATTCTTCCACCTCAGAGTAGATCCTGTTTCTGTAGCGGCACGAAAAATTGCTTTTCCAGTCTTTTCAACACCCATGTAGATCAAAATCAATGGTCTTATTTGCGAAGCTTCATCAACAAGTAATCCTGCTGCTAATGGAATAGTGCTCTTCACTCTAACTATCTTTCCATCCTTTTTATAGTTGTAGATGACGGTGCAGCTCGTTTCATCATGGAACTCGACGGTTAACACCTGCATAACTGTAGGTATTGGTAAATCTTCAACTTTGACTATGTTTTCAATGTTTTTTCTGGAAGCCGGAGATAGAGTACTTAACAGAGAGGCGCTTTTGATGATGAGAGCCGCCAGGCTATTCTCTCCGGCATTTTGAAAGGGAATCGTAGTGCATTGAAAAAGTACATTGTCATCAACCACCTTCCTGTCTTGTGAAGGTTTTGGTTCTTTATTCTTCAGCTGTCCGGCATGTTGAACGGGAATCTTAGTACGTCGAAGAAGTACATTGCTATCAATCCCCTTCCTGTCTTGTGAAATTTTTGGCTCTTTATTCTTCAGTTGTTTTGTATTGATTTGTGTCGACATTCTAAAAGATAAAATAAAAAGCCTTGTTATGATTTTGATTTTTTTTCAAACCAATTTGAAGATATATATATATATATATATATACATATGTATATATATATATATATACATATATATATATATATATATATATATATATATATATATATATATATATATATATATATATACATATATATACATATATATACATGTATATTTACTCAATATCATACTGCTGTTAGTATCTAAATCGATAAAAAATTAAATGTATACTCAATAGTACACCAAGTTGACTTACCTTAATACAGAAAGTCCTTCTAGCAGTTGTAGTAGATGATGATGTAGTAGATCTTGCTCCTTCAGTTGCTAATGTTGAAGTGACTGCTATCTGTGTGAAAACAGTGCTTCTTATATAGCTGAAATCATCCCATTTATCATAAGGTTAAATTAATGAAACATTGTTTTTACGGAAGAACACCAATGCTTTCGCGGGAATAAAAAAATTATTTTTACGCGAATAAAAAACAATGTTTTCGCGGGAATCGAGAATTTATTTTCATGTAAATGAAAACCAATGTTTTCGCGGGAATAAAAACTTTATTTCCACACGAAGGAAAACCAATGCTTTTGTGGGAATAAAGAATTTATTTTCACGCGAATAGAAACCGTTGTTTTCGCGGGAATAAATAATTTATTTTCCCGCGAAGGAAAACCAATGTTTTCACGGGAATAAAAACTTCATTTTCACACGAAGGAAAACCAATGTTTTCACGGGAATAAAGAATTTATTTTCACGCGAATAGAAATCATTGTTTTTGCGGGAGTAAATAATTTCATTTCCGTGTAAATAAAAACAAATGCTTTCGCGGGAACAAATAATTTATTTTCCCGCGAAGGAAAACCAATGTTTTCACAGGAATAAAAACTTTATTTCCACACGAAGGAAAACCAATGCTTTTGCGGGAATAAAGAAGTTATTTTCACGCGAATAGAAA
The DNA here is from genome assembly GCA_945261195.1 of Cryptosula pallasiana. NCBI lineage: Eukaryota > Metazoa > Bryozoa > Gymnolaemata > Cheilostomatida > Cryptosulidae > Cryptosula > Cryptosula pallasiana. The sequence goes on from OX183136.1 coordinate 20,183,417, forward strand.
CCGTTGTTTTCGCGGGAATAAATAATTTATTTTCCCGCCAAGGAAAACCAATGTTTTCGCGGGAATAAAAACTTTATTTTCACGCGAAGGAAAATCAATGCTTTCGCGGGAATACAGAATTTATTTTCACGCGAAGGAAAACCAATGCTTTTGCGGGAACAAAAAATTTATTTTCATGCGAATAACAACCAATGTTTTTGCGGGAATAAAACATTTATTTTCACGCGAATAGAAAAATAAACCAAATATTCCCACGAATAACACTTTTTTTATTTAACTCAATCCGTGTCAATCAGTACAAGTTTAGCTATACAAGAGGCAAGGGTTTCAGACAGAGAGCATCCAGTTCAACAACGGTGAACGAAGGAGCAACATCTACTACATCTTCCATTGCAACTACTAAGAGTTCTCTCTTCATAAAGGTAAGACTAAAAACACAATTATTTCTGCAAGCTAACACAACTATCTGAAGGCTTTATGTCATATCTATCTTTAAATTGATTATAAAGAATTGAACCAATTTTTTTCGTTTTTTCAGAATGAGTACTCAAGACGTAGGAAGTCAACCATTGTATCTAAAGTTGGAATCTCAGCCTGATGAAAAAGTAAAAATTAATAAAAAATACTATTTAACACCAGTTGAAAAACTTTTAATTATTTTACTAATTACCGCTTGTATTTTAGAACAATACAACAACAAACCCAATCTACTTAAAGGACTTCCTTCCAGAAACGTATCATAACTATGTAATAAATAATCATGTTGTTGAAGAAAAAGCTGTAGAACATTTGACATTCCAAGTTATAATATTCTGTATAACTCAACACATGATGAGTATGGGGATGCGATGTAAGAAACATGATGTATCTACAGAAATTTTTGATGATATTATAAAAAACGGTTTCGAAACCATTTTGTTAATGGTGGAAGTCATCAATATTAATGATTTTTTAAAAGAAATTGAAAGAAGTGTTTGGAATCAAATAATTTTCAAAAGAATATATAACATGAAGTGGAACAAAAAACTTTTTATAAATTTAGAAAACATATTTATAATTATGTCCAAATAGATGAAGGTCTGTCCTCTTCTGTAGGTATTTTAGAACTAATGTTAGAAGCGTTTCATACATATTTATGAAAATTTTTTAGTTGTTTTTTTAATATTTTACAATATTTTGTTCAACCTATTATAATTTATTTCTTACTAATTGAGATGTTAAAAGCAGTATGATATTAAGTAAATACATATATATATATATATTTGAATGTATCTTTTGTTGTCTGTCTCCACCTCCCAACAATTTAATAAGTACATTCTTAATCTATCATAACTCTATGGTCTTAACTGCTTTTGTCATAAATACATATATACATATATATATATATATATATATATATATATATATATATATATATATATATATATATATATATATATATATATATATATATATATATATATATATATATATATATATATATATATATATATATATATATATATATAATATATATATATATATATATATATCTAATATATAAATGTAAGTCGGGTTTTGCGATGTTAGCTTAAAACTCCGGCACTACTGAATCAATGCTAACAAGAAATACATATTCAGAGTCGTCATTACATTATCTAGGTTATAACACTCTTGAATTTTCATTTTGCTAGAAGATCGCAGCAATATTTCCAATAGAAATCTCATTCTCATCAATTACGCCAAGCTATATCCGGCCATATTTTTCTGCCTTTCATGACATGTTCGACTTACTTTGATTATATTCCGACATGCTACAGCCTTTTGATTGGCCAGCAGTGCTACAGCGAATCAAGTATTGATATCTCTTCACCAAACATAATTGTTTTGCTGGCTTTTTTCGGTCTTATAATTGCTTCTCCACCGACTCATCTATCAACTGTATTTGCCTTTCACATTCCAATCCAACATTATCTCATTGCTTATGCCAGCCTGATATTGTTGTTTAGAAATTTTCTTGAAGCCTGTGGCTATATTATTAAAATGATTCTTATAATGATAATAATAATAGATAACACCAATAAATAATTATTAGTTTTAATAATAATAATCAAAATAATAATTAATAAACACCATCTCCTCCTGCATTGTTACTTTTATGCTTGAGTAACTGTATTATTTTTATTGTTATCAGTAGTATTATTTTTTTCATCATTTCAATTATTATTTTTATTGTAATTATTATTTTTATTGTTTTTATGGTTATTTTTGTTGTCGTTTTCATTCCTTTTATTAATTATTATTATTATTATGATTATATAGAGTAATAATAAAAGTAATAATAATAATAAAAGTAGTTCTTATTTATTTAGTAAATCAAAAATAACAAAAATATTAATTATTAGTCATTGATTATTATTATTATTAATAGTAGTACTTTTTCTTATTTGTTTTTTTTGCTTTTTAAAGTTGTTTACCATGACAAAAAAATACTTAATAATTATGAGTAGGTATACAGCAGCAGCGAAAAGTGAGTCTAAGTGTAATGATTTGCAATATTTTTGACTAACGGTTTTTCAGTAGTTTTCATTATTATTACTACTCCTGCATTTAATAATAATTAATCAAACCATCTCTCCACAATATTGGTAATAATCATCATGGTTGAAATATCGATGCTAAACGGTTGATAACCGATACAAAATATTATACAAAGTTGTACAAAAATTGCATAATGAGAGTGACAAAAAATTCATTTGAGGAACTTAATCCTTAATTTGTGCAAAATTTGTACACAATTTGTTTATTTTAATAATATTTGAATTTACCTGCTGCTCAGCATGCCATGAAAATGAATTGGTTCAATTATTCCAAACAGCTTTTCTCCAACTCCACAAGGTTTACGTAAATTCAGAAAAAATAAAAATGATTGTGGATTTTTGTTACAATTGCGTTGCAATTGCCATACTGTGAACAGTGCATGTTTAGCTGAATTACTTACACAGTTGATGCAGCATTTTAAAATACATTTCCGAAATATTGACCAATGGGTTGCACAGTCACTAAGCATATGTTTTGATATGGAAATTTAAAATACACGTACTTGAATATCCACCAGATTCCCTGAGTTGGTTTTTCACTAAATGCACAACTACAGCAAAACCTTGAGTTGACCTTTTGGAAATATAATCCATGCTTTATGACTATCGCCTTTGGTGGGAAAATAACCTTAAATAAATGCCTTTTACCTCCTGGAATATCTAGACTCGAGCTATTACAAAAGAGTTGCACGCTCATCTCTTCAAAAAGAAAAGTTAACTTTTTTGCAAGTTGTTGTTATGGGTGGTGGTGTGCAATAGGGAGAGCAATGTGTTGCATGGAACAACCGTTGCACTTCTATAGATGTTGTGTAATTATGTTCAAAGATTTAATTATGTTATGAAGCAAGAGGAAGTTGGCACACCCATGCGTCTATAAATTTATAATTAGCGCAAACAAAGAATTTCCAAGAACTGTTGGATGCTCTGACAGCAAATTTCGTAAAAATTTTAACCAGTTACATAATGATTGAAACATGTAGACAAATTTAGCACTCTCAAGCCAACTGGCAAGGCAAAACTTCATAAAAACTCCATAACACTAGCCCCTCTTGGGGTCCCTAACATCATTTTCGCACTTTTTATGTTATCTCCACGGGCAACGCCGGGTATTTCTGCTAGTATATATATATATATATATATATATATATATATATATATATATATAAGATACTCTAACTAATAAATACACTCTTAGCCACTCATGCAAATATTACCCTTTTATTTTTAGAATGTTTTGGATGATCTTTCTGAAGAGCTCCTTTGCACAGATCCATATCCAACAGGAAATAAAATGAAAAACGGCAAAACAACTCCTAAGAGAAAAAAAACTGCTCCAAAAAAGCGCGTAGTAAGGAAACGAAAAGAAATAGTGAGAAAACAAACTACTTCCGTTGATAAGAAAACAATGGAGAATGGAGCTATAGCTCATTTAACAGTTGAATATCTCAACAAAAGGAGAGCTAGGGAATTAGAAAAGTCTAAAGGTTCTCAAGTGATTGACTCACCAAAAGTTCCGGTTTGCAAAACATTTGAAGATCTTCCTATCCCAAGCATTATGCGAGTGTCTGGTGTGATACATCCATCAAGTAAGGAGAAGTGTAGATATTCTCAAGTCCGCTACCATGATCCTTCAGATATAAATGAACTCGAGCCCAAAATACTTTTCTGTCCAGTTGAAATAGCTAAAAACTTCAACTGTGATAATTACCCCCCTCCGTTTAACATTGTATATTTGGGTAGAAAGGGAAAACCGAAAAATAAAAGTGTTCTTTGATATGATGTCAAACGTGTTAGCAGACATCCTCTAAGCAATAAGGAAGCTGAAGAGGAATCACTATATTTGAGTACATTGACTAAAAGTCAGCTCAAACGCTTCTTGAACATCAAGACCCTCAATAGTTTCCAACCTGGTGCTATTTTCCCTTACCGAGATGTTGTTGATAGATTCGTTCCTCATCGATTTAAAGGAGGGGAGTCGAATGTAATTTGTATCCGTTATACCATTGAACAATGTGGAGAAACGCTGATGAAGACGCTTGCCATACTAGACAAATATGCTTCAGACGCTAAACAACATGCCCAAGGTGTGATGATCTACAGAGGAAAAAAAACCCACGGAAAATTTAATACGGAATACGATCTTTCATTTTGCTCTTCATACAGACTCACTCAAATTTATTGGAGACAATATTGTGATCAAGCAAAGCACAACAAAGACATATTAGAAATTGATGATGATCTTGAAGATTTTCTACGTGGAGATTTTGATGATTTTGAGACAGGATATGTTGCTGAAAAAAGGATGAGACACATGATAAAACTCGGTGAGAGTTTTTTCCTTTTCTATTTAATAAATTCTAACCATTGTAAATAATACTTCAACTCAATTTAGATGCAGTTGTAGTTATTTTTACCCCAAATGATTTTTTGTTTCAGCAATAGATAGTCTCTAATTCAAAAAAAAACAAGTTGGACAATGTGACTTGGTGAGTTATTTCCCTTTTCTATATAATGTAAACTATCCAATGTAACTAAAGTTATAATTCAAATTCATGTAATTATTTTAAATTTTTGTTTAATCGTTCTATACTAATACATAACTTTCTTATTTTAGTTCATTACGAAATCAAAAGCACATAGAACAGAAGTCTTCCTTCTTAAGATATAACATCAGTACATCAAAGACATCATTGTAAAGGAAAAGACTATGTATTAATTGTTATTACTTGGTATTTACTGACTCTAGCTATATTATGTAATAAATGTGTATAATCATATATTGATTCATTTTAATCAACGTATTTATTCAATGTAGAGCTATCTCCTCTCTCCTCTCTCTCTCCTCTCTCTCTCCTCTCTCCCCTTTTCCTCTCTCCTCTCTCTCAAGATGTCATATGAGTTCGAATTACAAAAAATTAAAAAACTTAAAAGCCATAAATTCAAAATCTAGATGCCATATGAGTTAGAATTATGTAAAAAAATTATCAAAACTTAAATGCCATACATTCAAAATTCAGATGCCATATAAGTTCAAATTAAGTAAAAAAATGATCAAAAGCTCAAATACCACTCAAATGCCACTCAAATGCCCCTCAAATGACATACAATATTAACTCGGCGAATCAATTCAACACCCTAACCCATTGCATCAACCCCGAAGTGTAATCCACAAAAAAAAACACTTGGTAGGGAGATCTGCTCATATATTACTACTGATATCTACAAATGTAGTAACTGGCAACTGGTAAATAGAAGTAGGGTTGTGCATATAGTATTTTTGACTTGATAAATATTAAAACAATTTATCACTTGGGTGAACAAAAAAATGACAACTTTAAAGTTATTTAATAAATAAATGAATGAACAATAAAAGTAAATAATAACAAAACTGCTGATTGTAACTTTGCATTCATGCAAAGTAATAATAATTAAAATGTTTTACTGTAGAACAGGTATAATAAAAAATTCACAGTGATATTTGAATAATAGTTTAAATTATCTATTGACCAATCAGTTGCTATTTGTTGGCTTTCCTCCATTCAGTTAATTTTTTCAATGTAGAAAAGCAAGTATACGGTAACAATAATCAATATACATCGTGCAGATTGAGACATGCTTTAGAGACACGCTACCTCAGTGAAATTTGCTCTCTACAATTGCCAGGTATTCACTGCAAAAGTTGACTGGCCCTCACATTTTTACTTTCGAGAAAGCCGGCAGCTTAACCTGGACTCTACTTAATATTCTAGTAATTTGATAAAAAATTTTGTAACAAAGCTGTTGTCAGTTTATACCATTGTGGGAACAGTCAAAGGTCAACTCATAATCTCTTATAGTAGTGGAAAAAAGATGAGCAATTACCTGCTAATGGTGGTAGATTTTGGCTATCTCTGGCATTTTTATTCTTTCACTGTACAGGAGAGACAAAATACTATCTGAAACACCTTATGCCCCATTTTTTCCCTTATTAGCTGAGTTTGTAGCTCCCTCACTTCAGCTGTTGTGTGTCTAGGTGGGTGCTACTTTGAACAGCTGCATGAACGATAGCCAGCACAGGCCCATCATTTTTTATCCTCAACCTCGTCAGCCTGATTAAAGGCTTGGCTATGTTGGAGTACTGTTGCAGCTACTGTCTATAACAGTTGAAACGTTTATAAATTCGTGGAAATTTTTTTCGACCAGTAGTTGGTTGCCAGTTTCTAACAAAAGCGCCTTTCTACATCCTTATGGTTAGTGAGGAATCTGATGAGGTGGCCAAGGGTTTGCAATTGTATCTACAGTAGTTCACTCTTATTATACTTTAACTTGAGCACTGCAGCCTGGAGCCTTTGCAGCACTCCAGCTAAGCACGGAAGATCGGTAAATAATCAAGGGCTGATGTCAACTAAAACTTGGCAACCACATACAATAAAAGATACTTTCAATGCAGGTCATTGAGTACGCATGGGGAGGGGGCTCCTTTGGCCTAATGTCTGTAAAGCATCGGTAAGTTAGTCAAGTCCTACTCTAGATTTGATTCCAATCAGAATTCTACCAATATTTTCTACTAATTAAAATGCCATGAGGGTCCAATGGCAGAGCTGAGGAATTGAAAAGACTTTTTGGTAGCAACAATTTGTATGCCAGCTATACTGGGATAGCTTTGGAGTAGTCACAGTGGTAGCAAAAATGATTGAGAGGTGGCTAGTAAAATTATTAGAAATTACTGAAAATTATTAGCTCTTGGTACATCTAGATATGTAGCGGTTACAGAAAGCAATGATTGCGTTGAAGAGAAAATTAAACTGTGTCTGGTAGAAAGTTGATCAGCATATCCATACACAACAAACTTTAAAACACAACCTTACTTCTGGTTTTTCGAAACTCTGCAATTTAAGAATTCTTCGCAGTTTGTCCCATCTTGGGACTAACTAAATCAGAAGCTATAAAATATTCTCTTAATTTCGCATTAATGGTTGTTTTGATCATAGATCAAAACTTGGCTGTATATTTTATTGAATAAGTAATGTGCTTTGATTGAAAAGTGATAAGACTGCACTCTAAGTGAAAAATGATTTTGCTCAAAGTTTGAGCAAAAAAGTCGGTAAGGATTTGAAGCAGACTGTATGGAAATCATGAACTTATTTCAGCTGTCTAATCAATTACAACTTTTTGTGAGATACTTAGGTGCAGAAAATCTCTGGTACATGATGGCTACACCCTTATTTTTGTCACATTTCTTTAGCTAAAATAATACTTATTGATTGAGAGTGTAACAAAACTCAGTAACTTAGATAACTCCTGAAGCTTTGTTGTCTTATGTGTCTATAAACCACTTTTTTTAAAGGAACTCTTTTCTTTGGGAGACTTTGAAGAAGTTTTTAACAACAAAAATGACCAGATACCTGTATCCCAGTTGATGACTCTTGGAAAAGCATGGTCGAAAACAACTCTTGGAGGTGAGTTTCACTGTTTCTTTTATGAAACCATTATCATTGTTTAATAGTTGCATTAACATAAAGTTGAATCTATTGGTTTGATCTGTATTTGTGGAACACTGCTGAAAATTACTTCTGCAGTCAGCAGCCAGTTTTTGGTTAAGAAAAAACCAAGTGTCAAAGACATGGCTTGAATATTTGTTCATACCATTTGCTCAATGTTTCTATAGAGCTAATGAAGAATGGTTTCAACTATTCTGCTCATCATGACATAACTTTCAGCTCTATTAATTTTGACAAGACAGCATATGGTCTCACAAAATTCATCTTACAATTGAAAGTTTTTTTGTCATATGCACGGCCGCAGTCGGTGCCGACAGTTTTAAATATTGTAAAGGATTTGCGCTCGATCTTTACTGAACATTACTAGAGAGTTACTTCTGAAAAAAGCATCCACCTTCCTCCTCAACTGCACGCACTAGTTAGCAATGTGGGAAAATCCAAAACTAGATTTTCATGTACTAGGATCAGAAACCCAGCCAGCCAGAATAACAAGAGGGTTTGATGAAGTTATAAATGAATGTATTTTCCTATAACACACTGGGGTTCACAATAATAACAAAGCAATTCAGCCACAGTCTGAGCATGCTCTGAGACAGGACTCCGAGCAGTACTACTACTATACAAGGCTGTAGCACAAACCAATTACTAATTGAACACAATAACAACATGTAAAGTACAGATGGATTATACAGCCAAATGAGGCTTTTGGAAATACTGCACAGTCAGTGATTGATGATTTAAGAGGGTGCACTGTCTTTAACTCTCCTTTTCTATTGAACCAGCTTGCAGTTACTCATCCTCGTGAGTATTATAATCTTCATCTGTCAGGCACACACACATACTGGTAGGGCCAGCGCATAGTTCTCTTTGGGAAATTTTCTTTACAAACAACTACTAGTGGTAAACTATGCTAATTCATTACCATATTTGCAAAACCATGTGCTTACAAATCCCTTCTTTAAAGCGAGCAGAACATTCAAAATGCAATTTGTGTGATTTATGTAACGCTTGCTTTTGGACTCTTCAGCTGTTACGGAACCGTTAACCAGTCCAAAAAAAAACTTTAGAGCTTTAATTTTTAAAAGTTGACTTACAGAACTTTTTTTTCTCTTTCCCTCATTAATCTTTGGTATCCAACTCCTTCCAACAGAATACCATCAACCACCAAAAACTTGAACTCAAGTAGAGCCAATGAGCAGTGCAATGTAACTATGGAGAGAGTTGTAACAGCTTGAAATCATGCATTGGTTGTTACTACCTACCGCTCTACCCCCGCCCCCCCACCCCAACCTTCTTAACACCACTTTTCTTCCCAATAACTCTCCTTCATTGTCTTACCCTGTACCTGTCCATTTTATTCCATCTAATCAGTTTGAGAAAAAGAGAAAAATCAGAACCTAGAAATCATCACTGTTCTAAATGCAAAGGAATTTTTAATCTTCTCAGTGCAGTAGAAATGGACAAATATCAATTTGGACAGACACATGTATGCGCATTTGTTTGTCAAATTAATATATCAAAGAGCAGGATAACCTATCAGAATCAATTAGGCCCACCTGCTCTATTCTGACATTCTGTAGTTCCAAGTTATTCCCCCCCCCCCGCCCCCTTTCCATCTTACTATATCTCTAACACCACTCTGCTTCACCTCACCCTTTTCCCATTTCATCTTTCCGTTTCTATCTCTATCTTTACTTCTCAACCTCTGCCTTTTGTCCCCTCACATTATTCCACCTCTCCAACACTCTAGCATTCCAAACTTTCTTTTTCTCTTTCTCTCCCCACACAGTTCAATAAAACGCTAGAGAAAGACAGCGTACTGGCACATCTTTTATTGAACATCATGTTGAAACTTGCTAATTGAAAGGAACTAGTTAATAGGCTTTCTCCAATTCCATTTGGTCTAAGAAATAGCGAGCGGACTACAGTAGGGCTATTAAATATATATAAAGAATTGAGTTCATTTTTATTTCCTACCACACCTCCCACACCATCAGCACTCACTTACTTCTATTTGGCCTTGCGCTTGAGTACCTGAGTGATACAACCATTACTGACTCAGTAACTAATCAAAAGCATTCCCCTATGACTGCTTGTAATGTTGTCCCGTGAAAGTTTTCTGGTTGCAGACTCAGTTACCTCCCTCTCAAATACTGTTATATCCCCTCTGACTTGGTGGTACTTCCTACCACCTGACTCAGAAGGCTCCCCAAAATTGCTTCACCCAGAACAATACTTGCAGCAAGTTCTGACATCTGAGAATAACGCTACAGCTGTTTCCGACTCTGTGCTTGATTCTACAGTCTTCCAGTCACAGGTACAGCCACCCGGGACATTGCTGCACCCCCTGACTCAGAGGTACCTCCCCCCCCAATTCACTTAGATTTACCCCATTTATCTTGCTACAATCTGTAAAAGACACCTGGAGCAGTTCTCAACATCCTAAATGATACTGCAGCTGTTTCCAGCTCAGTGCTTTAATTCTACAGACTTTCAGTCACAGACACAGCTAGCCTTGACCTCGTGGCATGCCCAAACTTGTAGGTATCTCTCCCTGACTCATATCTTCCCTCTGACAAGAATTTTCTTAATGAACTTCAGAGAACCATTTCTTGGCTTTGGAAGGTAGTCTTTCAGTCTGATGGCTGTGCAGAGAACAAGGATTGCTGGTAGAATGCCAGCAGGTACTGCAAAGGCAGCATCGCTTGATGGGCTGGCCCAGTCCTTTTAGCAATTACTGTAAAACTTTCCCCAAAGTCCTTTCCCAAACTTTCTCACTCACGACATTTACTGGCAACGAAGATGTGAAGTAATTTATTGCATATTTTCTCGAAATTGCAGAGGTTAATGACTGGAGTGATCATACAGCACTACTCCATGTTAGTGAGGTGCTCTGTGATGAAGCTCTAAAGCGTGGTAAAGCATACATCCTTAAAGCATTGTTCACTACTCCCCATGCTTGCTTTGATTCAACACCCCATGGAGCTTTGAAGCTGGTTTAATACTTTCAAAAATCTCAGAAAACCTCCCTACAAGTGCTTGGTATTGAAATCGAGTGGCTAGTCCATATAGCCTATGAAGATCTTCCAGAGAGGCACATTGAATGGATGGTGCTAGAGAAGTTCACTTCTACCCTTTGCCAGCCCTACCTGCAATACTACCTGCTAGTAGTGGACCCACAAATTTTTGACAAGGCTGTGTGTGTTAGAGGAGAGTGCCTCCACATCAAGGCAGTCAAAGACACAAAACAGTCTCAAGTTTGAATGGCTGATGATCAAAAAGAGAAAGAATACGGCAAACCTTCCATTGAGCCATTCTTTCACTACCAGGTTGCTTCTGCTGTGTCACAGCACCTATCCTTGGCTTCAGCGGATCAATTTCAGACCTGTGCTGTTGACTCCAACAACACCCCCTTGCATCACCCACTTCCGCCACAGCAACCACCACTGATGCTTGAAAACTACATGTGTCTTCTACTACAAATGGTGTAGAACCTCGCTGCAGAAGTGCAACAGTTGAAGCCACAGTGGCAAGTAATGCCAGCAATACCAGCTTCCCCTCCTACAGCCCCAGTTTCCTCTCCAGTGGAGCAAGACCCTTCTGCTGGGGCACCTGCTGCTCTGCAGTGGTGCAAAACCACCTCCCCCATGCAAGCAGCCCCACCTCAACACAGGATACCACCCCAGTGTTGGGGGTGTGGCCAGTTTGGTCATTACAGCATAAGAAGTCTGCCCATACTCGTGCATTGCTCACATATCCAGATCACCACATGTGTGTGGAAACAATAAATACCCATAGAAGTTGCTCCCCAACTATCTGCAATGGGCTATTGATGTGGAAAGAACAATTAGCGAGAGTTGAGATGTACAACCCAGTGACTGCTATCTCCCTTGCTTGGTCTCCTGGACCACCCCCTTATAAGAAGGCTTTGCCCTTTCCTCCCCAGTGGTAGCTTCTAACATCCAACTATTATGCCATCCTTCAGGATAAAAAAATATTGCCAAAATTTGCTCAAACACTCTGCCACCATACACTCAATGCTTCACCTACTCCCTCCAACCAGTAGGTTCTTTGAAGCAACAGCCTACTCCTACCAAGAACTACAAACCACCAGTTGAATTAGACAGCCCACTGATAGAGCAACCCTCTCGGCCCAGAGAGGAGAAACCACCTTCCTCCAGAGATTTAAGGCTCCACTGACTTAATTGTCCAGTTTTTAATTAGAAATACCTCCCGGTTAACATAGAACGCAAGTCCATATCATTTATATTTGACACTGGCTGCTCAATCAGGTTCTTATGCATGCACGTCAGCCAACCAAGTCCATATGGCAAACAGTGCGGGAGCGTGATTTTCATGACATCTTAGCAGTAGTAATATATGAGCAGATCTCCCTACCAAGTGTTTTTTTGTGGATTTGATCTTGGAGTTGAGACAATGGGTTACGGCGTTGGATGAATTCGCCGAGTTTATATTGTATTTTACTTGAGGGGTACTTGAGTGGCATTTGAGTGGCATTTGAGTTTTGATTAGTTTTTTACTTAATTTGAACTTATATGGCATATAGATTTTGAATGTATGGCATTCAAGTTTTGATAACTTTTTTACATAACTCGAACTCATATGGTATCTTGAGAGAGAGGGGAGAGGAGAGAGGAGAGAGGAGAGATGGGAGATGAGAGAGGAGAGAGAGGAGAGAGATTTTTAGGTATTTAAGTGGCATTCGAGTTTTGATTATTATTTTACTTAATTTGAACTTATATGGTATATAGATTTTGAATGTATGGCATTTAAGTTATGATAATTTTTTACATAATTGTATACATAATTATAACTCATAGGATGTCTAGATTTTGAATGTGAGCCATTTAAGGTTTGATAATTTTTTGTAATTCCGAGTCATACGATATCTTGAGAGAGAGGAGAGAGAGGAAATATATCTACATTGAATAAATACAGTGATTAAAAATGAAAGAATATGTGAATATATACATTTATTATGTAATAAGTAGGGAAAATCTCATATAATATAGCTAGAGTCAGTAAATACTAAGTTACTGAAGTTTTTAGATATTTCAACTGGATAAAAAAGTACAGTCACTCGTATAATGCTTAGGATAGGAAGATCTTCAAATGTTTTGCAAAACCGGAACTTTTGGTGAGTTAATCACCTGAGAACCTTTAGACTTTTCTATGAATTATTATATGATTATATAGACTTATTGTATAATAAGTAGGGAAAATCTTTCCATATAATATAGTTAGAGTCGGTAAATAGTAAGTAATACAAAACAGTACAACTTGTAATGACAATGATTACACAGGCTTTTTTTTTATTCATTCATTATCCGCTTGAGACTACCTGTTGTCAGCATTTGATATTGAGTTTACATACCATCAACACCAAGTGGTTCATCAAAATCTTGTAATTCGTTTTCTAGGAATTCCTTAAGAACTTCATCCTCATTATTCGTTTTTGTTAGCAGCTCATTGGAACTTGTTTGTGTGCAATATTGCTCCCAATCACTAGCGTTGGTTGAAGAAATGAAGACAACATTGTGGTATGGAATAGGATTTCCATTCTTACTCTGTTTTTTTCCTTTGTAAATCATCACACCAGGTGCACATCTTTTAGCTTCCTCGTTATATCTGATTGGTAGTAAAAGCGTTCTCGTCTCTCTTTTTCCATTCTTTTCAGTGACATAACGAATGCAATTTACAATGGATTCTTCTCCATTGAATCGGAAAGGAATGAATCTTTCTACAACTTCGATGTAAGCAAAAATGGAACAATCTTTGAAATTACTGAGATAATCGATGTCGTAAGCGAGTTTGAGTTCTTCTTCACTCATTTTTCTCAGTTTTTCAGCTTCAGCAGTAGCTTCCATTGCGGTTAATCGTTTTGTACTGATACGTTTGACATTGTAGTAAGTAGTCTCTGGTTTTTTTGAGTTTTCCATCTCACCCAAGTACAAAATGTTGAAAGGTAATGGGTAGTTATCAACATTGAAGCTTTCAACTACTCTACTTGGACAAACGACTTTCTGAAAATTCGCTCCAGTTGAATTATCAAGATAAGTGAGAATGTAGTAGTTTCCGTATGCACCAGTACTCTGCTCAATAGAAACGATTTGCAAAACTGATGGAACAGGAAGTGATGCTAGTGTAAGAAACCCTCCAATCTTTTTCAAATCACATGTCTTCCATTTTTGGAGAGATTTGGCCATCTGGAGAGCTCTGTCAGCATCAGTGAGCAATTCTTTTTGTTCCATATTGTTTGATGTTGTGGGTAAAACCAGTTTTGGAAGAGCTCGTTTCTTTATCGCTGCTTCTTTTGTGACAGAGTTAGAGTTTTTTCTTTTGGGTGTTTTGAACGTTTTTTGTTTGTTTTCGATTGGCTTTAAATCCGTGTAAGAAGCAGAAAAATTCTCCATAGTGTTCTAAAAAAGAAAGAAATAACATATACTTCAGCTTTTCATGTGGAACTAAAAGATTATTTATTTCATACTTTACATTATAGCTAAACTAATTTTGCTCTTTGTTAGGTAGGAAATAATAAGTTTTAAATTTTACCTTTTATAAAGAGAAAGTTTCTAGTAGTTGCAATGGAAAGTGTAGTAGATGTTGCTCCTCCGATCACTGTTGTAGAACTGGATGCTTTCTGTGTGAAAACAGTGGCTCTTAAATAGCTAAAGTTGCACTGGTTGAACTCTATGAATACCAACCTTCTTTATAATATAACTATGAATCAGAATTTTGTCCACGCGAAAACCAATGCTTTCGCGGGAATAATTAATTTATTTTCACGCGAATAGAAACTGTTGCTTTCGCGGGAATACAAATTTTATTTTCACGCGGATACAAACCAATGCTTTCGCGGGAATAAAAACTTTATTTTCACGCGAATGGAAACAGTTGTTTTCGCGGGAATAAATGCTTTATTTTCACGCGAATGGAAACTGTTGCTTTCGCAGGAATAAATCATTTATTTTCACGCGAATAGAAACTGTTGCTTTCGCGGGAATACAAATTTTATTTTCACGCGGATACAAACCAATGCTTTCGCGGGAATAAATACTTTATTTTCACGCGAATAGAAACTGTTGCTTTCGCGGGAATACAAATTTTATTTTCACGCGGATACAATCCAATGTTTTCGCGGGAATAAAGACTTTATTTTCACGTGAATGGAAACCGTTGTTTTCGCGGGAATAAATAATTTATTTTCACGCGAATACAAACCGTTGCTTTCGCGAGAATACAAATTTTATTTTCACGCGGATACAAACCAATGCTTTCGCGGGAATAAATACTTTATTTTCACGCGAATAGAAACTGTTGCTTTCGCGGGAATACAAATTTTATTTTCACGCGGATACAATCCAATGTTTTCGCGGGAATAAAGACTTTATTTTCACGCGAATGGAAACCGTTGTTTTCGCGGGAATAAATAATTTATTTTCACGCGAATACAAACCGTTGCTTTCGCGGGAATACAAATTTTATTTTCACGCGGATACAAACCAATGCTTTCGCGGGAATAAATACTTTATTTTCACGCGAATGGAAACCGTTGTTTTCGCGGGAATAAATAATTTATTTTCACGCGAATACAAACTTTTGCTTTCGCGGGAATGCACATTTTATTTTCACGCGGATACAAACCAATGCTTTCGCGTGAAAATAAATTATTTATTCCCGCGAAAACAACGGTTTCCATTCGCGTGAAAATAAAGTATTTATTCCCGCGAAAGCATTGGTTTGTATCCGCGTGAAAATAAAATTTGCATTCCCGCGAAAGCAACAGTTTGTATTCGCGTGAAAATAAATTATTTATTCCCGCGAAAACAATGGTTTCCATTCGCGTGAAAATAAAGTATTTACTCCCGCGAAAGCATTGGTTTGTATCCGCGTGAAAATAAAAATTGCATTCCCGCGAAAGCAACAGTTTGTATTCGCGTGAAAATAAATTATTTATTCCCGCGAAAACAACGGTTTCCATTCGCGTGAAAATAAAGTATTTATTCCCGCGAAAACAACTGTTTCCATTCGCGTGAAAATAAAGTTTTTATTCCCGCGAAAGCATTGGTTTGTATTCGCGTGAAAATAAAATTTGCATTCCCGCGAAAGCAAAAGTTTGTATTCGCGTGAAAATAAATTATTTATTCCCGCGAAAACAACAATTTCCATTCGCGTGAAAATAAAGTCTTTATTCCCGCGAAAGCATTGGTTTGTATCCGCGTGAAAATAAAATTTGTATTCCCGCGAAAACAACTGTTTCCATTCGCGTGAAAATAAAGTTTTTATTCCCGCGAAAGCATTGGTTTGTATCCGCGTGAAAATAAAATTTGTATTCCCGCGAAAGCAACAGTTTCTATTCGCGTGAAAATAAATTATTTATTCCCGCGAAAGCATTGGTTTTCGCGTGGACAAGATTCTGATTCATAGTTATATTATAAAGAAGGTTGGTATTCATAGAGTTCAACCAGTGCAACTTTACCTATTTAAGAGCCACTGTTTTCACACAGAAAGCATCCAGTTCTACAACAGTGATCGGAGGAGCAACATCTACTACTACATCCAACGACTATTAAAAGTTCTTCTGTGTGAATTTGAAAATTTTCATTGAAGCTACGACTTAATTATCTCACTTAAGTTTTTGTCTACTTAAAAAGTAATGCTTTCACATAATAAATCACTCGTTCTAACAACAGTAACTGAAGCCTCAACATCTACTATATAATATACCAACTGACTACTAGGAGTTTTATTCACAAGGTAAAATATATTAGCTGAGACATTTAACTTACCTTTTTATGTGCTATTGTCACTTCTATTAAAAAGTAATGATTTTATTGTTATTATAGTGCTATGGAAACAGAAGAGGATGATACTGATGTAGACATACATAAGGAATGGGAATGGCTCATGAAAAATCAAAATGATATCGGTTTTTCAAACGCTGATAATGAATACATGAATGATGAAAGCAATGCTGAATATGAAAATGAAATGGAGATGGAACTTGAAAATGCTTTTCAAGACAAACCTTCGACTTTTCAAGTTTCAGCAACTACTGAAAATACAATAGCCTTTGATAAGCAGTAAGTTTTTAAAATCATAAATTAATAACATTAGTAGAGTAATTTTTTTGCTTTTTTCTTATACTCATCTCATGAATCAGCAAAAATAATGCGTTATCTCTTTATTGTAGACAGGACTCAGAATATCAGAGAATTAATGTAAAAGAGGGAGTTGGGAATTCATGTCATAGTACACAGTAAGTTTTAAAAACTTAACTAATAATAATGTTTGAGTCTTTTTTCCTAATTTCATTTTAAAAATTAATTGATAGTAGTGTTTAAGTCATTTTTTTCTTCTGTTACATTTTATGTAAAATGTATGTGAATGTTTTATAGAACAACTATTATGTGTTAACATTTCTATTGTAGACAAAGTTTAAATTATCAGGAGGGGAATGTAGAAGAAAAAAACCCTGAAATTTCCCCCAATTGGAAATGGTTAGAAGAAAATCTCATTTGTTTTCGTTTACCCGATGAAACAATCAATCAAATAGGCTTTGGTGCTGAGCCTTCACCACCAAAGACTAGCATAATAGCTCAAGATATAGAGCCGGTTGTGGAGGAGATAGTTGAAGAAAATGAGAATGATCCAATGATAGAAAATGAAGAAGAAGAAGAAGAAGAAGAAGAAGAAGAAGAGGAAGAAGCCCAAGAGGAAGAACAAGAAGAAGAAATGGAAGATTTAAATATTGAAAGACCTACCCGAGCATCAACCCTAGGTATTGTTGATGATAGCACAGCTCCAACTTTTCAAGATGAAGAATGGGATGATTTGATAGCTAGATATTGGGGAGCTATGAAAACGAAACATAGAGCTGGAAAAGTCATAGAACTTTTAAATGTAAGACTTTGGGATGGGATTCCAAGAGACCAAGCTGATACCTACCAAAATGACTATCATGATTCAAGAGTGTTAGAATTGCTAAAAAAAGTTTGGAGACAATTGAGCTCGAGAGCAAAAGTCAACTGTAGCGTAGGTTGTATACTAGAAAATAAAAATGATGGTGAACTCCGATACTTTCACTCATCATCAAACAATGCTACTGTATATCCAAAAGCTAAACTGATTGAAACTGAAGGAGATCTTGATGACTTCTTTGTTGATGTTATGGAGACTGATCATCGTACAAATAGCTTGAGACGGAGACCAAATACGACTTGGAGATTGATGTTGATCACAAACATTTCGTTTTATTTCTACAAACTACTCGGAATGGGAAAAGTTGGATCACCACCGGAGCATTTACCCTCTCACCTCCTTAACAACAGACACATACGAACCATGTTAAAAAACACAAAAGGAAAACGAATTACCGACAATCTTTGTTTTTTTAGATGTCTAGCATTACACAAAGAACTACAAAAAAACGGTGGAATTGCAAAAGATCCGATAATTAAGGAGGTGAAGGAGTACCAACAACAATATCATAGTTTCATCTATGGTGATAGTGGTAAAAGGTGTGATGGGAAAGGAGTGACAGAAGCTGATTTATTGCTTTTGGAGCGAGCATTTCAACTGAAGATAACAGTGTTTTCTTTAAATGATGATATGACTTCAACAGTTATTTGGAATTCAAACTCCAGTTATAAGGAGAATCTATATTTGGATCTTTATATCAATCACTTCAGTCTTATTACAAACTTGGAAGGATATGTCAAAGCCTACAGATGTCCAACCTGTTCTACTTGTTATGATAGATTGGGGAATCTGAAAAGACACAGATGTTCAATCTCAGAGGCAACAACTATGCAGTTTTCTGGAGGGCAATACAGTCCTACTGCTACAATATTCGACAAACTGAAGGTTCAATTCGGGATAGATATCGGGTCAGATGATTCCTTGAGATACTATCCGTTTTTTGCAACATTTGACATAGAGTGTTTGTTACCTAATTGCGAAAAAGATCGAGATACAGACACAACCATTTACACGAATGAGCATAAACTTTTAAGTATTTCAATTTGTTCAAACGTACCAGGCTTCAACAACCCGCGTTGTATTGTCAATAATGGGGATGATGATGAATGCGTTGGAAAGTTCATTGAATACTTGGATGATATTAGTGAAGAATCATATAGCCGATTGGAAAAACAGTTTTCGCGAATCATAAAACAGATAGAAGGTGAATTACAACGACTGGAAGAAGCTGAAGAAAAGTTTCGTAGTGATTTTGAAAAAAATCGTTTCAGACGTAGAACAGGAGCTGAAAAAGTTCTGGATGATTTGTACAGCTATATGAAAAAACTCCCTATTCTAGGTTTCAATTCACAGACTTATGATGTCAATGTGATGAAAGGAAAACTGCTTCAAAAATTGAAAGATGTCTCCGACACAGATTTTGATTTTGTTATAAAAAAAGGAACCAAGATGCCTGTTATCGGAATAGGATCTTTTTTGTTTTTAGATTGCACAAACTTCATTGCTCCTGGATATAGCTATGAAATGTATCTCAAAGCATACAAATGTGAAGCCGGAAAAGGATTTTTTCCTTATGAATGGATGAAAGACTTGGAACAACTTAATCAAGAACATCTACCTCCAAGAGAAGCTTTTTACAGTTCTTTAAAACAAAAGAATATCAGTGAAGAAGAGTACATAATTTGTCAAGAAGCATGGAAAAATAACGACATGAAGACAATGAGGGATTTTTTAAAATGGTACAACAACTTGGATGTAAAACCATTTGTTCAAGCGTTGGAAAGACAAAGATCAATCTACAGAGAGCATGGGATTGATATGTTAAAAGATGGTATATCTTTACCAGGATTAGCGATTCGATGGATGTTTAACAAAGCACCTCAACCACCCCCTCCATACCTCTCTACATACTTGAATTTTGATGAACTTGGTAACTCGTTTCGTCAGACTCTCCCAATTTGTCTGCTTGACAACTGCAATGCAGAACTTTATCCTCTAATAAAGAAAAATATAGTTGGTGGACCAAGTCTAGTGATGCATAGATATCACGAAAAAGGTATAACTAAAATTAGAGAACATTGGTTGGGAAAAGAAGCAAAGATTTGTGATAGAATCTATGGGGTTGATGCAAATGCGCTCTATTTATGGTGTATGATGCAATCAATGCCTACTGGCTATCCTCGAAGACGAAAAATCGAAAACTCCTTTGTCGCTGAACCAGTAAAATTTAGCAAGATAGCTCATAGCTGGTTACAGTTCCAAATGTTCTCAAAAAAAATCAATATCAGACATCAGCTCAATGGAGGAGAAGTTACTCTCGGACAGCGAGGATTACCAGTTGATGGTTTCTGTGTTGAAAATCGTCATGTCTTTCAATTCCACGGATGTTTTTGGCATGGACACGACTGCTCTTATAACAACGCTAAAGAACAAGAGCTTCAAGCTACTGGAAGAAAATCAAAAGCAAATCTGTTTAAAACTACGATGGAAAATGAAGAATATCTTCGAGCATTAGGTTACACCGTAATCTCGATTTGGGAGTGTGACTGGATGAATCGTGTAAAAACTCATACAAATTTACAAAAATTTGTCAACACGTTTTACAATTCTTTCTACCCAAAAATACTTGAAAAAAAGCTGAATCAAGAAGAAGTGTTGGAGAGAGTTCAATCAGAAGAATTCTTCGGATTTGTTGAATGTGACATCGAAGTTCCTGAGGAAGAGGAAGAAAAGTTCTCCGAAATGCCTCCGATTTTTAAAAATACGATGTTAACCAGAGAACACTTGAGCGATGAAATGAAAGTCTTTGCTGAAGCCGAAGGGTTTTTAAAGACTCCTCAACGCTCATTAGTTGGAAGTATGTACGGAGATAAGATATTGCTAATGAGTCCTTTGTTGAAATGGTACTTGAAACAAGGATTGAAAGTCACCAAAGTTTATCAGCTAATAGAATATATTCCTAGAAAAGCTTTTGAAGCTTTTGGAACATCGGTTTCAGACGCTAGGAGAATGGGGGATGCAGACCCTAGTCAAGAATTACTCGCTACTACTAGCAAGTTGGTAGGAAATGCTGCTTATGGAAAAACAATCACTGATAAAGAAAAACATACCACCATCAAGTTCATCGAAGGTGCCAGAAAAGCTTCATTTCGTATCAGAGGAAACAAATTTATCGCCATGGAAGAGATAGCAGATGATTTTTATGAAATCGTAACCTGTAAAAAGCTAGTAAGTTTTAAAACAATTATTTTGCAATTCAAAATTTATATTCCACAAGTTTACTTTGCTAATCAGTATCACCATCATTTCAGCTAACTATGAATGTTCCAGTACACTTGGGTTTCTCCGTGCTACAGTATGCTAAACTGAGAATGCTACAGTTTTACTACGACTTTATGGATAAGTAAGTGAAACCTAATTCCCTACCATTATTATGTGTAAGTAAGTAAAACTTCCAAATAATTGAAATCGAAACAAACTTTTTATTTATAGATATATTGACAGAAGTGATTTCCAATATGTTGAAATGGATACAGATAGCGCATACATGGCGTTGAGCGGAACATTAGAAACACTGGTAAAACCAAGTATGAAAAAAGAGTTTTACAATGAATATGGTGATTGGTTTCCACGCCCATACTGTGACAAACATAGGGATGAGTTTTTAAGAATCAAAACAATGGGTTTAGAATGGAGCATGCAAGACTGTTGTGAAAAAGTACTAAAACACGGAAAAAGAACACCTGGGCTGTTTAAAGAGGAATTTACCGGAGATGGAATTGTTGCACTTAACTCTAAATCCTATTACTGCTGGGGAGAAAAAGGAAACAAGTTTAGCTCAAAAGGTTTGAACAAACGAATTAATCAATTGAACAAAGACAGTTATCTAAATGTATTGAACACAAAAAAGTCGTTTATGGGTAAAAATCGAGGATTTGTAGTAAAGGATCAAAAAATGTTGACATACAACCAAATAAAACGAGGACTCACATATTTTTATGCTAAAAGACGAGTGTGTTCTGATGGAGTATCTACCGAGCCTACTTTGGCTTAAATAAAAACCTTCATAATAGACTTCTTTTACCACAGTTACTATAACTATATATGTATATAAAATACAAAAAATCTTTCATCATCCTTATAAATATCGATAAAGAATAGATGAATATTTAACTTTATCGTCTGATATATTTTATAGCATTCAATGTATATATGAGTTCGAATTATGTATCTAGCTATATTATATGAGGAGATTTTACCCCTGCTTATTATGTAATAAATGTATATAGCCATACATTGATTCGCTTTTAATCAATGAATTTATTCAAGGTAGATGTATCTCCTCTCTCCTCTGTCTCAAGATGCTATATGAGTTCGAGTTATGAAAAGAAATTATCAAAACTTAAATGCCATACATTCAAAATGTATATACCATATAAGTTCAAATTAAGTAAAATAATAACCAAAACTCGAATGCCACTTAAATGCCACTCAAATGCCACTCAAGTACCCCTCAAGTAAAATACAATATAAACTCGGCGAATTCATCCAACGCCGTAACCCATTGCATAACCCCAGATAATGACCCCACAAAAAAACACTTGGTAGGGAGATCTGCTCATATATTACTACTCTTAGCTAATGGTAATCAGATCTCTTTCTATGGCACAGTAAGAACTACCCTTTGTTTCCATAATGTGGTGAAGACTGAAGCAACCTTTGTTGTCAGTCACATCAATGAAAGCACCATCCTGGGGATGGCCCTGAGGTATTTTGCACAAAAGATCATGAGGTTGGAAAAAACCACCCTTGTTGCCCACAGAATCCTCCCTGGCACCTTTCCCTTCAATTTTGGACCTCAGTAGGAAGAAGAGGCAGAGAGGCAGATCGAACATCTGCTAGAGTGTGGTCCCATAGAGCAAGCAAAGGAAGAGTGGAGTTCTCATGTGGTTCTAATGAGGATCAACAATGGTGTGTGGAGGTTATGTTTAAACTGCAGATGAATGAACCCAGTCACTCGTCAAAATGCTTACACCCTTCCCCATATTGATGAGAGCCTCGGAGCTATGCTCAGGAGCAATTTTTTAGCATTTTTAACTTGATCAGCGGGTACTGGAGATCCCTCCTGATGGAGGGGCCAGTGAGTGCCCTGTATTTGCCACTTGTTATGGTTTATGGAAATGGGAGGTTCTCCCCTCTGGCCTCACTTCAGCCCCTGCCACTTTCCAGCACTTGATAGAAAAGGTTTGCCAAGGCCTCCACTGGAGACCTTCATGCTTTCCCTTAATGACATTATTGTCATCGTCTTTATTTCTCTACTCGCATTCAGCTCATGGCTGAAGTCTTTCAGCAGCTGCAGCACTCCATTTAAAGCTCAAACCAAGTATGTGTGAGCTGCTCATACTCAAGGTCAGGTATTGGTATGGTATGGTAAGCAATGCAGGAGTGTCCACTGACTCAGGAAAAGGATGCTGTCATCACCCACTGGCAGACCCCTAATGAGTTGAAGGGTCTGCAAGCTTTTCTGGGTACTAGGTACTACCACAGGCAGTGCATTTCCGACTTCTCCACTGGGGTGCAGTCCATAATTCAGCTTACTAATAAACATGCTCCCTGGGAGTTGTCTCAAACATAAGAGACTGCTTTCCAACAGATGAAAGTGCCTATCACCTGTTTTTTTTGTCCAAGGCTACCCAGACCCCAAGGCCTAGTACACACGGGACACTGATGCTAGTAATGCAATTGTAAGTGCAGTGTTGCCATGAGTACAAGAAGACCGTGAGTGAATGACTGCTTACTACAGTAAGACAATTGGCAACTAGGAGTGTAACTTTTGGCAGTAGTGAAGGCTGTCAAGTGTTACCACCCTTACCTGTCTGGCCAGTATTTTCATCTGAGGACAACTCATACTTCTCTGTTATGGTTATGTCATCTCAGGACGTCCAAAACCCAGGTTGCTAGGCTTCAATTTCTTTCAGAGTTCAAGTACACCAATGAGAATAGTAGTGGCCTTCAACATAGGAACTTAGAGGGTTTAAGTTGTTGACTCCCGAAAAGAGCAGGCAACATGGCCACATTGCGCAGAGAGATGATGGACTTTCTAAGGTTAAAGTGCAACAGGAGTTGGTTTCTCTTTTCCACTCTCTTTACCCCATCTCCCCCAACTCAGTTTAAGTCTCTGTCACCACCGCCTGGTCCAGAGACCCTTTCTGTCCCTCAGGTCTCCCCCAATGTCTCTCAGGTTTCCCCCAGCATGTCCTACCTGACACTGAATTAACCCAGGCTCAGAGCCATAGTAGTTACGCTGTTGCTGTCATTTACGAGGCAGTGTCTACACAGTGACACCTCACTAAAGAGCAATTGTAGCTCATTAGTCAGGAGCTGAGGTGGTCGATTAGCCATGTAGGGGAAATTAGACTCTGAAAAGATGGTGTACTGGTACTTTAGGTCCCTCCAAAATGCCACTACTCCTAGTGTGGGGTCTGTCCAGTAGGTCTACTCGATAACACAGCCTGGCACACCCATTCCCTAGCCCAGCAAGAGGTAGACAGGACCCTTAAGGACCATTGGTATTAACTAGGTATGAGAACAGGTGTTTGTTGCATGAACAAGACCTGTGAGGTATCTCAGAGAGCCAAGAGTGATGGCATTAAGACCAGTCCCAGCTACCAACATATGCATGCTAACAGCCCCTGGTAAAAACTGGCTGTTAACTTGGCGGGCCCTTTTTCTGAAATAGAGAGTGGTAATTCATAGATCCTGATATGACTGAGAACTTTACCAAGTGGAAGGGCTCTTTAGCCCTACCAAATGCCACAGCCAAAGTGGCAGCCAGTACCCTCGATGAGCAAGTTTTCTGCTATTTTTGTATTCCCGAGCAGATGCACATGGATCAAGGGGCTCAGTTTGAGTTCCATCTGATGCAGGAGTTGTGTTCTCTCTAAGGTGTTGAACAAGCCTGCACTACCCTTTATTGCTCACATGCTAATGGTATTGTTGTAAGAAATCATAAAGTGTTCGGTGACTGCCAATAGTTCCTACTTTTGAAGTGCAGCCCATGGGACTGGGACTTGATGCTCCCTCAATCGATGAAAACCTTCAGAACCGCTACCCATTTTACCACTGGAGGCATGACCACTTTCATGATTCTAAGCGGAGAGTTCCATCTACCATATAAAATCTCCCACCACCCCCCTATCCCCTTGACTGGCTCTATTCCAGGGCAGGAGTATGCTCAGACCCTCTAACTTAGGCTTTGGTAAGGTGCACGAGGCTTTGAGTGAGAAACCATTGGAGGTCAGGGCTGACAAAAGAGAACAACCCAGTTTACACATAGTTAGCGGTCAAGTGTGGTTAGATGACCACTGTAGGTGACGAAAGGAAAATCCAAAACTTCAGGCAAAAATCATTGGTTCATTTGAAGTGGACAAAGCGTACAATAACCATAGATACTTCATTTATCACAGTCAAGTTCATTACAGAACCAGGTTAGACTGAAGCCCTACCACCCTTGTGTGAACCCAAGAGCACAAGCAATGACAGTTATTGTACTGAGGAGGCATCTCAACATGCATGGTGTATGTGTTGGAGCAAAGCCTGTTTCTCCAAACCCCTTCCAGCACCCATCCACCGAACTACCCTCTGCCAGTCACACGTGTTGTGTGCAATGCCTATTCGGTCATGCTGGTTGTATGCACCTACTTATCTGACACATAACTTGTGAGCAGCCACCGCCTGATGAGATCTCCATCCCACCTTTGCCCTATCCACTTATTTTAGCACCCACTTTGCTAGTGGTTATTGTATGATCATTCAACCAGAAGCACGGCTAGTACTGCTGGCTAAAGTGGCCTATGTAATGGAATTTCGGTGCCTAGTCACCAGCTGGCAGTATGAGACAGCTGTTCAATGGAGTGCTAGCAGATGATTAGTAGCTGTGTAGCATTTAATTGTGCTATTTTATGGAAATGCGAGCCAACTATAAGCGTTTGTTGGCTAGGAGCCAACTATTTTGATCATGCTTGTTAGCAGAGCTGCTAGCACTAAAGAAGATGACAAAACTTCCGCTCTGCTACTGATGACTGCTCGCTCCTGTTGGGCTAGTTTGGACGTGGAAAAATGCTGATTTCTTGAATTCATAACTGTTACTGATAACTTTTCAGCCTGTTTGTGTTAACCAATTAGGCTGTTAATTTTTTAAGTGCTAGTTTGCATATCCAAGCACCCTCTGTTGGATAAACATAGCTGCAGTTTCTGTGCTAGCTCAGAGCTGTTTGTACGCTTATACTGTGAGGTTGCTTGACAGTTGATTGTTAACCTGATTGCATAGGCAAATACATTTACATTGCTCTTATACTTGAACCTTGTAAATCTGACTTGGATCTTGGTTGATACTGAATCCCAGTACCTTTGGTTGACAGCAGACTAAACACTGCTTTCGACTGCTGAACTTTCTGGTAGTGTTCAGTAAAGCTTGGCGCACAAATCCTTTACGTCCTTGCCGAGAAATGCGTGTGTAAGGTTAACTACCAGCAGAAGATATTTAAACCTGCTTTTAAACTCACACAAACTAAAATTAGTTACAACTAGATATCATCTAATTATTTTCTTGTCACATAATCCGTGAAACACCCAATCTGTGTCTATGCCCTCACAAACCTAGCCAGGTAAAAGTTTTATTTGACTTGAAAAGCCACAACATCAAATTAAAATCATGTTAATGCAGAATATTTGCCTTTTGTTTCGCTATGAGCGCAAACTCTGAACCTTTCTTTTTCAGCTTCCATCAAAAGCACCCAAAATATTTCAACTAGATTTATCTTACTTTTTTTACATTTCAACTGATATCGAAAGCAAAGTAAATGTGTTCGTAGTAGTTTTGTGTACCTGTGGGCTAAATTAATTACCTCCATTGTGCGCACAGAAGAAATGAACAACATTGTCAATAAATTGACTTCTATCAAACAAATCAAACACATTTATAGTGCCTTTTTGTTTGATTTTACTGAATTTTGTTGTTCCTAGCATAAACTTTAATATTGCAAATATATTTTACTTACAGAGATTGCTAAGGATCATGGGTACTTTATAGAGTCAGTCTATACACTGTGTAGGGAGATATTTGAGACGGAACAGTGCAAAGATTACATGGCCACAAAAGCCCAGTTGGAGAAAAGACTGGAAGTAGGTACCTTCGTGTTGTCCCTATTCACCTCAATGTTTAATGTATAAATTGGCTGGGTAATGTCTTCTGGCTTTCAACCTTGCCAAAAAAGTTAAGTTAATTTTGCCAGGCATCTTCTGAAGGCTGTTAGGCTTTCGACACAGATATAATCCTGCACATTTGACCCAAGACAGTTTTGTTCAGCTCATGTAATGAAATGTATTCCCACCAAGAAAATGTTTGTTAGAACCAGTAGGGTATGAATCCTGCCGAGAATGATCTTTTTTATAGAATTCAAGCTAAGCAGACAGTAAAATAATTGGTGTCTATTTTTAAGCTGCACAGTTCTCTGTTGGAGAGAGTGATTTTCTGAAATGTCAAAAACTACAAACGCTAAAATTTTTAGAGCAAATGTTTTTTGTATTTTGCCTGGATCACGTCTCACAACATCATACACTTCTGTTTTCTGGCACATCAATTTTATGCTGTAAGCCAATCTGAACCCTGACTTCTCCTATCTTTCAGCAGAAAAATTGGAAATGAAAATTTTGAAAAA
Source organism: Cryptosula pallasiana (assembly GCA_945261195.1). Taxonomy (NCBI): domain Eukaryota; kingdom Metazoa; phylum Bryozoa; class Gymnolaemata; order Cheilostomatida; family Cryptosulidae; genus Cryptosula; species Cryptosula pallasiana. The sequence continues at coordinate 20,211,197 of OX183136.1, forward strand.
GTGAAAAATTATTCAGGGAGAATAGCAACCACGTATTAGAAAAACCGAATATGAAAATGATTGAGCTTATAAAATATAGCACCAAAAAGGTTGACCTACTTTGGAGAGAGTTCAATTTTTAAGACTAAAATTAAATGAGAGCTCACGAGAGAATCGAATTCTGGTTAATGATAATTATGCCCCACTAAAATCACTAGATTACCACCATCAAACTTTCTTTTTGTTATTTTTCCCATTAACAAGGAAAACTCAAATGCAATAACGTGGTATATTTGGCCATACAAACGGCATAGAAACTTGCTCCATACCTACTGTCAAGAGAGAGAGAGACAGAGAGAAAGCATCTCTGAGATCCAGAGGCTCCTCTTTCCTATAAATACACTGGCAATTGTGGTCTGCTTGCTGCCAAATAGTCGCCATAGTGGATGCCGGCTCTGCATGAAATAACAGTGTCGGCCATGACCACTGCAGACTCGGTCATGACTCATGCATATCCGGCACCGATTCAGAGTATTGGACCTGAAATTGGACATTTCGGACGATGATCTTTATGTCCAATCAGTTCATTTAAATTTTGTACGGAAAAGAGGAAAAAACTCCACATAAATTTATTAATAGCAGTAAGTTTATAATAATAATAATATCGTGTATCATAAGTACCAGGCAGTTATAAAAGCAGTTGCAACAGTATTAAAATATAATTTTGTTTGGCGACACAAGTAGTAATAAGGGAGCAGATCTCTGTCATGGAGTCTAAGGAGAATATTCTCCTGGTTTCAGGTAAAGTATGCACCAGTTACCATGAAAACCTGTGAGGCACCTTTTTGTGGGCACCAGCTGTTTAGAATGTATGTTAATTTAATAGTGCTGTATGTTGATTAATATATTGTATGGTGTGTTGGATGTTCTGGAGGTTGTCCTGGAGGTTCTCCTGGAAGTCCTTCTGGTCCATTGGGTGTCTTTTTGTGTGCACCAGGTGTTTAGAATGTATGCGTTATTTCTTGGTATTTATTGGTATTTATTGGTGTGGTATGTTGATTATACTCCTGTGCCTTTTTGTGTGAGGTGTTTGGAACGGTGTGATGTTGATTTAGACACGGGTTTGTACGATGTTAGATTGGGGGCTTTGAGTATTGTATAGAAATGAAGCGGTTCGATTATTGTATAACTTTATTATATAAGTGCGTGAAAAATCTATATTACATGCTCTATTGGTGAAAAAAAGACTTAATGTATATCCCTACGATATTTTTGATAGATTTTTTGGTTAGTTTTACAGTTCTGACAAAAGCGCCTTTGTTAGTTTTTTACATTTTTGTTGGCATAATTCGCATATGGATATGGAATACTTTTATCATAAGCTCGAAAGTATGTACATAAGTTAGCTCTTAATCTATTTCCATGTATTTATAAATATAAGGTTCGATTTTGTAGCAATATTATTTTAGCCACATTGTACATAGAGTATATATACTATTCACAATACTCTAGCTAATTTTAAATTGAATTGTAAAAATGGTCTACTCATTTTCATCAGCACTGAGTCCTGCTTCAAACGACCAAATTCATCCTGCAGGAAATCTTTAAGATCAGCTTCAACATTCAATTTTGATATATCCTCATTGTATTTTGCTTGATCACAATTTCGTTCCCAATCAGTATGACTGAATGAAGAGAGAAACTTGACTTCATGATATGCATTAGAATTTTCACTCAGTTTGTTCCCTTTGTAAATCATCACACCTGGAGCATGTTTTTTAGCTTCTTCAACGTATCTGTTCAGTAAGAGAAATGTCCTCACCTCTCTCTCTCCATTTTTGTGTGAGACATAACGGATACGATTTATGACATATTCTTTTCCATTGAATCGATAAGGAACGAATCTCTCAACAACATCGACGTAAAGGAAAATCATGCTATGTTTGAAACTACTGAGAGTTTTGATGTTCAAGCTGCGTTTGAGTTCATCCTTAGTCATCATTCTCAATTGTCGTGCTTCCTCTCCAATCTCGCTCGTGGTTAGGCGTTTTGTGCTGACACGTTCGACATCATAGCAAGTAGTATTTTTATTTTTCGGATTTTCTTTTTTGCCTAAGTACGCAATGTTAAAAGGTAATGGGTAATTATCACAATTTAAGTTTTCAGCTATTCTACCCAGACAAAGAAATTTTTTGTGGTTAAACTCTTTTAAATCTGGATTACCCAAGTAGTGGAGTTCATAATCGTCAGAATCTATACTTTTACCTCTCACAGAAAACATCTCAACAACGGTTGGGATAGGAAGCTCTGCTAGCAATTGGTAAGTTCCAACCTTTGGTATTTTACTCATTTGAGAAGCTCCAGTCTTTTGCAATTCACCCGCTTTCCATCTTTTGAGAGATTCAATAATTTTTCGGGCTTTCTCTGCAAAAATTATTGTTTCCTTATCAGGGAGAGCTGGTTTTCTTACTACTTGATTTTGTTTGGAACAGATTTCTTCATCTTAGGAGTTAATTTGGTTGTTCTGTATTTTCTTCCTGTTGGATACAGGTCTGTGCAAGGGAGAGCTTCAGAAAGCTCATCCATTAAAATCTAAAAAAATAAAAGAACTGACTAAAGAGAGAAATACGACTTCATGATATGCATTAGAATTTCCATTCATTTTTTCCTTTGTAAGTCAATACATCTCAAACCTGAAACAATGTTTGCAATAATGGAAACAAATGAAACATTCTGTTTACTTTTTAAGTACAAATGAAAATAAATAGTTAAAGCTTAGTTGTCAATTAACTGACACTTTACAGCATTTCCAGTTGACTATTACCAAGTCCTGATAAATAATAATAACTTACTAAATTTTACCTTAGTATTATGGGTCTATTTATTATTTGCTGAGAAACCTTTTAGTGATAGTAGTAGAGCCTGTAGTAGATGTTGCTTCTTCGAATGCTATTGCTGAAGTGGATGATTTCTGTGTAGAAATACTGCTTCTTAAATAGTAAAAGTTGTACTGATTACCGTAGGGTTTTGGCGCGAATTTTGTCTTTTGTTCGCCAAATAAATATTTTTCCATGTGAAAAAAATCTGTATATAGCGTGAAGGGTTTTCGCATGAAGAATGCTGTTTTTGCACAAAAAAGCATGCCTTATTTGCGTGAATAAAACACATTTTTTCTAGCTGCGAAAAGACACACTCCTCGCACGGAAAAGAAACTTTGTTTTCGCGCAATTAAAAAAATTCCATTTAGAAAAAAGAATTTTGTTGCATGAAAAAACACAATTTTTTCACACAAAAAATTTTTTTCAGGTAGAAAAATTTCTGTCTTATTCGCGCAGAAATCAAGGACACTTTTCACGTTAGAAAAAATAATTTTTCACACATGAAACAATTATGTTTTATTCGCTCAAAAAAACAATGTTTTCGCTAGAGAAATTTTTATTTTCATCTCAGAAAAGTATGTTTTGTTTGCGCAAAAAAAATAAGTTTATCCGCGTGAAGAAAACACATTTCTCTGCCTGAAAAAGACAAATCCTTTGCGCGGAAAGAAGCATTGTTTTTTACGCGAATGAAAGAACTTTTTAATACAGAAAAATAATCTGTTATTTGCGTTAAGAAACTCATTTTTTTCATGCAAAAAATTTTTCTCAGGTATAAAAATTCATGTTTTATTCGCGCAAAAATCAACGATATCCTTCGCGCGAGACAAAATTACTTTTTACATGAAACAGTTATGTTTTATTCGCGCAAAAAGACAAAATTTTTTTGCGCGAGAGAAACTTTTATTTTGATCTCGAAAAAAATTATGTTTTACTTGCGCTAAACAAATTTATTTTTGCGAATAAAACACATTTTTCTAGCTGAAAGGTCAAATTCTTCAAGCAGAAAAAATGTTTTTTTCTCGCGAATAAAACCAAATTTTCACATAGAAAACTAAGTTTTTATTCGGGCAAAACAACACAATATTTTGCGCGGAAACAGTTTGTCAGGTAGACAAATCTTATGTCTTATTCGGGTGAAAAGCAATGACATTTTTCGCGCAAGGAAAAATATTTTTTACATAAGGCAATTAAGTTTTATTCGCACAAAAATTTTTAATTGTTTTCTAGAAAAATTATGTTTTATTTGCCGAAACAGATAATCATATTCGCGCAAATAAAACACATTTTTCTGGCTGAAAAAATCACATCCTTTGCATGGAAAAAAACATTTTTTCTGCGCAAATGAAACAAACTTTTTTATAGAAGAAGATTATTTTTATTTGCATGGAGCAACACAATTTTTTGCTCGCGAAAACATTTTGTCAGGTAGAAAAATTTTTTCACATCTTTAGCGCGGAAAAGCAATGTTTTCTCCGCGCAAATAAAGATTATTTTATTCATGCGAAACAACACAAATTTCCACACAACAAATTTTTTCAGCTAGAAAACCTTTCTCTTATTTGCGTGAAAAGCAATGACATTCTTTGCTCAAGGAAAATCATTTTTACATGAAACAACTGTGTTTGTATTTGCGCGAAAAAATCAAATTTTTTCCCGTGGACAATTTCCATTTTCTATCTCAGAAAAGAATTTTCCATTCGCTGAAACAAATAATCATATTAGAAAGCATAAAACATATTTTTCTAGCTGCAAAAAAACATATCCTTCGAGCGGAAAAAAAAGGTTTTTTTTTCGCGAATAAAATAAATTTATTGTATAGAAAAAAAAAATTTAATCCCGCGGAAACAACACAATTATTTGGGCAAAGACATTTCGTCAGGTACAAAAATTTATGACTGGATCTTGCAAAAATTAGCGACACTTTTCGAGCGAGAAAAAATATTTTTTCATAAAAAAATTGTGTTTTATTAGCGTGTAAAAACAACCTTTATCTAGCTGAGAAAGACACATCCTTCGCGCGAAAAAAAATCTTGTCGTGCGAATAAAGCACGCGGAACACCCTTGATAATATATATGTATAGTTATAGTTACCGCGCGAAAACCTTTTTTTTTGACAAAAAACACACTCTTCGCTCGGGAGAAAAACGTATTCTTCGCGCGAAAATCTCTACACCAGTCAGTGCAAATTCAGCTATTTAAGAAGCAATGGTGTTACACAGAAAGCATGCACTTCAACATTAGCAACTGAAGGAACAACATCTAATACATCATCTACTACAACTACTAGCAGGACTTTCTGTATTAAGGTAAAAAATAATAAATAACTATTTTCTAGTAGCTGAGATACTCAACTCACTGCGCTATTGAGTATGTATCTTCAAATTATTTACAAATAAATAAAAACCAATCACTCGCATTTTCATTTTATCTTTTTAGAATGAATAGACAAAGCAATACAAATCAATTAAAGAATGAAGAGCCGGAATCCCAGCGAATTTTTCTCCACCCTCTTCTCCCATTATCAATCTATCTTCAAACCGAGTTATACGTTCTAAAGTGATAAAAGAAGATGATGATAACTCGAACTTCAAAAAGAAAGATGTGATAGATGTTGACGACAATGTACTTCTTCCATACACTAAGGTTCCCTTTCAAGGTGCCTGTTAAATATTCTGTCTCCTGCTTGTCAAAAAAACATTAAAAAAAACAGTTGAGATTCAGGATCTACCAACACCGACGGTTATGCAGGTCTTTACCATTGAATTTCATGATAAAGCGGACTGCACCATCATCTACAACTATAACAAGGATAAAAAGATAGTTACAGTGAAGAGTACTATTTCAATTGAGGTAGGAATACTTGTTAATAAACCTACACAAACAAAATGAATGATTTTGATCTACATGGGTGATGAAAAGACTGGAAAAGCATTTGAGACAAATCATTGCTTATTTTGACGTAGCTCACCTGCATGATTTTCCACCAGTTAATGTCACAAGTTTTGAAAACCCAGAAATGGTAAAAAAATACGACAGGCGTTGGAGTGGGACTGGTGAGCCTCTTATAGCTTAGGACAGATGTATGGTAGATGGAGAGCTGCTGGTTGGAGATATGTACATTCCTCCTCAAATAGCTTCAGCGGTTATATCGGAATTATGTGGTATTATTCTGTTCAACAACTAAAACAAGCTGCAAACAATTTAATTTCCTACGACATCATCGTACTCACAGCTCATCATGCTTTCATTCAAGTCTCTGAACCGACTGATAGTCTAAATCCTCATAATTTTCTCAACTACTTTGATGATGCTGAAAAAGAAGAATGTCCAAAACAAGACCTCCAGAATCTAATCCATAACTCAAGGGAATCATATCACTATAAAGGACGATAAGTTTTATTCGTTTTACTATAGATTCAAAAATAATTTCTAAGCTAAATTATATACTGATGTACAACAGTCTCATTAATTAATATGTCTTTTAGACATAACTAAAAAATGTATGCTGAGAAAGAGAGATAGTGAGACTTATTCATGAGTTACGAGAGATGAGCTCAACATTAACTTTGAACAATACACAATAGTTTCATAGTTTTCACAATAAACAACGTACATATATACTAAACTAGTTTGTATATTTTACTAATTCTCATTTTAGTTGCTATAACAAATAGAACTTCAATATAATATTTTATTTAGCAATTCGGTTTCTTGTATGAGAAATTTATCTATTCCTTCTACCATACAAAATCGTAAAAATAGTATTTTGTTGGTATTATTCAACTGTTTAATTAACAATCTATTTAAGTAAAACTATTATTATTAGTTCAAGTTCTGTATACATAAGTTTCCGATGGTAAATGTGGCTTTTTTCAATCAAAAACTACTACTTTATTTGCATAAAAAACTTGTTTTCATCTGAAAACTGTATACTTGATAAAGGGATTTAAAGTAAGTTACATGAAAGATGTGTTTTCAGACGGTAAATGTTTGTTCAGTCAAAAAATCCTATTTCGTTCTCGTAAAAAAGACTTTTTTGTGCAAAAAGTGTTTTTTCCGATAAAAAAATAATATTTTTTTAATATTTACAGGCAGAAAATACTATTTTATTCACGTGAAAACCCGCGAAAACTATATATGTATAAGTATTTAGTTTAAGTTCCTAATATTTTAATTAGAGCATTGATAACGTGTAAAGACAGTATTTTTGATGCATAAAGCTGTCAAAAGCATTATGAAGTATAAAACGGAGTATAAAAAACAACATTTCTGCCTGAAATGAAACGCAATATTTACTGTAAGAAAATTCATGCTTTCATTTTTCATAATACTTACAGTTTTTACATGAAAGTTTGAATAAATCAATAATTTTTGAAACAAAGTCTTTGAGAAAAACCCCTTTGTAATATACACCGTTTTACATGCAAAGAACTTTTTCCGTGTGGAAAACAGCACTTTTTACCTTAAAACCCTTTATAATATACACTTTCTTACACAGAATCCCCTTATAACAGATACAGTTTTCACGTGAAAAGTAGTTTTTATGTGAATAAATTAGCAGTATTTGCCTGAAAAAACAACATTTTCAGTCAAAAAAACACATTACTTTGGACGATAAAGAAACATTTATTGCACAGAAAAAACACATTTTTTGCATGGTAACCCTTTATATCCTATACCGTTTTCAAGCGGGAAAACAGGTTTTTTATGTGATTAAATAGCATTCTGTGACTAAAAAAAAACAACAATTCCTGTCTGAATAAGCCAAAATTTTGGCTGAAAGAGACAATTTTTTTGCACGAGAAAAAACACATTTTCACGCAAAATACCTTTATAAAATATACAGTTTTCACCTGGGAAAAAGTTTTTTATGTGAATAAAATAGCATTTTATGACTGAAAAAAACAACATTTCCCGTTCGAAAAAACACGTTTTTTGCGTGAAAAACACTTTTTTTACACAAGAAAAAACACGTTTCTCGTGCTGATCCTTTATTGCATATACAGTTTTTGCGGGTTTTCACGTGAATAAAATGGTATTTTCTGTCTGGAAATATTAGAATAATATTATTTTTCATTGAGAAATTTCACTTTTGCCTCGAAAAAAGTTTTTTTTATGGGAACAAAATAGGATTTTCTGACTGAGCAAACATTTACCATCTGAAAACACATCTTTCATCTAACTTACTTGAAATCTCTTTATAAAGTATACAGTTTTCACATGAAAACAATTTTTTATGCAAATAAAATTGTAGTTTTTGAGTGAAAAAAAGCAACGTTTACCATCGGAAAAAACACTTTTTTTTTGCTAAAATAAACAAACTTTCTGCATGGAAACCCTTTATAACCTAAACAGTTCTTATGTGAAAAAAAATAGTATTTTCTGTCTGAAAAATTCATGTTTTCCGTCTGAAAAAACATATTTTTTTACGCAAAATATCACATTTTTTTCACACAAAAAACACACTCTTTGCGCAAAATCTCTTTATGAGAGATAAAATTTTCACCTGGAAAAAGACTTTTTATGTGAATAAAATAGTATTTTCTTAGTAAAAGACATTTTCTGATTGAAAAAGTTTTTTGCGTGAAAAAGTTTTTTCATGTGAAATGTCTGAGAAATATTTTTTTTTGGGCAAATAAAACACTATTTAATGTCTGAAAAACACTCTTTTCGTACAGAAAACTTTATTTTAGCACAAATAACGCAAAAAATTCTGTCGGGTGAAAACACACTCTTTGCGCAAAACTCCTTTATAATGTACGTACAATTCATGCGGAAAACATAATTTTTCCACGCGGGAGAAATTCATTTTCCACCTGAACAACATCATTTCTTAGCGTGGAAAACAGTATTTCCCTGCTCGAAAACAGCATTTTCCCCGTGGGAAAACACAACAGCTTTTCGCGCAGAGAAACACTGGTTTCCACGTGAAAACCTCTTTTGTCACTGTGTGAAAAACAACATTATTAGTGCGGAAATCAGTATTCCCTGTGTGGAAAAAATAGCAGATTTTCAGGCAAAAACTTTTTTCAGCGAGGAAAACAACATTGTTTTCGCGCGGACCAACAATATTTCTTCATGCAAAAACGTTGTATAACATATATCGGTTTTCGCGTGGGGAAAATAATTCTTCTCTCAAAACCACTATATATTATATGATAAACTATTTTCGCATGAATAAAATCACTATAAATGAGTTTTCGCACGAGTATTCTCATTCGTTGTAGGGATAATAGGTAGGTGTAACTTTTGGTATTTAAGATCTGCTCTCTCTCTACATAGAAGTCATTCTCTCCAGTGATAGCTTCTAAAGAATCATCTACTACACTATTCATCACACAACTATCAGTAGGAATCTTGGTGAAAAGGTAAGAATTAATAAAAATACTATTCAGCACTAGTTGAAAAAATAAAAAACTCTAATTATTTTACTGCTTTAATTGTTACCTTTTACTATTGTATACATTCATATTTTAGAGCAATATGACATCAAAAACAATCTACTTACAGGACTTCCTCTCAGAAGTTTATCATAAACATGTGAGCGACAATGTCGTTGTTCAGGAAAAAGCTGTACAACGTTTGACATTCCAAGTTATCATATTCTGTATAACACAACACATAATGAGCACGGAAAAACGATATGGAGAATATGATAAAGCTACAGAGTTCTTGGATGATATGACTGAAAACAATTTTGAAACCATTTTAACAATGGTAAAAGCCGTAAACGCTAATGATCTTTTGAAAAGAATTAAATGAAATGCTTGGGACCAAAAACTTTTTCAAAAATTTTATGAAATGAAGTGGAATAAAATAAACTTCTTACAAATTCCGATATCATACTTATCATTACATGCAAATACATGAAGGGCTATCTTCTTCTGTTCGTATTTTAGAGTTAATGTTAAAAGCATTCCACACGTATTTATATTATTTTTTTCTTGCAATGTCATTAAGCATTTTACAAATTCAAAAGTTTTTATAGTCTTTCATAATACGCTTTTCAATCTATTACACTTTATTTCATTGCATTCACTTCATACACTATTATTATATACTTTATTACATTCACTATTATTGTTTTTTACTCAAATAAACATAGTACAACGCTTTGTTTTCTATACAGTACTCAAACCCCACAATCTAAAACATTCAAAACACCTCACACAAAAGGCCCCAGAGGATAAATCAACATACCACACCAATAAATACCAATAAATACCAATAAGTAGCGCATACATTTTAAACACCTGGTGCACACAAAAAGACACCCAATAGACCAGGAGAACCTCCAGGAGAACCTCCAGGAAAACCTCCAGGAGAACCTCCAGGAGAACCTCCAGGAGAACCTCCAGGAGAACCTCCATGATAACCTCCAGACCATCCAACACACCATGCAATGTATTAATCAACATTCCACACTATAAAATTCCATACATTCTAAAAAAATTGTGCATACTAAAAGGTACCTCACAGGTTCTCTCGGTAACTGGTGCATACTTTACCTGGAAGCAGGAGAACCTTCTCCTTAGATTCCATGTATAGATCTGCTCCCTTATTACTACTGACACATAATATAATGATATGTATTGTTATGTAAATTTGACGACATCACAAAGTTAAAAATAGTAATTCGTCATAATAATAGTAGTAATGAATATATTGAACATGTACATAAATAGTACATGTACATAAACCAAATTGATCATTATGGCAATATGACAGCATATTTGTTTTGTCCAATAACAACAACGAAAACACAATAGTATTACGAATATATGTTAAAAACAAATTTATATGGAGTTGTCTCCTTCTTTTCATCCAAAATCTAAATGAACTGCTTGGAAATAAGCATCACCATTTCAGACACCAAAGAACGTCCTGGCCGAGAATTCCATGACTAGCCTCAGTCTCTTCAACGGATATATTACGGGCATACTTACTCTCCACCCCACCCCCCCCCCCCCCAAGACCTCCGGATCCTAACCTGTGAAAGCTCTAGATAATATCTGGAGGTGGAAAATGAATCACAAACAATGCTGGCCTGTTAACTCCATTACTTGTCACTGGGAGCTATACGCTTTAATCTTGTGCACTGTATTATTATTAGCCAGTATATTTAGTATGTTACTTGTTGGGATTACTTCCGGTGCTAGTGATTGGTCACCTTATTATATAGGCCAATCACTTCCTCTGGTTTTGCCTGTGAAAGGCTGAATTATCACTACATTCTTTACAGTATGTTTTAGATCTTCTGTCGCGCTTTATCTATGCTGATACTGTAGTGGATAGCCTCCCTAGGTTTGTATAGCGCTAAATACATGTTGTGTCACCAAACTACACTGACTAGTTTGTCTGAGCCGTAGGCTCCAACTGGTTGTTTAGTTCTGTTACACAAGTGGCACTAAACGATATGGTAGTGTCCTCTGTGGAGAGAGGTAGAATACTTGCACCTAATGGTATTCTGTGGTTTTGAAAACCGGAATCTATTACATTGGAACCAGGGGTGCGATAAATGGCATCTTTCCACACTGTCTTTTTTTGTCAGGTTACCCTTGGGTCTGCAAATGCACTGCAGACCAGGCATTACCCTATCTTGCAACCCTGGCTCTGTGAATGAACTGCAGGCCAGTTACCAGTCAATCTTCTGATAGTAGATTAAGAGAGTGTTTGGCACAAGCTAGCCCAGATCTCTATGCAGGCTCATTGAGTTCCCTCCACCCTGCAGTGATCATCCAGCTTTGTGTAGAGGAAATTTGTATTAAAGCTCATACTGGATCATACAGGCTTGTTGAACTCACTCTGTCCGGTAGCCACAATCCCAGATCTGTATTGCTATACTGTGAAGTCGTTGAGTCCACTAAGCCTTACCCTGAAATGCTTCCCTTGACCTGGGATTGCACTGCTGACCAGTTAACCTACTGAGAGTTCATCGACATTTTTGTCGGAGAAAATCTGGACCCGATCTCCATGTACATTGATTGAGTTTCACTCCGCCATGCAGTGACCATCTTCGCTTTGAGAGATTTTACTGCTGTTCCAGATCACGCCAGATTACACTGCAGGCTAGTTGAGTTCACTCTGCCCTGGATCAACAATTCCGAATCTATGTCCCCACCCTGTGAGGTTGTAGAGTTTCCATACCCCCACAGAACTACCAGTTACCACTGGCTGTATGCTACTTGAGTTTACTCTGCGCTACAGCTGTGCCTGTTGACTACAGGCTTATAGAGTTCACTCCGCCATGTAGCAACGGCCACTACTCTGTACTACACAAACATACCAGAGAGACCCCTAAAGGCTCCACTACCGCTGGCTATAGGCTTGTTGAGTTTTACTCCACCCTATGGCAGTGACCACCTATCTAAGGTTCTTGAATACTGTCACAGAATTGTAAATTGGCTGGGTTTTCATAGAAAAAGAAGCAAAAAATCAGTACAGCAGTTATTGAAAAAAAAAATTATGTAACCAGCATCTGGGTTGTAGAGTTCGCCAACAGCGTTATTGCAAAAAATGGAGTTTAGGGAGCTTTTGGTGGTAGCTAAAGCCATCAATTGCTTTTTGTATTGCATGCATGAACAAAAACTGTTCTGAGAATAAATCAAGCTTTGCTACCTTGACTTTGTTGCCAGAAAAACCAACCAGTTAGGTTGCCAGATTGCTAGATGATTTATCAGAATTCAGCTACACAATTGAACATAGTTATTGCCCAAAACATGACAATGCAGACTTACTGATCTGCTACTGCTCTCCAGAGAGCAAGCGGTTTGACCATATTTAACAAACAAGTGCTGCTTCCTCCAAGTACGAAACTCAGACAGAAACCAGATTCACTTTTGACCTGTTCGTTGCAATACCTCTCTTTACTAGTCAGATCAAACAAGCCTCCCACATAACCTAGGAAGTTAAATTTATCCTGCTGCTTCCATCTATGCTACCATCCAGCTCAACACAGACGTACTGCTCATTACTTGATTACAAGTAACCATCTGGTTGCCATCATTTATAGATCAGTAGTCCCCAATACTTTCTGAACAATAGACTGCAAAACTTGTGGAAACAAAGGTTGAAACGGCAAGCTCATTGCAGAAAAGCAATATTAGTAGTAATATATGAGCAGATCTCCCTACCAAGTGTTTTTTGTGGATTGAATTCCGGGGTTGATGCAATGGGTTAGGGTGTTGAATAGATTCGCCGAGTTAATATTGTATGGCATTTAAGTGGCATTTGAGTGGCATTTAAGTGGCATTTGAGTTTTGATTATTTTTTTACTTAATTTGAACTTATATGTCATCTAGATTTTGAATGTATGGCATTTAAGTTTTGATAATTTTTTTACATAATTCTAACTCATATGGTATCTTGAGAGAGAGAGGAGAGAGAGAGAGGAAAGAGGAGAGAGGAGATATATCTACATTGAATAAATACATCGATTAAAAATGAACCAATATATGATTATATACATTTATTGCATAATAAGTAGGGAAAATCTCTCCATATAATATAGCTAGAGTCAGTAAATACTAAGTAATACAAAACAGTACAACTTGTAATGACAATCAATACATAGGCTTTTCCTATACATTCATGTATGTATGGATAATTATGTACATATTTATGGCTATTTCTGTCTAAATTTTGGAAAAATCATCAAATTAGCCCTCTAAATGGTTAAATAATTGCAATAGAAAACATTATATCTAATTTTTGACATTCTTAAATTTTGGAAAAAATTATCAAATTAACCCTCTAGATGGTTAAATTTTACAGTAAATTTTGCATAATACAAAGCACTATAGATTGCTTTATCCGCTTGAGACTACATGTCATCAGCATTTGAGATTGAGTTTACATACCATCAACACCAAGCTGTTCATCAAAATCTTGTAATTCCTTTTCAAGGAATTCCTTAAGAACTTTATCCTCATTATTCGTTTTTGTTAGCTCCTCGTTGGAATTTGCTTGTGCGCAATAATCTTCCCAATCACTCGCGTTGGTTGAAGAAATAAAGACGAGATTGTGGTATGGAATAGGATTTTCATTCATACTCTGTTTTTTTCCTTTGTAAATCATCACACCAGGTGCACATCTTTTAGCTTCCTCGTTGTATCTGATTGGTATTAGAAGTGTTCTTGTCTCTCTTTTTCCATCTTTTTCAGCAACATAGCGAATGCACTTTACGACAGATTCTTCTCCATTGAATCGAAAAGGAATGAATCTTTCAACAACATCGATATAAGGGAAAATTGAACATTCTTTGAAATTGCTGAGGTATTCGATGTCGTAAGCGAGTTTGAGTTCTTCTTCACTCATTTTTCTCAGTTCTTCAGCTTCAGCAGTAGCTTCCATTGTGGTTAAGCTTTTTGTGCTAATACGTTTGAAATTGTAGTAAGTAGTCTCTGGATTTTTTGAGATTTCCATCTCACCCAAGTACAAAATGTTGAAAGGTAATGGTTAGTTATCAACATTGAAGCTTTCAACTACTCTACTTGGGCAAACAAATTTCTGAAAATTCTTTACCGTTGAATTACTGAGATAGGTGAGAATGTAGTAATCTCCTTATGCACCAGTACTCTGTTCAATAGAAACGATTTGCAAAACTGATGGAGTAGGAAGTGATGATAGTGTAAGAAACCCTCCAATCTTTTTCAAATCACTTGTCTTCCATTTTTTGAGAGATTTGGCCATCTTGAGAGCTCTATCAGCGTCGGTGAGCAATTCTTTTTTTTTCCATAGTGTTTGATGTTGTGGGTAAAACCAGTTTTGGAAGAGCTCGTCTCTTTATTGTTGCTTCTTTTGTGATAGAGTTAGAGTTTTTTCTTTTGGTAGTTGTTTTGAGTGCTTTTTGTTTGTTTTCGATTGGTTTTGAATCCGTGTAAGAAGCAGAAAAGTCCTCCATAGTATTCTAAAAAAGAAAGAAATAATGTTTGAAATAATATATAATTCAGCTTTTCATGTGGAACAAAAAGATTAACTATTTTATACTTTACATTATAGCTAAACTATTTTTGATCTTTGCTAGGTAGGGAATAATAATTTTTTTACATTTTACCTTTTATAAAGAGATAGCCCCTAGTAAGTGCAATGGAAGGTGTAGTAGATGTTGCTTCTTCGCTTGCTGTTGTAGAACTGGATGCTTTCTGTGTGAAAACAGTGGCTCTTAAATAGCTAAAGTTGCACTGGTTGAACCCTATGAATACCATCTCGTACCAACCTTCTTTATAATATAACTATGAATCAGCATTTTTTCACGCAAAGGAAAACCAATGCTTTTGCTGGAATAAAAAATTTATTTTCACGCGAATAGAAACCAATGTTTTCGCGGGAATAAAAATTTTATTTTCATGCGACTAAAAAACAATGTTTTCGCAGGAAGAAACAATTTATTTTCACGCGAATAGAAATCGATGTTTTCGCGGGAATAAACAATTTATTTTCACGCGAATAGAAACCAGTGTTTTTGCAGGAATAAAAAATTTATTTTCACGCGAATAGAAATCAATGTTCTCGCGGGAATACAAAATTTATTTTTACACAAAAACATTAGTTTCTATTCGAGTGAAAATAAATTTTTTATTCCCGCGAAAACATTGGTTTCTATTCGCGTGAAAATAAATTTTTTATTCCCGCGAAATCATTGGTTTCTATTCGCGTGAAAACAATTTTTTTATTCCCACGAAAACATTGGTTTTAGTCGCGTAAAAATAAATTTTTGTATTCCCGCGAAAACATTGGCTTCTATTCGCGTAAAAATAATTTTTTTATTCCCGCGAAAACATTGGTTTTAGTCGCGTACAAATAAATTTTTGTATTCCCACAAAAACATTGGCTTCTATTCGCGTAAAATTAATTTTTCTACTCCCGCAAAAAAATTGGTTTTTACTCGAGTGAAAAGAAATTTTTGTATTCCCGCGAAAACATTGGTTTCTATTCGCGTGAAAATAAGTTTTTTATTCCCGCGAAAACATTGGTTTTTACTCGAGTGAAAATAAATTGTTTATTCCCGCGAAAACACTGATTTCTATTCGCGTGAAAATAAATTGTTTGTTCCCACGAAAACATTGGTTTTTACTCGCGTGAAGATAAAATGTTTATTCCCGTGAAAACATTGGTTTTTATTCGCGTGAAAATAAATTTTTTATTCCCGCGAAAGCATTGGTTTTCCTTTGTGTGAAAAAATGCTGATTCATAGTTATATTATAAAAAAGGTTGGTACGAGATGGTATTCATAGGGTTCAACCAGTGCAACTTTAGCTATATAAGAGCCACTGTTCTCACACAGAAAGCATCCATTTCAACAACATCGTTCGAAGGGTAAACATCTACTACTACATCCACCAACTATTAAAAGTTTTTCTGTGCGAATTTAAAAGTTTTCATTAAACTCAAGACGTGATTATCTGATGGGCTTTGACTACTTAAAAAGTAGTGCTTTCACACAATAAATCAGCCGTTCTAACAACAGTAACTGAAGACTCAACATCTACTATATAATATACCAACTGACTGACTACTAGGAGTTTTATTCACAAGGTAAAATTTATTAGCTGAGACATTTAACTTACCTTTCTATATACTATTGTTACTTCTATTAAAAAATAATGATATTATTATTATTATAGCACTATGGAAACAGAAGAGGGGGATGCTGATGTAGACATACATAAGGAATGGGAATGGCTCATGAAAAATCAAAATGATATCAGTTTTTCAAACGCTGATAATGAATACATGAATGATGAATACAATGCTGAATATAGTAATGAAATGGAGATTGAACTTGAAAATTCTTTTCACGACAAACCTTCGTCTTTTCAAGTTTCATCATCTAATGAAAATACTATAGCCCTTGGTATGCAGTAAGTTTTTAAATCATAAATTGATAATGTTAGTAGAGTAATTATTTTTGCTGGTTTTTCTATAGACATCTCATGAATCAGCAAAAATAATACGAATATCTCTTTATTGTAGACAGGAGTCGGAATATCAGGGAATGAATGTAGAAGAGAGAGAGTTGAGAATTCATCTCATAGCACACAGTAAGTTTTTAAAACTTAACTAATAATAATGTTTGAGACATTTTTTTCCTAATTCTAATTTAAAAATTAATTGATAATAATGTTTAAGACATTTTTTCTCCTGTTACATTTCATACAAAATGTATGTGAGTGTTTTATAGCACAACTAATATGTGTTAACATTTCTATTGTAGACAAAGTTTAAATTATCAGGAGGAGAATGTAGAAGAAAAAAACCCTGAAACTTTCCCTAATTGGAAATGGCTAGAAGAAAATCTCATTTGTTTTCGTTTACCTGATGAAACAATCAATCAAATAGGCTTTGGTGCTGAACCATCACCACCAAACACTAGCATAATAGCTCAAGATATAGAGCCAGTTGTGGAGGATATAGTTGAAGAAAATGAGAATGAGCCAATAATGGAAAATGAAGAAGAAGAAGAAGAAGAAGAAGAAGAAGCACAAGAGGAAGAACACGAAGAACAAGAAGAACAAGAAATGGAAGATTTAAATTTTGAAAGACCTACCCGAGTATCGACCCTAGGTATTGTTGATGATAGCATAGCTCCAACTTTTCATGATGAAGAATGGGATGATCTGATAGCTAAATATTGGGGAGCTATGAAAACCAAACATAGAGCCGGAAAAGTCATAGAACTTTTAAATGTAAGACTTTGGGATGGGATTCCAAGAGATCAAGCTGATACCTACCAAAATGACTATCATGATTCAGGAGTGTTAGAATTGCTAAAAAAAGTTTGGAGACAATTGAGCTCGAGAGCAAAAGTCAACTGTAGCGTAGGTTGTATACTAGAAAATAAAAATGATGGTGAACTCCGATACTTTCACTCATCATCAAACAATGCTACCGTATATCCAAAAGCTAAATTAATTGAAACTGAAAGGGATCTTGATGACTTTTTTGTTGATGTTATGGAGACTGATCATCGTACTAATAGCTTGAGACGGAGACCAAATACGACTTGGAGATTGATGCTGATCACAAACATTTCGTTTTATTTCTACAAACTACTCGGAATGGGAAAAGTTGGATCTCCACCAACGCATTTACCCCCTCACCTCATCAACAACAGACACATACGAACCATGTTAAAAAACACAAAAGGAATATGAATTACTGACAATCTTTGCTTTTTTAGATGTCTAGCATTACACAAAGAACTACAAAAAAACACCTGATTTGCAAAAGATCAAATAATTAAGGAGGTGAAGGAGTACCAACAACGATATCACAGTTTCATCTATGGTGATAGTACTAAAAAGTATGATGGGAAAGGAGTAACAGAAGCTGATTTATTGCTTTTGGAACAAGCATTTCAACTGAAGATAACAGTGTTTTCTCTAAATGATGATATGACTTTGACGTTTATTTGGAATTCAAACTCCAGTTACAAGGAAAATCTATATTTGGATCTTTATATCAATCACTTCAGCCTTATTACAAACTTGGAAGGATATGTCAGAGCCTACAGATGTCCAACGTGTTCTACTTGTTATGACAGATTGGGGAATCTGAAAAGACACAGATGTTCAATCTCAGACGCAACAACTATGCAGGTTTTTGGAGGACAATACAGTCCTAGCGCTACAATATTTGACAAACTGAAGATTCAATTTGGGATAGATATCGGGTCAGATGATTCTTTGAGATACTATCCGTTTTTTGCAACATTCGACATAGAGTGTTTGTTACCTAATTGCGAAAAAGATCGGGATACAGACACAACCTTTTACACTAACGAGCATAAACTTTTAAGTATTTCAATTTATTCAAACGTACCAGGCTTCAACAACCCACGATATATTGTCAATAACGGAGATGATGACGAATGTGTTGGAAAGTTCATTGAACACTTGGAAGAGATTAGTGAAGAATCATATAGCCGATTGGAAAAACAATTTTCGCGAATCATAAAATAAATAGAAGGTGAATTATAACGACTGGAAAAAGCTGAAGAAAAGTTTCGTAGTGACTATGAACAGAATCGTTTCAGACAGAGAACAGGAGCTGAAAAAGTTCTGGATGATTTGTACAGCTATATGAAAAAACACCCTATTCTAGGTTTAAATTCACAGACTTATGATGTCAATGTGATGAAAGGAAAACTGCTTCGAAAATTGAGAGATGTCTCCGACAAAGATTTTGATTTTGTTATAAAAAAAAGGAACCAAGATGCCTGTTATCGGAATAGGATCTTTTTTGTTTTTAGATTGTACAAACTTCATCGCTCCTGGATACAGCTATGAAATGTATCTCAAAGCATACAAATGTGAAGCCAGAAAAGGATTTTTTCCTTATGAATGGATGGAAGAATTGGAACAACTTAATCAAGAACATCTAACTCCAAGAGAAGCTTTTTACAGTTCTTTAAAGCAAAAGAACATCAGTGAAGAAGAGTATATGATTTGTCGAGAAGCGTGGGAAGATAACAGCATGAAGACAATGAGGGATTTTTTAAAATGGTAAAACAACTTGGATGTAAAACCGTTTGTTCAAGCGTTGGAAAGACAAAGATCGATCTACAGAGAGCATGGGATTGATATGTTAAAAGATGGTATATCTTTACCAGGATTAGCGATTCAATGGATGTTCAACAAAGCTCCCCAACTACCCCCTCCATACCTCTCTACATACTTGGATTTCCATGAGCTTGGTAACTAGTTTCGACAGACTCTCCCAATTTGTCTGATTGACAACTGCAATGCAGAACTTTATCCTCTAATAAAGAAAAACATAGTTGGTGGACCAAGTCTAGTGATGCATAGATATCACGAAAAAGGTATAACTAAAATTAGAGAACATTGGTTGGGAAAAGAAGCAAAAGTTTGTAATAGAATCTATGGAGTTGATGCAAATGCGCTCTATTTATGGTGTATGATGCAATCAATGCCTACTGGTTATCCTCGAAGAAGAAAAATTGAAAACTCCCTTGTCGCTGAACCAGTAAAATTTAGCAAGGTAGCTCATAGCTGGTTACAGCTCCAAATGTTTTAAAAAAATATCAAATATCAGACATCAGCTCAATGGAGGAGAAGTTACTCTTGGACAGTGATCATTACCAGTTGATGGATTCTGTGTTGAAAATTGTCATCTCTTTCAATTCCACGGGTGTTTTTGGCATGGACACAACTGCTCTTATAACAACGCTAAAGAGCAAGAACTTCAAGCTGGTGAAAGAAAATCAAAAGCAAATCTGTTTAAAACTACGATGGAAAATGAAGAATATATCCGAGCACTAGGTTACACCATAATCTTGATTTGGGAGTGTGAGCGGATGAAACGTGTAAAAACTCATACAAATTTGCAAAAATTTGTCAACACGTTTTACAATTCTTTCTACCCTAAAATACTTGAAAAAAGCTGAATCAAGAAGAAGTGTTGGAGAGAGTTCAATCAGAGGAATTCTTCGGATTTGTTGAATGTGACATCGAAGTTCCTGTGGAAATGAAAGAAAAGTTCTCCGAAATGCCCCCGATTTTTAAAAACACGATGTTAACCAGAGAACACTTGAGCGATGAAATGAAAGTCTTTGCTGAAGCCGAAGGTTTTCTAAAGACTCCTCAACGCTCATTAGTTGGAAGTATGTACGGAAATAGGATATTGCTAATGAGTCCTTTGTTGAAATGATACTTGAAACAAGGATTGAAAGTCACCAAAGTTTATCAGCTAATAGAATATATTCCTAGAAAAGCTTTTGAAGCTTTTGGAACATCAGTTTCAGATGCTAGGAGAATGGGGGATGCGGACCCTAGTCAAGAATTACTCGCTACTACTAGCAAGTTGGTAGGAAATTCTGCTTATGGAAAAACAATCACTGATAAAGAAAAACACACCAACATCAAGTTCATCAAAGGCGCGAGAAAAGCTTCATTTCATATCAGAGGGAACAAATTCATCCCCATGGAAGAGATAGCAGATGATTTCTATGAAGTCGTAACCTGTAAACAACTAGTGAGTTTTAAAACAGTTATTTTGCAATTCAAAATTTATATTCTTCAAGTTTACTTTGCTAATCATTATCACCATCATTTAAGCTAACTATGAATGTTCCTGTACACTTGGGTTTCTCCGTGCTACAGTATGCTAAACTGAGAATGCTACAGTTTTATTACGACTTTATGGATAAGTAAGTAAAACCTAATTCCCTAATATTATTATGCATAAGTAAGTAAAACTTAATTCCCTACTATTAAACCTTATAGTTAACTTAAACAGTAGACAAACTTCCAAATAATCGAAACAATATTTTTATTTACAGATATATTGACAGAAGTGATTTCCAGTATGTTGAAATGGATACAGATAGCGCATACATGGCGTTGAGCGGAACATTAGAAACACTGGTAAAACCAAGTATGAAAAAAGAGTTTTACAATGAATATGGTGATTGGTTTCCACGACCATACTGTGACAAACATAGGGATGAGTTTTTAAGAATCAAAACAATGGGTTTAGAATGGAGCATGCAAGACTGTTGTGAAAAAGTACTAAAACATGGAAAAAGAACGCCCGGGCTGTTTAAAGAGGAATTTACCGGAGATGGAATTGTTGCGCGTAACTCTAAATCCTATTACTGCTGGGGAGAAAAAGGAAACAAGTTTAGCTCATAAGGTTTAAACAAACGAATTAATCAATTGAACAAAGACAGTTATCTAAATGTATTGAACACAAAAAAGGCGTTTATGGGTAAAAATCGAGGATTTGTAGTAAAGGATAAAAAAATGTTGACATACAGCCAAATAAAGCAAGGACTCACATATTTTTATGCTAAAAGACGAGTGTGTTCTGATGGAGTATCTACCGAACCTACTTTGGCTTAAATAAAAGCCTTCATAATAGACTTCTTTTTACAACAGTTACTATAACTATATATATATAATACAAAAAATCATTCATCATCCTTATAAGTATCGATAACAAATAGATGAATATTTAGCTTCATCTATTTTTATGTTTGAAATTATGTTAGAAGTTTTCGAATATATTTTATAGCATTCAATGCACTTATTATGTAATAAATGTATATATGAGTTCAAACTATGTAAAAAAAATTATCAAAACTTAAATGCCATACATTCAAAATCTAAATGCCATATGAGTTTGAATTAAGTAAAAAAATTATCAAAACTTAAGTACCATATAAGTTCAAATCAAGTGAAAAAATAATCAAAACTTAAATGCCACTCAAATGGCACTTAAATGCCATACAATATTAACTCGGCGAATCTAGTCAACGCCGTAACCCATTGCATCAACTCCGGAGTCAAATGCACAAAAAACACTTGGTAGGGAGATCTGCTCATATATTACTACTAATATTGATACAAACAGAGTTCTGAAGGTTCAGCTGTCCACCAATATAAAGTAGAGGTGATGCATGTTTTACACAACTGGCCTCTAGGGAAGTACTATTTGGATCCATACCTTACACATTGACAACTTTCATGGCCCTCACAGGTCCACAGTTTACATGTTATAACCAGGCTGATGGCCAACACGTACAGACTGATTTGCTGCTGTGAAATGCGTCTGAGCTCTACAAGTGGTGGAAACAAACCCAGTCTCAATCACAAATGTGTGTCAGTAAAACGGCCATGGCAGAAGATGACCGTAGACAGTTGCGGTAGTCAGGTTTTGTTACTTCCCAGTTCAAGCAATATTTCGGAGCTGCACCTCCAACCTATCAATGGTGAGTCTGTTGACTGCTTGATATTAAGCAGAGAACTCAAGCTGCATAACCAATGGCCTATCATTTTCTTTAACCAACTTTATGGCACCTCCAAAAGTACTCTAAAACTCCGAAGCGACAACTGATGGAGGTCTATTAAACCCTCAGGAAGCTACATTTCGAGATCACAGGAGAAGCAAGATAAGAGTTCTGCTCACTTACATTTGGATATCTGATGTGGCTAGAGAACTATAACATGTGTAAAGGAGAGAACCCCAACATACAGGCCAAAATTATTGAGCCTTTTGAAGATATGGCAGCTCCACTGACCTTTCAGCTGAAAAAAAAATTGTATAAAATCAGTCTTGTTCGAAGCCATAGCTGGAAAAACACCACTCATTGCTCTCCTTTCCAGGGTTATCAATGATAAAGATGGCCATTCCAAATGCTAAGAGTTCTCCCTCAACCCCAAAAATCCCATCCACAGGACAAACACTTTTCCTATGTCGCCCCAGCACACCATCCATTATTTTTCTGTAAGCGAAAGTGAACCAGTCAACCGGTACAGCATATTAGTGTTTAAAACTTTTACACTTCATTGAATTAAAGTGAGTGTTCTTTAACAATTCATGGGGAGACAACCAAAGCATGTAGGCCACATATTTGGACCTGAGAACCAGCTTACCTACAAGAGCTGCTTAATAACATAGTAACTGCTGTAAATGTAACAGTTGTTAAAGGGCTTAGGGCGGGTTTTACAAGACGCACTTTGTGTGTAAAGCTGTTTTCTCATCAAGCATTGTAAAACTATTGAGAAAAGACTCACTAGCAGCAACGAAAATGCAATAGGTTTGTAGAAGTCTATGGAGATCCTATCTGTGATCAGCAGTTCCATTATGATATTATATAGTACATTCAAACAAGTAATTGTACAATTTTTATCACGTTTTCTGTTTAAAATTAGATGCTAAAAATCTTAATTATTATTTTTGAGTGCATTTAATTTTTTCGTAGAAAGATGGCCAGTATTTCAGGTTCAAATATTATCTTTGTTGTGAAAAGACAACATTGGAAATATAATTTTGGCAATACCTTTTTTCCGTCTCATCTTATAATATAAAACTATACTAATATTGTTTTTCACTTGAAAATTGTTTGCTAAAATTTTTTCATCAAGTTTTTTTGATTTTTATTACAAACACTTTTATGTGAAGGCTGGTGTGAATATAATAGTGAGATTAACAAAGATGGAAAAAATAGCTGACTTGAGAAAAACAACTTCAAAAAATGAAATTTTCTTGCATTCTAATTTTTTTTTCAAGCAAAAAAGTCTCTGCGCATTGCCAATACTTAGGAGGCCCTACTTCTATACAAACAGCCAAAATTTTGAAAACTCGCTCTATAGCTCTATGTAACTTGTTGATTTTTGGGAAAAATTTGTCTTTTGGTGAGCACTGACTGCATCTACAAGAATTGCCATTCTAGTGAGAGGGCAACTCCAGATAATTTTTTTTTGAGCAAGTTCTAACCTTCAAAAAGGTTAAATCAAATCATATTCTCTCCGATTTAAGTGTCCTAAGCCCTTCAATAGTATTAGTTGTTGTTCTACATTGCACAGCGCACAATAAACTATTATAAACTCTAGTAAATTAAAAAGCAAAAAGAAACAACTAGTAATATAGCATACATTCCAGTCTGTTTAGCTAATTGCCCTTTGCGGTTCCTTGTTAGTCAATAAAGTTCCTGTTGGAGAGCTACTGGTCTGAAGGTAATCTGTAAGGGAAATAAAATGAATCGTGGCTCCGTAATGCCTAGAAGGCAATACATAAGCCATTGGTAATCAAAGGATTGATTGGAGAATGTTGTGATTAGCAAGAGAAGATCTGTTTCAAAGTTAGCCACAATTTAAAACACTGTCATTGCTATTGGTGAAGTGCAGTCACCAAGTGATAGGAGGCATATATATGGAAAAGTAAGTTTAGGCAAGACTAGGGGTGGTTGATAATTGGCTTTATTTACAAACCCCAAGTCCTAGGGAGGCAATCCTTTAGGGTGGTTGGCAACACATGAATGAATGCAATGAGTATGGAAAAAATCAGCCTTTATATAGGCAGGCTGACAGGAAGTCATTATCGTAATACATATAAAAACACACTGACAGGAAGTAAATGGACTTATAAGATGCCATATATAAATAGTCAACAATAATGCAATGCAATATGGTTAAATGTAAATGGTGCCAAGAAGCTAAGAGGAGGAATCATTTCTCCATGGTCCAATAGAGGCTCTCTGACAGTCCTGAGGCCATACCTAGATTTAGGTCAACCGTTCTCTTTATGTGAAGACGAGTACCAAAGACTCCAGGGCTGGTGAAAGATCAGACCATTTTAGAGTTCCTTCGCTAAGGCCGCCATCTTATGAAAGTCAGCAAGGGTCAATACCAGCCGTGTAGCCGGTGTCACTAGCAGAGCAGGTGGTCTAGGGCTGGGGTAGTATTTTAGTGCACGTACAGTTGGTGTTTCAATGGTAGGTATGGTTTTTACCAGTGGTTTCCACCAAAACCAATTACAATAGTTTTGATATTAGGTGGTATTAATTTATTTTGGGCATGGCTGTGCATTTTATTGACATTCCTGATAGTTGGATTACCCATAAGCCCTGAGCTGGGTAGATTTAGCTTGTATGACAGTTGACCCAAACTTTAATTTATCGCAAGAGCATATAATGCCACAGCTCTTTTAGAACCTCATTACAAAATCAAGAAAATAGACAAGTAACAATATATGTATGTATGAAAATGAACACAATAGATAACTTTTTAAATTTTACCAGCTTTAAAACACAACATTAGTATACTCCGATTACAGGTGATCTATACAATGGTTCACTTTAAGTAGGCTGTACTTAAGGGTTGTTAAAGTGCAGGTTTTACGCATGAAACATTGCTAAAAATGTCTGTGGATGTGGCTATTATTTGGTGCTGCAGTTCTACTTTAGATTTTCTTTGATATAAAATGTAAATAAAATTACCTGTGGGGTAGTTTGTTTGCAATTTCAACCACGATACAAATTTCACTTTAGGAAATAGTAAACTTGCTAACATTGCTGTTCTTTATATTTAATTGGATATTTTAGAGCTCAGATGAGATTGAAATGAAGAGAGAATTCACTCCAGCAGATCGTGTACGGTTTGGAGATGATAAACTTCAAAAATACTTTGATGAACTCTTAAAAGAGGGTCAAGAGAGAATAAGTACTTACAATTTGGTAAGTTTACCATACTCACCGGAAAAATTATAAAATAATCACTATGCATTTTCACATTGAGTTTGAATGTGTTGTGCTTGTTCCATGTCTTGCAGCATCGTTCATTGGTAAATGGTAGCAAATGAAAAAATCAAAAGGTTGTTTTAGAAAATGAGAAGCTAATAGTTTTTTTTGTTCAATTTGTGCTGGATTTATTCATAAAATTAATAAAAGTAACTTTATTACTTTTATGAATGTTTCAATTCACCACTTTTTTATTTACATAAAAAAATAATTTGTCGATTGAGGGGCAACATTTGATGATATGCACATTCAAATCTTTGATCAAATTTTACTGACAACTTTATGGATGTGCATTACTAATTGAGGTTTTTTTTAGCGCAAATCTTTTTGAAAAAGTAGAGCTATTGGCATTAAATTTGGCAAAACTTTTCACGGATGCTTTGTTGAAATACGATCATACGACTTTCAGTAGTGTTATTGGTTTTTATATCAAGTTTAAAACCAAATCTTGGTTGTTTTGGTGCCGTACTATATTTGGTTGAAAAATGCTCAACAATAACCATTTAATTGCATGACACTTAAGTTACGAGTTCTGGGCCATCCATAGACCAAAACCAGTGATGTATGGCAGCACTCATGGGTGTCCAGACAACTAAAGTACTTTCAACAAAAAATGTAGGTATTAAAATCTGTTTTTGTTTCTGGCAATAACTAAGAACATCTTGCCACCCCTTTTGTTAATACAAATGTGTGCTGACTTATCCCCACCATTTCTAATCAGAAACACTGATGGGGTAATAGCAAACTAACACAGAGTATTCAAACCATTTAATCAACTTCTTTCAAGCCATCACTCCAGCAGTTAGAAATCTAATCAACACCAGACTAGTTTTCTCCACTGTCATCCGGCTAACCTACTTTGTTCTATTCTACTCCAATTCTTCGTTGAGCTGGTAAACTCTAATTGACTATAAAGAGCTTCTAGAGCATTCGTTGCTTAAAGTTGCTTCTAGATGATTAAATTTGTAAAGGGAGTAGTACAATAGTGTGGGAGAATTTGTTGGTTACCAGCTTAGCTGCCTAGCTGATAAGCAGTATGCACTTGTAAATGTGCATTCAAGCAATGCAGTATAAGCAGGCTTGGAAAAGTATAGGCGGTGATTAATGCTAACAAAGACCACTGTCAGGCAGAGGGAAGAGACTCCGCCCATGTGCCAATCAAGGAGGAGGAGTGCAATAGCCGCCGCCAGCACTGATTGGACTATATACTATATCCCTTTATTATTGGTTTTTTAATGTTGTGCATGAATGATTCCTATTACTGTATTGGCTGCACATTATATGCTATATGTTCTGTATCTCATAAAAGGCCAGAACAGTTAGCTGGTAGCAGAACAGGGTCGGTTAGACCTCAGTAGGAAGCCATACAGGGCGCAAGCCCCTGTATGAGCTTGTGTACAGCAGGGTCGGCTGTAGGTAGGGTGGCAGCAGATGGACTCGGTGTCTGCCGCCACGTTCATAGAGCAGAGTAGGGAAGCAAGTTGCACTAACCTACATAAAAGCAGTTGTGTCCAAGTAGTAAGAGTGAAAACTACTACAATAGTCCTAGTACAATATAGAATGTCAATTGCTTTATCAAATCAAGAACTTAATAATTGAATAGATCAAACTATTGATTTCAAAAACTTATACACGACTCAACATAATCCAAATGTGCTTGATCAGCGTCCAAATCACTCAGCTAAAATCCAAGTACACTCCACCATCAATCGTGACCTACAACCTAATTCTTCACCAGCCAACAACAGAAGTAACCAATGGCAACTTTTCAGATACACATCACCGGAAATAGAGTTCACCAAGTTTTCTTTGTTTGTAGTAACAAAATGTGCAATATATGTGTACACTAGCAGGACCAACTACATACAAAATTTGGCCCTACCTACTACAGACAACAATGTGGAGAAATCTACCAAGCTCCACAGGCACAACGAAATATCCACCACTAAGTAGGCTTGCTTATTCTAGGTCGGAGCGGTAATCTGCTCTCTTCTGAGCACCACCCAGCATTGGCGATAGCCATTAAGCCAGATATATTGACAAATCATAAATAAGAACATAAGTTTAAATAGTGAAAGCGCCTAGTGGCAAATGGGGGAGGGGGGGGGAGTTAGTAGTAATATATGAGCAGATCTCCCTACCAAGTGTTTTTTTGTGGATTAGACCTTGGGGTTGAGGCAATGGGTTACGGCGTTGGATGAATTCGCCGAGTTTATATTGTATTTTATTGGAGGGGCATTTGAGTGGCATTTAAGTGGCATTTGAGTTTTGATTATTTTTTTACTTAATTTGAACTCATATGGCAGCTAGATTTTGAATGTATCGCATTTAAGTTTTGATAATTTTTTTACATAATTCGAACTCATATGGCATCTTGAGAAAAAGGAGAGAGAAGAGAGAGAGGAGAGAGGAGAGAGGAGTTTTATCTACATTGAATAAATATATTGATCAAAAATGAATAATTATATGATTATATACATTTATTACATAATAAGTAGGGAAAATCTTCCTATATAATGTAGCTAAAGTCAGTAAATACTAAGTAATACAGAGCACTACAACTTGTAATAAATAATTTATTTTCACGCGAATAGAAACCGTTGCTTTCGCGGGAATGAATAATTTATTTTCACGCGAATGGAAACCGTTGCTTTAGCGGGAATAAACAGTTTTTATTCCCGCGAAAGCATTGGAAAAAATGCTGATTCATAGGGTTTAATCAGTGCAACTTTAGCTATTTAAGAGCCACTGTTCTCACACAGAAAGCATCCAGTTCTTCTACAACAAGCGGAGAAGCATCATCTACTACAGATACTAGGAGAGCATCAAGGTAAGAAATGCTAAAATAATTATTTGTCTTTAGTTAATTAAATCAACTGGCTCTAAGTGGCGATAGGGTAAAAAATATTCAATAATTATTTAACACTAGTAGAAAGCTCTAATTATTTATTTCTAAAATAAATAATGAACAATTAGTTAACGCCAGTAGAAAAGCTCAACTAGTTGCGATACGGAGTTGTCTTCCATTTTCGCCTCTAGACATAATTTCAACTTTACTTGATAATTTTATACGCACAGTGTCTAAGTTATTCGCTCGCAAGAACGCAAGCTGTGACATTGACAAATCTGTCTGTTTGTCCAAGCGGTTTTAATTATTTATATTTAAAAAAATCGATCCTCAACTAGAATTCACTCCTAGGTAATTTATCTTTACTAGATAACTTTATGCTAATAATGACTAAGCTATCTCTTTGTAAGATCACAGACTTTGACATTAACAAAATTGTGTGTTTTTCCAAGCTCTAGTAATGTAACTGACCCTAATTATTTATTATTACCAAAATAATAAGTACTTATTTAATGCTAGTTGAACCTAGATATAAATTTATCTCTACTAGTTAGTTTCATACTCACACAAACTTTTTCTTGGCTACTTTATGGAGATAAAGCCAATGAAAATAAATGAATCAACTGTAACAATCAATTTTTTGTATTTTGTAGACATGATGTCTACTTTGGACTCTTGTTTGAGACAAAACGCAGCAGTGCAAAGACTATAAAACATTTGGTTAAGATCTACCAACACCAACGATAGATGTAACACAACATGACTTTCTCTCCTACTTATATGATACCAAACCAATAAAGACTCAAACTACATGGATTTTGAAGACAGCACACTTCTTCAGCACAGCAAGAATTCCTTTCAAGATCTACCACCAGCACCTACTTAGATGATGCCAAACCAATGAAGACTCAAACTACATGGATTTTGAAGACAGCACACTTCTCCAACACAGCAAGAATTCCTTTCAAGATCTACCACCTACTTAGACGATACCAAATCAATGAACACTCAAACCACATGGATTTTGAAGACGAAAGACTTTTCCGACACACCAAGAATCCCTTTAAAGATGTTACACAACATGATTTTCTCCCCTACTCAGATGATACCAAACCAATGAAGACTCAAACTACACGGATTTTGAAGACAGCACACTTATCCATAATAGCAAGAATTATTTTCAAGATCTACCATCTACTTAGATGATACCAAACCAATGAAGACTCAAACTACATGGGTTTTGAAGACAGCATACTTCTCCAACACAGCAAAAATTCATTTCAAGATCTACCACCTACTTAGATGATACCAAATCCAAATCAATGAAGACTCAAACTACATAGATTTTGAAGACAGCACACTTCTCCAACACACCAAGAATTCCTTTCAAGATCTACCACCTACTTAGATGATACCAAACCAATGAAGACTCAAACTACATGGATTTTAAAGACAGCACACTTCTCTAACACAGCAAGAATTCCTTTCAAGATCTACCACCTACTTAGATGATACCAAATCCAAATCAATGAAGACTCAAACTACATAGATTTTGAAGACAGCACACTTCTCCAACACAGCAAGAATTCTTTTCAAGATCTACCACCTACTTAGATGATACCAAACCAATGAAGATTTAAACTACATGGATTTTGAAGACAGCACACTTCTCCAACACAGCAAGAATTCCTTTCAAGATCTACCACCTACTTAGATGATACCAAACCAATGAAGACTCAAACTACATGGATTTTGAAGACAGCTCACTTCTCCAACACAGCAAGAATTCCTTTCAAGATCTACGACCTACTTAGATGATACCAAACCAATGAAGACTCAAACTACATGGATTTTGAAGACAGCACACTTCTCCAACACAGCAAGAATTCCTTTCAAGATCTACCACCTACTTAGACGATACCAAACCAACGAAGACTCAAACTGCATGGATTTTGAAGACAGCATAGTTCTCCAACACAGCAAGAATTCATTTCAAGATCTACCACCTACTTAGATGATACCAAACCAATGAAGACTCCAACTACATGGATTTTGAAGACAGGATACTTCTCCAACACAGCAAGAACTCCTTTCCAGATCTACCACCTACTTAGATGATACCAAATCAATGAAGACTCAAACTACATGGATTTTGAAGTCAGCACACTTCTCCAACACAGCAAGAATTCCTTTCAAGATCTACCACCTACTTACATGATACCAAATCAATGAAGACTCAAACTATATGGATTTTGAAGACAGCTCACTTCTCCAACACAGCAAGAATTCCTTTCAAGATCTACCACCTACTTAGATGATACCAAACCAATGAAGACTCAAACTGCATGGATTTTGAAGACAGCATACTTCTCCAACACAGCAAGAATTCATTTCAAGATCTACCACCTACTTAGATGATACCAAACCAATGAAGACTCAAACTACATGGATTTTGAAGACAGCATACTTCTCCAACACAGCAAGAATTCCTTTCAAGATCTACCACCTACTTAGATGATACCAAATCAATGAAGACTCAAACTACATGGATTTTGAAGACAGCACACTTCTCCAACACAGCAAGAATTCCTTTCAAGATCGACCACCTACTTAGATGATACCAAACCAATGAAGACTCAAACTACATGGATTTTGAAGACAGCACACTTATCCAACACAGAAATAATTCCTTTCAAGATCTACCACCTACTTGGACGATACCAAACCAATGAAGACTGAAACTATATGGATTTTGAAGACAGCATACTTCTCCAACACAGCAAAAATTCCTTTAAAGATCTAGCACCTACTTAGATGATACCAAACCAATGAAGACTCAAACTACATGGATTCTACTTCGATGATGCTGAAAAATAAAACTGTCCAGAACAAGAGCTCAAGAAGCTAATCTATAACTCAAGGCAATCATATCACTATAGGTGAGTGTTACTAATTTTTAGCATAAACTGAACAAAATGCTGAATGTATACATTTTCCAGGTGAAAAAAAGACATTTTTTGGTGAAATTAGTGTGTTTTTTACAACAAAATGCTGAATATATACAATTTTTAGGGTGAAAAAATTACTTTTTTGATGTAATTAGTGTATTTTTTACAACAAAATGCTGAATATATACATTTTCCAGGTGAAAAAATGGCTTTTTTGATGTAAATAATGTATTTTTTACAACAAAATGCTGAATATAAACATTTTCCAGGTCAAAAAAGGACTTTTTTGATGTAGTTAGTGTACTTTTTTACAACAAAATGCTGAATATATACATTTTCCAGGTGAAAAAAAGACTTTTTTGATGTAATTAGTGTATTTTTTTACAACAAAATGCTGAATATATGCATTTTCCTGGTGAAAAAAAGGCTTTTTTGGTGTAAATAATGTATTTTTTACAACAAGATGCTGAATATAAACATTTTCCAGGTGAAAAACAGGACATTTTTGGTGTAATTAGTGTGTTTTTTACAACAAAATGCTGAATATATTCATTTTCAAGGTAAAAAAAGGAATTTTTTGGAGTAATTAATGTATTTTTTACAACAAAATGCTTAATATATACATTTTCAAGGTAAATAAAGGACTTTTTTGGTGTAATTAGTGTAGTTTTTACAACAAAATGTTGAATATATACATTTTTCCAGGTGAAAAAAGCACCTTTTCGGTGTATACAGTGTATTTTTTACAACATATTTATAAAGCAAGTACTTTTTGTTTTGTTTTAGATAGATGAGAGAAAATCAAAAACACTTGGTGAAAATAATGCTCAAGAAAGAACAAGCTGAACAATGTAACTTGGTGAGTTATTTCCCTTTTCTAATAATGTAAACTATCCAATGTAACTAGAACTATAATTCCAATTCATGTGATTATTTTACATTTCTGCTTAATCATTCTATACTAATACATAACTTTTTTATTTTAGTTCATTACGAAAGTAAAAGCACATAGAACAGAAGTCTTCCTCCCTAAGATATAACATCAGTACATCAAAGACATCATTGTAAAGGAACAAACTTTGCATTAACTGTTATTACTTTGTATTTATTACAAGTTGCAGTGCTTTGTATTACTTAGTATTTACTGACTCTAGCTATATTATATGGGGAGATTTTCCTTACTTATTATGTAATAAATGTATATAATCATATAATGATTCATTTTTAATCAATGTATTTATTCAATTTAGATATATCTCCTCTCTCTCTATGTTGATACAAATATACCCATAAATATGTACATAATTGACCATATATACATGAATGTATAGGAAACTAAAAGATCTCTTTCTCATCTCTCTCTTTTTCTCTCTCAAGATACCATATGTATGTATGTGTGTGTGTGTGCGTGCGTGCGTGCGTGCGTGTGTGTGTGAGTGTGAGTGTGAGTGTGTGTGTGAGTGTGTGAGTGTGTGTGAGTGTGTGTGAGTGTGTGTGAGTGTGTGTGAGTGTGTGTGTGTATGAGTGTATGAATGTATGAATGTATGTATGAATGTATGAATGTATGAATGTATGAATGTATGTATGTATGTATGTATGTATGTATGTATGAATGTATGTATGTATGTATGAATGTATGTATGTATGTATGAATGTATGTATGAATGTATGAATGTATGTATGTATGTATGTATGTATGTATGTATGTATGTATGTATGTATGTATGTATGTATGTATGAATGTATGTATGTATGTATGAATGTATGTATGTATGTATGAATGTATGTATGTATGTATGAATGTATGTATGTATGTATGTATGAATGTATGAATGTATGTATGAATGTATGAATGTATGTATGAATGTATGTATGAATGTATGTATGTATGTATGTATGTATGAATGTATGTATGAATGTATGTATGTATGTATGTATGTATGTATGTATGTATGTATGTATGTATGTATGTATGTATGTATGTATGTATGTATGTATGTATGTATGTATGTATGTATGTATGTATGTATGTATGTATGTATGTATGTATGTATGTATGTATGTATGTATGTATGTATGTATGTATGTATGTATGTATGTATGTATGTATGTATGTATGTATGTATGTATGTATGTATGTATGTATGTATGTATGTATGTATGTATGTATGTATGTATGTATGTATGTATGTATGTATGTATGTATGTATGTATGTATGTATGTATGTATGTATGTATGTATGTATGTATGTATGTATGTATGTATGTATGTATGTATGTATGTATGTATGTATGTATGTATGTATGTATGTATGTATGTATGTATGTATGTATGTATGTACGTACGTACGTACGTACGTACGTACGTACGTACGCACGCACGCACGCACGCACGCACGCACGCACGTACGTACGTACGTACGTACGTACGTACGTACGTACGTACGTACGTACGTATGTACGTATGTACGTATGTACGTATGTACGTATGTACGTATGTACGTATGTACGTATGTACGTATGTATGTATGTATGTATGTATGTATGTATGTATGTATGTATGTATGTATGTATGTATGTATGTATGTATGTATGTATGTATGTATGTATGTATGTATGTATGTATGTATGTATGTATGTATGTATGTATGTATGTATGTATGTATGTATGTATGTATGTATGTATGTATGTATGTATGTATGTATGTATGTATGTATGTATGTATGTATGTATGTATGTATGTATGTATGTATGTATGTATGTATGTATGTATGTATGTATGTATGTATGTATGTATGTATGTATGTATGTATGTATGTATGTATGTATGTATGTATGTATGTATGTATGTATGTATGTATGTATGTATGTATGTATGTATGTATGTATGTATGTATGTATGTATGTATGTATGTATGTATGTATGTATGTATGTATGTATGTATGAATGTATGAATGTATGTATGTATGAATGTATGTATGTATGTATGAATGTATGTATGTATGTATGAATGTATGTATGTATGTGTGAATGTATGTATGTATGTGTGAATGTATGTATGTATGTGTGAATGTATGTATGTATGTATGTATGTGTGAATGTATGTATGTATGTGTGAATGTATGTATGTATGTGTGAATGTATGTATGTATGTGTGAATGTATGTATGTATGTGTGAATGTATGTATGTATGTGTGAATGTATGTATGTATGTGTGAATGTATGTATGTATGTGTGAATGCATGTATGTATGTGTGAATGTATGTATGTGTGAATGTATGTATGTATGTGTGAATGTATGTATGTATGTGTGAATGTATGTATGTATGTGTGAATGTATGTATGTATGTGTGAATGTATGTATGTATGTGTGAATGTATGTATGTATGTGTGAATGTATGTATGTATGTGTGAATGTATGTATGTATGTATGAATGTATGTATGTATGTATGAATGTATGTATGTATGTATGTATGAATGTATGTATGTATGTATGAATGTATGTATGTATGTATGAATGCATTGATTGTCATTACAAGTTGTAGTGCTTTGTATTATTTAGTATTTACTCACTCTAGCTATATTATATAGGAAGATTTTCCCTACTTAGTATGTAATCAATGTCTATAATCATATAATGTTTCATTTTTGATCAATATATTTATTCAA
The DNA here is from genome assembly GCA_945261195.1 of Cryptosula pallasiana. Taxonomy (NCBI): domain Eukaryota; kingdom Metazoa; phylum Bryozoa; class Gymnolaemata; order Cheilostomatida; family Cryptosulidae; genus Cryptosula; species Cryptosula pallasiana. The sequence continues at coordinate 20,246,564 of OX183136.1, forward strand.
TGTAGATAAAACTCCTCTCTCCTCTCTCTCTCCTCTCTCCTCTCTCTCTTCTCTCTCCTCTCTCTCAAGATGCCATATGAGTTCGAATTATGTGAAAAAATTATCAAAACTTAAATGCCATACATTCAAAATCTAGCTGCCATATGAGTTCAAATCAAGTAAAAAAATAATCAAAACTCAAATGCCACTTAAATGCCACTCAAATGCCACTCAAATGCCCCCAAATGAAATACAATATAATCTCGGCGAATCCATCCAACGTCGTAACCCATTGCATAACCCCCAAGGTCTAATCCACAAAAAAACACTTGGTAGGGAGATCTGCTCATATATTACTACTGGAGTTAATAGGCAAGAATTGTTTGTGGTCACAGTCCTATCTCTACAGGTATGCTCTAGGGCTTTCCGTTGGCTAAGATCCAGATGTCTCAAGGTTGGAGGGAGGATACATCCTAAATACATCCTTCTGAAGGTCCGAGGTTAATTTCAGGCTCCTCGTCTAAGGCATCCATCTTTGCCGAGACGGCCAGTCCCGGGTACACTACTCAGAATCAGTACCAAATCTGCATAAGTCATACCCGGATCTGCAGTGCTTACAATTGAGTCTTGTGTCTGCAGTAGTCATGACCCATCCTGTCATTTTGTACAGAGTCGGCACATAGTAAAGTGGCTATTTTATGGCAAGCCGACCATAACTAAGTGGCTTATTTTTAATGCAATCATAGGTGAGAAGAGTTTCTGTGCCTCAGAGATTGTTTCTTTCTTAACAATAGGTGTAGAAGAAGTTTCTACACAGTTTGCACTGTAAAATCTACCATAATAGCATGAACTCAGTAGTCTGCTAATATGCACTTGTTCTCATCCCCATATTTTCCAACCCCCCTCCCCCCTTTTGGTCCTTCAGTGACTGGGGTAGCTAGGTCCTGCATGAATTGTTCCCACTTTGTTCCTCTTCTCAGTGGCCCTCTTCTATCATTAAATTTTGAGGTGGTTCACTCATCCTTCACAGTAAGCGCAGTTGAAATAATCTTATTTCATTGGTCCATCCTAACCGAGTGCAGCAGTAACCAGGTGTACCCATAGCTAAGGCTGTAGCATGGCTGTTTCTTTCAAATCTAGGCAGTCTTTGGTCTAACTTAACTCGTGCTACGATTCCAACCTCCTTACTTGCCATCTACTGGAAAGTTACACTCTCATGGGCAATAGGGGAGGCAACTTCTGTTTGATATCAGTCTGATTTGAAGTGCTAATAATATGAGTCGTTGAGCCGTTAGCTTTATAGTCGAGGCTGCCGACTTGCAACGAGGGAAGAAGCGGGGGATAAAGTGAGTGAGTCTGGGAAAATTTGGATCCAGTGGAGGGCAGAGTATGAGGGTCGCAAGTGTGTCAAGAACATACGCTGTTTACTGGAGACAGTTCATCAGCAATTGAAGGAGGCTGTGACAAGGGACAGCTGTCAAATGACTGAACAGTGTGAGGAAGGTAGTGGGTGAGAGGGATGAATAAAAAGAGTTGAACCAATTGTTCACCAGATGTTACGTAGTGTTTTCTGATGTTGCTAACACATTTTACCAAGGTTAAACTGTTTTTTGGTAAAAGAATCAAAAATATATAAATAAAAAAAGGCCGAAACCAAATGGGCCAGATACCAGATTTTTTGGCATCTCAATAGTATTTTTAGTAAATTTTTTGCAGGAAAGCTAGTTACAAAAATGACAATCATAGTTTAGAATCAACTGGAATTGTCTGTAGATAATTCTTCAAAGTAGTGTAATGGCCCTTATAGCAGTTTCTCAAAAAACACATGCTAGTTTACCTGTGTTTAGCATGACCTGTTGTGTTAATGGAAATGTTTAACTAATAAAAGTTCCAGCCTGGCTGAGAATATTACGGAAGTTCTCACTCACTTTTTAAAGTGAAGTTGAGTACTTATTGTGACTACTATGAATGCAAACACTTTAACAATGCCTTTAAATTATTTGCGGTAAAAAGTTTTTTTCCACCTTAATATTAGCGGTGAAATTGACAATCATATTGTGAGGGATTCATACAAGATTTAGCCAATTCAGGGCTCCCCTTCCCCCCACCCCATAACCTCATACAGAGACCTTTGCCAGCACCATTGGCCATGCTTATCTACAACTGTTGGCCATCCAACCACACACAGTCGAAGAAGCCATAAGAGCTGGGAACGAATTTCTGCAAATAACCACTGGGTTTGAAGACAAACTTTCTAGCGTAAAAATGGTAGAGGACAATGAGGAAGAGCCACCGCCACTCAGTGGCAGTCCCCTCCCCTCCCCTAATTAAGTTCATCAAGCAGCCACTCCTCCCCTAATTAAGTTCATCAAGCAGCCACTTTACCAGAGGATATCCTCGCTGTCCTGATGAAAAACATGCAGATGCTAACAGAAGCCTTCAAACTCCAGTCAGAGGGATTACAAAGACTACAGCAGCAACCCATTCCTCCCTTGCAGCTATTCCCCCATACCCCCCCCCCACTACATCCGCTCCCCTCCCGTGATGGGAATGTGATGCTATTGGCCACCTACAAAGGAGGTGCCCGGTCAATCCCTGGCCATCCACCCTGACTCCTCCCAACCGTCAGTCAAAAAATGGGCGTCGCCCGCAGTAGGGAGACCGGCCTCTAACTGCCCCCAGGCACCCTATAACTATATGAAGGAATTGGAGCAATTGGAGCAATACAACCCTGTGATGAAAACTTCCCACCCCAGAGGGAAAGGTGACATGTTATACACATCCAAGAACCCTGACAGCTGCCGACTGCCAATCAGTACGCTCCCCATCAAGACCTAGGAGACGTCGAGTTATGCCTACCTGTACCACATATCAGAGGTGAAACATTTCCAGATTACTACCCCGCTTCACCATTTACCAAACTCCCTCCCCACCTCCATAGACAATGCTCTGCTGACCATGATCACACTGTGTGCTGTCCTACACAAGACGTAGAGTTACACACACCTTGTCAGCCCTCCAGGAGGAAAGTCCAGTCCCCCCCCCCCCCGTCACTCTACCCCATCAACCAATGATCGGCCATCTCGCCCTCGGAAACAACCCATTCCTGCCCCCAAACCCTGTGCTGTCAAGCCAACCGACCTTCTATACCCTCCACCAGAGAGACCCTACAAGGTGAGCTACTTTCTGCCTGATCGAGTAGAAGGAAAGCCGGTGTCAGTAGTACTGACACCGGCTTTCCTTCTACTCGATCAGGCAGAAAGTAGCTCACCTTGTAGGGTCTCTCTGGTGGAGGGTATAGAAGGTCGGTTGGCTTGACAGCACAAGAGGCAGAGTTACACACACCCCGTCAGCCCTCCAGGAGCAAAGTCCAGCCCCCCTCCCCCCCCCCCCGTCACTCTACCCCAACAGTCCCTTTATACTGGATACAGATGCCAGTGACAACGGCATCAGAGCCATCCTGTCTCAATTCCAAGGAGGTGAAGAACGAGTAATAGCCTACTATAGCAAAATGTTGAGCCCCTTGAACGCAACTACTGTGTCACCCGATGAGAATTGTTAGCTGCAGTTAAAGCAACCAAGCATTTCAGGCGCTACCTCCATGGACAGACTTTCCTAGTTCGAACCAACCACGCCTCCCTCACGTGGCTGTGTAAGAGAAAGGAACCATCCAGCCAGGTAGCACGATGGCAAAAAACCCTACCTGAGTTCCAATTCACTATCAAACATCGCAGTGGGCACCTGCATGGGAACACAGACAGGCTCAGTAGACGGTGTCCCTGAGACTGTAAGCAACCTGGCCATATTGAAGCCAGAAATGGCAGACCCACCAAGAAAGAGGCAATGCAAGCCCTCCCCCACTCTTCCCCTACCCTTCACCCCCAGCCTCTGCTGACAGCCTCCCCCCCACCAAGTCATCAAGTGGTGGCTATCACTTGCCCACCTCCAGTCCCTGACACAAATTTGATGGAAGCTCAGAGGACTGGCTATCACTCCGTAGCCATCGCCTACAAAGCAGTCAAGAACAACTCTCCTATTGAACCACAGCAGCTGGAACTTGGTAGCAATGAGTTGCGCCAGCTGGAGAAATGGCGCCACTTCATGCAGCTCCAACCGGACGGTGTCCTGGAGGTCCATCAGGCTAGACAAAACAGGTCGTACTGGTGCGCTGTGTGCCTCCCAGCTTGAGAGGCAAGGTAGTGTGGGAAACCAACATCTTGGCCCACCAAGCCATTGTCTGAAGAGCCCTCCTACAGCATCCCTACCCACCAGAGGCGGCAACCAGCAGGTCCAGGTGGCGAGTCCTACTGCCCTGCCTGGAATAAGCTAACATCCTTAAAGAAGTTTCTCTTCCCTTCCTCACCCCCTTTCCTCGAAACCACTCAGACTAGCAATGAGAAGAGTGTGAGTGATGTATAAATTAGAGACTACGTCGCTAACAAATCAGAGTGTGTGAGAGATTCATACAAGACTTAGCCAAGTCAAGGCTCCCCTTCCCCACCCCATAACCCCCTACACCCATTGCCTTGTCAACAGAGAGAGTGTAGACTAGCCCCAGAACCTCTCCCCTACCTTAGTATACCGAATTCTTTGTAAATTTGGATACCAGGTTACCCCGAGCCTGTATCCACCTTGTATACCACCTGTATGATATATAGTATCTACCCCTAGTGTACCCGGGGTTACTCAGGGTCAGCTACTTCAGGTCAGTATCAACAATGGCTGATTCAGATAGCCTGGGGCCTGGAGGACTGGTTGCCCACCTCAGAAGATCAAAGGTTGAAGTTAGGAAGCCTGGAGCACAGATCAAGGAAGTAAAACCCCTGCTATGAAGTGGAAAGTTTTCAGACCATAAAAAGAACGGGAAAAACAGCCGAGTGCTACTTTACCATGTGTTCACCCTTTTCATTGGATTATTTTGTTTACATTATTGCATTGTATATGTTGATTTGTTATATAACCGTATTGCTGTTTGTGATTTGCTCACCCTAATAAGGGGGTGAGTTTTCCTCTTTGTTTACTATAAAAAGAGCTCTTGTGCTGCTCTAAAGCAGAAGTCTTGTGTGTTTTTTGTATATTAATGTGTTATATTGCTAAATACAATGAGTGTAATAAACTATTTATCTACGTAAACTTTGTCTAATTTGTCTGGGTCGTGGACCCCGAATTCATCATTGAGATAAGTAAGAGTGGATGCCATTGTATCGGTAGTGAACAGAGAAAAAACACTACAATATATCACTACAGACTAAGCGAATTGGTATTATTATTATTCAGTCATCTGGAGCTAAATTATTTTTCCTTTACTTCATAAAATTTAACGTTTGGTGGTTTAGTTAGGTACACTTTTTGACAAAATAAAAGTTGTAGTTAAAATGGGCAGCATTTTCCTGTTTATTCAGCAAAAGATTGTTGACTTGATGGCATGCATTTGATTTTACTCATTAAGAGTATTACCCTGATCTGTGTCTACATCCGATTGAAAGTCTAAGAACACTTTTCTTAACAAATACAAGCGATTCTTTTGAACAAGTCTCTTTTAGGTTATATTCGAGCTAGATTGTTGTGTGAACGGAGCAATTTTTATCTTCTGTGTGCGCAAATATCCATGTATTTGTGAGTTTGTCTGTATAGTGTGTGTCAAGTCTAAAATCTGTTTCAGCTCATTTATATTAAACTTTATCATTCAGGAAGGAAAAAAAAAGTCTACAGCAGAAACAGATCTTCAAGTGATTATTGATCTTGTACTGAAAAGATTTAACAGACAGGAAGGAGTAAAGGAGCAGAAAGAGTATGTTTTTTTACATCTCTCTTTGCAAATTTATTGATAGTTCTTTTAAAATATGATGCATAACTTAAAAAAAAAACTAGCCAAGGTATTCAATGAGTTTTTTGAGCAGCGTAACTTACAGCAAAAATTATGCCATAACAACATGGGTTTGATTACTTTTCTGTTCAAAAATGCTTTGACAATGGTGAAAAGTTTTTAACTGGTGTAATTTTTGTAGGCCGTATAACGGAGAACTGGAAAGGGCATTGAAGCAATGCAAAGCTGAAAAGTTGGGTGAATATTCAAAGAACGCAGTAAAAAAGAAACTTGGAAAAGTTGTGAAAAAAGCAGGAAACCTATTTGGCTCTGCAGACAATTGAAAGACGAAAATGATCAACGATTATTGACTATATCCCATAAAGGAAGCTTTTCTTCAGACATAACATATAACGTTGCAATGTGTATCTAAATATTCTGAACTACAATTCTTGAATTTCCATCTTCTTCCTTTTTTTATTCTTCTATAACACTGATAATGTGCTTTTGTGTGATTAACTTGAAGTTACAAAGAAAAATATTTTTCAATGGTAAGAATAATTATGTCAAGGGTGTAAAACAACTTTTCGCTTTTTTGATATGATATGATTTTGCTTTATCAATAAATGTGCATGTACTTTCCTTGAGTTGCTGACTTCATAATGTCAAGTATCTGCAATTTCCTCCAACTTTAAAGTCCAAATCGGCCAACTCATGGTTGGAGTTTAAAAAACTGCGCAAAAACGTTTTATCTAGAAAACGTTCTCAAATATAAGTAAGGGAACTTAGCATACTAAAAACAACAGATCAATCTACCACACTGGTAACAATGTATCTATTTACCATAACAATGTATCTACCAACCTAATACAGTTTAGTTTCTGTGCTTCACTATACAGTTATGCTCACACTACCAAGTTCAAGTTAACTCCCCTGACAATCTTCATAATCTTGTACAACTTTCTCACGCAAGCATTGTCATTGGCTAGTAGGGTAAGGTCAGTCAGTGCAACTTTTACTATTTAAGAATCACTGTTTTCACATGGGAAGCATCCACTCCAGCAACAGTGACTGAAGGAACAACATCTGCCACAACTACTAGGACTATCAGCAATAAGGTAAGAACTAATAAATAATTATTTTACACTAGTTAAAGAACTCGACAAGTTACGCTGTGGACATGGTGTTCTCCTAGAGCCTAGCCAGTTTGCTCTCAAGACCGCAACGTCTTTGGAGTCGACAAAATTGTTTTTTTGTCCGAGAGCTAACAGCTGGTTTCTAATTTTTTATTATTAATTGTACTTATGTGGCTCGCACTGTAGAGGTGTACTCCTAGCTCAAGACTGTGGAATTTTTGGCGTTGGCAAAATTGACGTTTCTGTCAGAGAGATAACAAGTGGGTTTTACTTATGTTATAACTAGCAACTATGTTTTAGTTATTTATAATTAATTTTTTTTATTTTTAGAATGACTAGCGAAATGATTGAAAGCCAATTAACGATTGACGAACCAGAGACCAGGAACTTTCTTCTCCACCAACACCACCAATGGCGCCAATCTGTGAAATTGAAGAATGCGACTGTGCCAACAAAATCCAAACTCCCAACAGCCCTCCACAATTTTATCCCTCAAAACGCTGTGTTGAAGATTCGGAAGAGTGAAGACAAGAACATTTCAAAGTCATCATCATTAACATGATGTTGGTAAATCATGCTCACATGATTTATTGTGAGCAAGACTCATCTTGCAAAAAAAAGCTATGATGGATGTCCAAGAGGATGCACCCCTTCGTTATGCCAATATAACCTTTCACAGCGTCAGCATCAATAACTCGAACGCCCTCACCCACGAGAGCGCCTCTCTACTAAGCACCATGAGTGCGCATTGATGACAAACTATCAAAAGAATAGTGCACATTTGTGATCTACCAGTGCCAACAGTTATGGAGGTGTTCACCATCAATTTCCATGATGAGAAGACGTGCACTATCATCTATGACTATCAAAAGGAACAGAAGTCAATTCGAGTGAAGAGTGTGGTTTCAAACAATGTAGGATTACTAGTTCATGTAGCTAAGCAGGCGGCTCCAATGGTTTTGTTTTACATGGGAGAGACGAAAGACTGGCACTGCCGATGCCCATGGCAGCTTTAGCAAATCAAAAACTTGTACAACGTGTTGGTGAAAAAAGTATGAATCAGCTGAAAGCGTACTTCAATGTAGCCCACATGTACAATTTTCTACCGGGGAGTGTCACAAGTTACGAAAAAGAGGGATTGCTGAAAAAATCTGATCCTTGATGGAGCGTGACTTGCGAAAATCTGGTGGCTCAGAACAGATGCATGACAGATGGGGAGCTACTGACTGGAAACCTCTACATTCCTTTTCAAAGAGCAACAGCTGCTGTCTCACAAAAATATGGAATTATTCTATTCAACGGAATGAGTCAAATGACAGACCTCACAATTTCCTACGACGTCGTCCTGCTCACACCTTTTCAAGCCTTTTTTCAAGCCTCCGCTCTGCTAGATGATGCATCCCATCCGAATTTCTCTCCTACTTTGACAATGCTGAAAAAGAACAATGCAAACAACAAAAGCTCAAGATCCTGGTCAGCAAGATGAGGGATGCAATCCAGTACATCTGATGATAAGTTTTGTTCATATTATTGGAAATTGAAAGTAATTTATAAACTATCGTATGTGATAGCATGCGACAGAGTCACTAGTTATTGTGTGTTTTAGATCAAACTAAACAATGATTCCCATGATAGATACTTCTTCATGCTTTGTAAGAGATGAGCTCAACATTAATGATGAACATTGCAGTTTAGCTACATAGATATCGGTCTTTATAAGACGCTGGGTATTATATTGGTTTTATTTCTAGGAGTTAACAAACATTGCGAGTAGTAATATATGAGCAGATCTCCCTACCAAGTGTTTTTTTGTGGGGTCATTATCTGGGGTTATGCAATGGGTTACGGCGTTGGATGAATTCGCCGAGTTTATATTGTATTTTATTTGAGGGGTATTTGAGTGGTATTTAAGTGGCATTTAAGTGGCATTTGAGTTTTGATTATTTTTTTACTTAACTTAAACTTATATGGCATATAGATTTTGAATGTATGGCATTTAAGTTTTGATAATTCTATACATAATTCTAACTCATATAGCATTCAAGTTTTGATAATTTTTTACATAATTCAAATTCATATGGTTACTTGAGAGAGAGAAAGGAGAGAGGGGAGAGGGGAGAGGAGAGGTGAGAGAGGAGAGAAGAGAGAGGAGAGAGGAGAAAGAGGAGAGAGACTTTTTAGTTTTCTATACACTCATGTATATATGGATAATTATGTACATATTTATGGTTATATTTACATTTACACTGCATAATATACATTTATTACATAATAAGTATATTAAATGCTATAAAATATGTTGGAAAATCACCAAATTAGACCTCTAGATGGTTAAAATCTACAGTATTTGGGAAATAATATGATTATATACATTGATTACATAATAAGTAGGGAAAATCTTCCTATATAATATAGCTAGAGTCAGTAAATACTAAGTAATACAAAGCACTACAACTTGTAATGACAATCAATGCATACATACATACATATGGTATCTTGAGAGAAAGAGAGAGAGGAGAGAGAGAGAGAGAGGAGAGAGATTTTTTTAGTTTTCTATACATTCATGTATATATGGTTAATTATGTACATATTTATGGCTATATTTATATCTACATAGAGAGAGGAGAGAGGAGAGAGGAGATATATCTACATTGAATTTTAGTTATTTACATAATAAGTATATTGAATACTATAAAATATCTTGGAAAATTGTCAAATTAGACCTCTAGATGGTTAAAATTTACAGTTTGATAATTTTTTTACATAATTCGAATTCATATGGTTACTTGAGAGAGAGAGAGGAGAGAGGGGAGAGGGGAGAGGAGAGATGAGAGAGGAGAGAAGAGAGAGGAGAGAAGAGAGAGGAGAGAGAGGAGAGAAACTTTTTAGTTTTCTATACATTCATGTATATATGGATAATTATGTACATATTTATGGATATATTTACATTTACATTGCATAATATACATTTATTACATAATAAGTATATTAAATGCTATAAAATATGATGGAAAATCAGCAAATTAGACCTCTAGATGGTTAAAATCTACAGTTACAGTATTTGGGAAATAACTGCAAGAGAGGAGAGAGGAGTATTTGGTAGAGGAGGGAGGAGAGAGGAGAGAGAGGGGGCTTGAGCATAAATATCTTGGAAAATTGTCAAATTAGACCTCTAGATGGTTAAAATTTACAGTATTTGGGAAATAACTACAATAGAAAACATTATGAATGTATGACATTTAAGTATTACTAGTTTTTTACATAATTTGAACTCATATGGTATCTTGAGAAAAAGGAGACAGGAAAAGAGGAGAGAGGAGGGAAATAATTGCACTCAAATGAAAAAAATAGATGAAGCTAGATATTCATCTATTTGTATATATCCACAAGAAAACTAGGGTATTTGGTGATGTATTCTTTTATTCCATTCAATTTTCATTAATTTTATTTGAATTGAAGTATTATTTACAATGGTTAGAATTTATTAAAATTGCTGCTCAATCCTTTATCCAACACCTACAACAATTCTTAGTAATAGTAGTGTATTTTTTAGTTTTTTATACAACCATGTATATATGGATAATTATGTACATATTTATGGATATATTTATATCTAGATTGAATAATATACATTTATGACATAATAACTATATTGAATGCTATAAAATATGTTGGAAAATCACCAAATTAGCCCTCTAGATGGTTAAAATTTACAGTATTTGGGAAATAACTGCAAGAGAGGAGAGAGGAGTATTTGGTAGAGGAGAGAGGAGAGAGGAGAGAGAGGAGGCTTGAGTGTAAATATTTCTTTTAGTTATTTACATAATAAGTATATTGAATACTATAAAATATCTTGGAAAATCGTCAAATTAGACCTCTAGATGGTTAAAATTTACAGTATTTGGGAAATAACTACAATAGAAAACATTATGAATGTATGGCATTTAAGTATTGATAGTTTTTTACATAATTCGAACTCATATGGTATCTTGAGAGAAAGGAGAGAGGAAAAGAGGACAGAGGAGGGGAAATAATTGCACTCAAATGAAAAAAATAGATGAAGCTAGATATTCATCTATTTGTATATATCCAAAAGAAAACAGGGGTATTTGGTGAAATATTCTTTTATTCCATTCAATTTTCATTAATTTTATTTGAGTTGAAGTATTATTTACAATGGTTAGAATTTATTAACATTACTGCTCAATCCTTTATCCAACACCTACAATAATTCTTAGTAATAGTAGTGTAATGAGACTGAGTAATAATCTACACACCTTGTTCACTCTGTATGCTGTAGCACATATTTTCCTTTAGTTATCTGCAGTTACTTCAATTGGATCTTATCCAGATGTTTTATAGTCTTTGCTGCTGCTATGTTTTGTCTCAAACAGAAGTCCAAAGTAGGCATTGTGTCTACAATATACAAAAAAATTGATTGTTACAATTGATTCATTTATTTTCATTGACTTTATCTACATATACATAAAGTAGCGAACAAACAGTTTGTGTGAGTATGAAACTATCTAGAGCATAAATACTTCTTTTAGTTATATATATTTACACTTATTATGTTTACCATACATGTAATCAGCGTTAATTTTTGATTTTTGTTTAAAAACTATTATTATTTCTGGTAAAAAACTACATTAGTTAAGTTTTAGAATCATATAAATGAAATTCGTGTCAATTTAGCATCTACTGCATTATATATTTACAATATTACTTTGTAAATATTAGTGAAAGAAATTATGAAATACCTGCGAGTAATTAAGTAATTCAGTAAGGAAATTGATTGGAATCGTAGTAATATTTTTCAAATACAACATTGCTTTGCAACGACTATTAATGAAAGCGATTATGAAATGTTGATGAGTAACTAAGTAATCTAGTAAGGAAAACTGATCGAAATCACAGTAATATTTGTTAATAGATACTTGCGACAGGTTTTATCAACGAAAAAGTCAAGCGATTTTCAAATGTTTACGAGTAACTAAGCGATTCAGTAGAAAAAACTAACAGAAATCACGCGATATCCGTTTTTGAAATATTTACGATAAACCAAATTGGGACATTGCTGTTATCAACCAAAAGATCAAGCGAGTATCAAATGTTTACGAGTAACTAAGTGATTCAGTTGGCAAAAACCGATTGAGATCATGTGACATCCGTTACAAATATTTACGTCAAGTTAGCAACGGAAAAAACAAAATGTTTCTTAGAATATTCGCTATAGCAAGTTACGATAATTTTGTACTCGCTCTAAAGGTAAAGGTTTTCAGTCCATTTTTGGTCAGACCAAAATTTATGTGAGACGTTTTAGGCATTATTTCAGTCAACGTAATGTTACCAGTTCATTTTCACAAGTTTTTATTATTTATTTTAAAAATAAATAATTAGAGCTTTCTACTGGTGTTAAATTATTATTGATTGTTTTTTACCTTATCACCACTTAGAGCCAGATGATTTAATTAACTAAAGACAAATAATTATTTTAGCGTTTCTTACCTTGATGCTCTCCTAGTAGCTGTAGTAGATGATGCTTCTCCGCTTGCTGTTGAAGAACTGGATGCTTTCTATGTGAAAACAGTGGCTCTTAAATAGCTAAAGTTGCACTGATTAAACCCTATGAATCAGCATTTTTTCCAATGCTTTCGCGGGAATAAAAACTGTTTATTCCCGCGAAAGCAACGGTTTCCATTCGCGTGAAAATAAATTATTTATTCCCGCGAAAGCAACGGTTTCTATTCGTGTGAAAATAAATTATTTATTCCCGCGAAAGCAACGGTTTGTATTCGCCTGAAAATAAAATGTTTATTCCCGCGAAAGCAACGGTTTCCATTCGCGTGAAAATGAAGTATTGATTCCCGCGAAAGCTTTGGTTTGTATTCGCGGGAAAATAAAATTTCTATTCCCGCGAAAGCAACGGTTTCCATCCGTGTGAAAATAAATTATTTATTCCCGCAAAAACATTGGTTTGTATTCGCGTGAAAATAAAATATTTATTCCCGCGAAAGCAGCGGTTTCCATTCGCGTGAAAATGAAGTATTGATTCCCGCGAAAGCTTTGGTTTGTATTCGCGGGAAAATAAAATTTCTATTCCCGCGAAAGCAACGGTTTCTATCCGTGTGAAAAAAAATTATTTATTCCCGCGAAAACATTGGTTTGTATTCGCGTGAAAATAAAATATTTATTCCCGCGAAAGCAACGGTTTCCATTCGCGTGAAAATGAAGTATTGATTCCCGCGAAAGATTTGGTTTGTATTCGCGGGAAAATAAAATTTCTATTCCCGCGAAAGCAACGGTTTCTATCCGTGTGAAAATAAATTATTTATTCCCGCGAAAACATTGGTTTGTATTCGCGTGAAAATAAAAGATTTATTCCCGCGAAAGCAACGGTTTCCATTCGCGTGAAAATAAAGTATTGATTCCCGCGAAAGCAACGGTTTCCATTCGCGTGAAAATAAAGTATTGATTCCCGCGAAAGCTTTGGTTTGTATTCGCGGGAAAATAAAATTTCTATTCCCGCGAAAGCAAGGGTTTCCATCCGTGTGAAAATAAATTATTTATTCCCGCGAAAACATTGGTTTGTATTCGCCTGAAAATAAATTATTTATTCCCGCGAAAGCAACGGTTTGTATTTGCCTGAAAATAAAATGTTTATTCCCGCAAAAGCAACGGTTTGTTTTCGTCTGAACATAAAATGTTTATTCCCGCGAAAGCAACGGTTTGTATTCGCCTGAAAATAAATTATTTATTCCCGCGAAAGCAACGGTTTGTATTCGCCTGAAAATAAAATGTTTATTCCCGCGAAAGCAACGGTTTCCATTCGTGTGAAAATAAATTATTTATTCCCGCGAAAGCAACGGTTTGTATTCGCCTGAAAATAAATTATTTATTCCCGCGAAAGCAACGGTTTGTATTCGCCTGAAAATAAAATGTTTATTCCCGCGAAAGCAACGGTTTCCATTCGTGTGAAAATAAATTATTTATTCCCGCGAAAGCAACGGTTTGTATTCGCCTGAAAATAAATTATTTATTCCCGCGAAAGCAACGGTTTGTATTTGCCTGAAAATAAAATGTTTATTCCCGCGAAAGCAACGGTTTGTATTCGTCTGAACATAAAATGTTTATTCCCGCGAAAGCAACGGTTTGTATTCGCCTGAAAATAAATTATTTATTCCCGCGAAAGCAATGGTTTGTATTCGCCTGAAAATAAAATGTTTATTCCCGCGAAAGCAACGGTTTCGATTCGCGTGAAAATAAAGTATTTATTCCCGCGAAAGCAACAGTTTCCATTCGTGTGAAAATAAAATATTTATTCCCGCGAAAGCAACGGTTTGTATTCGCCTGAAAATAAATTATTTATTCCCGCGAAAACATTGGTTTGTATTTGTGTGAAAATAAAATTTGTATTCCCGCGAAAGCAACGGTTTCCATTCGCGTGAAAATAAATTATTTATTCCCGCGAAAACACTGTTTTTTATTCACGCGAAAAAACAGTTTATATTCCCGCGAAAGCATTGGAAAAAATGCTGATTCATAGGGTTTTATCAGTGCAACCTTAGCTATTTAAGAGCCACTGTTTTCACACAGAAAGCATCCAGTTCTTCAACAGCAAGCGGAGAAGCATCATCTACTACAGCTACTAGGAGACCATCAAGGTAAGAGATGCTAAAATAATTATTTGTCTTTAGTTAATTAAATCATCTGGCTCTAAGCGGTGATAAGGTAAAAACTAATCAATATCAATAATTATTTAACACTAGTAGAAAGCTCTAATTATTTATTTTTAAATTTTATGCTAGTTTGAGACAAAACGCTGTATATAAAGACAATGAAAATAAATGAATCAATTGTAACAATCAACTTTTTGTATTTTGTAGACACAATGTGTACTTTGGACTCTTGTTTGAGACGAAATGCATCAGTAGCAAAGACTATAAAACATCTGGTTAAGATCTACCAACAGCACACTTCTCCAACACAGCAAGAATTTCTTTCAAGATCTACCACCTACTTAGATGATACCAAACCAATGAAGACTCAAACTACATGAGTTTTGAAAACCAATGAAGACTCAAACTACATGAATTTTGAAGACAGCATACTTCTCCAACACAGCAAGAATTCCTTTCAAGATCTACCACCTACTTAGATGATACCAAACCAATGAAGACTCAAACTACATGAGTTTTGAAAACCAATGATGACTCAAACTACATGAATTTTGAAGACAGCATACTTCTCCAACACAGCAAGAATTCCTTTCAAGATCTACCACCTATTTAGATGATACCAAACCAATGAAGACTCAAACTACATGAGTTTTGAAAACCAATGAAGACTCAAACTACATGAATTTTGAAGACAGCATACTTCTCCAACACAACAAGAATTCCTTTCAAGATCTACCACCTACTTAGATGATGCCAAACCAATGAAGACTCAAACTACATCAATTTTGCAGACAGCACACTTCTCCAACACAGCAAGAATTCCTTTCAAGATCTACCACCTACTTAGATCATATCAAACCAATGAAGACTCAAACTACATGAATTTTGAAGACAGCGTACTTCTCCAACACAGCAAGAATTCCTTTCAAGATCTACCACCTACTTAGATGATACCAAACCAATGAAGACTCAAACTACATGAGTTTTGAAAACCAATGAAGACTCAAACTACATGAATTTTGAAGACAGCATACTTCTCCAACACAGCAAGAATTCCTTTCAAGATCTACCACCTACTTAGATGATACCAAACCAATGAAGACTCAAACTACATGAGTTTTGAAGACAGCATACTTCTCCAACACAGCAAGAATTCCTTTCAAGATCTACCACCTACTTAGATGATGCCAAACCAATGAAGACTCAAACTACATCAATTTTGAAGACAGCACACTTCTCCAACACAGCAAGAATTCCTTTCAAGATCTACCACCTACTTAGATGATGCCAAACCAATGAAGACTCAAACTACATCAATTTTGAAGACAGCATACTTCTCCAACACAGCAAGAATTCCTTTCAAGATCTACCACCTACTTAGATCATATCAAACCAATGAAGACTCAAACTACATGAATTTTGAAGACAGCATACTTCTCCAACACAGCAAGAATTCCTTTTAAGATCTACCACCTACTTAGATGATGCCAAACCAATGAAGACTCAAACTACATCAATTTTGAAGACAGCACACTTCTCCAACACAGCAAGAATTCCTTTCAAGATCTACCACCTACTTAGATCATATCAAACCAATGAAGACTCAAACTACATGAATTTTGAAGACAGCATACTTCTCCAACACAGCAAGAATTCCTTTCAAGATCTACCACCTACTTAGATGATACCAAACCAATGAAGACTCAAACTACATGAGTTTTGAAAACCAATGAAGACTTAAACTACATGAATTTTGAAGACAGCATACTTCTCCAACACAGCAAGAATTCCTTTCAAGATCTACCACCTACTTAGATGATACCAAACCAATGAAGACTCAAACTACATGAGTTTTGAAGACAGCATACTTCTCCAACACATCAAGAATTCCTTTCAAGATCTACCACCTACTTAGATGATGCCAAACCAATGAAGACTCAAACTACATCAATTTTGAAGACAGCACACTTCTCCAACACAGCAAGAATTCCTTTCAAGATCTACCACCTACTTAGATCATATCAAACCAATGAAGACTCAAACTACATGAATTTTGAAGACAGCATACTTCTCCAACACAGCAAAAATTCCTTTCACAAGAATTCCTTTCAAGATCTACCACCTACTTAGATCATATCAAACCAATGAAGACTCAAACTACATGAATTTTGAAGACAGCATACTTCTCCAACACAGCAAGAATTCCTTTCAAGATCTACCACCTACTTAGATGATACCAAACCAATGAAGACTCAAACTACATGAGTTTTGAAGACAGCATACTTCTCCAACACAGCAAAAATTCCTTTCAAGATCTACCACCTACTTAGATGATGGCAAACCAATGAAGACTCAAATAACATGGATTTTGAAGATAAGATGATAGCAAACCAATGAAGACTCAATGTTACACAACATTACTTTCTCTCCTGCTTAGATGATACCAAACCAATGAAGACTCAAACTACATGGATTCTACTTCGATGATGCTGAAAAAGAAAACTGTCCAGAACAAGAGCTCAAGAAGCTAATCTATAACTCAAGGCTATCATATCACTATAGGTGAGTTTTACTAATTTTTACCATAAATTAAACAAAATGCTGAATATATACATTTGACAAGTGAAAAAAGGACTTTTTTGGTGAAATTAGTGTATTTTTTACAACAAAATGCTGAATATATACATTTTTCAGGGAAAAAAAGGACTTTTTTGGTGTAAATAGTGTATTTTTTTACAACAAAAATGCTGAACATATACATTTTCTAGGTGAAAAAAGGACTTTTTTGATGTAATTAGTGTATTTTTTACAACAAAATGCTGAATATATACATTTTCATGGTAATTGTTTTAGATAGATGAAAGAGAATCAAAAACACTTGGTGAAAATAATGCTCAAGAAAGAACAAGTTGAACAATGTAACTTGGTGAGTTATTTCCCTTTTCTAATAATGTAAACTATCCAATGTAACTAGAACTATAATTCAAATTCATGTAATTATTTTACATTTTCGCTTAATCATTCTATACTAATGCATAACTTTTTTATTTTAGTTCATTACGAAATTAAAAGCACATAGAACAGAAGTCTTCCTTCCGAAGATATAACATCACTACATCAAAGACATCATTGTAAAGGAACAAACTATGCATTAACTGTTACTACTTTGTATTTATTACAAGTTGTAGTGCTTTGTATTACTTAGTATTTACTGACTCTAGCTATATTATATGGGGAGATTTTCCTTACTTATTATGTAATAAATGTATATAATCATATAATGATTCATTTTTAATCAATGTATTAATTCAATTTAGATATATCTCCTCTCTTCTCTCTCTCTATGTAGATATAAATATACCCATAAATATGCACATAATTGACCATATATACATTAATTGCTAGAAAACTAAAAGATTTCTCTCTCCTCTCTCTCTTTCTCTCTCAAGATACCATATGTATGTATGTATGTATGTATGTATGTATGTATGAATGCATTGATTGTCATTACAAGTTGTATTGCTTTGTATAACTTAGTATTTACTGACTCTAGCTATATTATATAGGAAGATTTTCCCTACTTATTATGTAATCAGGTATATAATCATATAATGTTTCATTTTTGATCAAAATATTTATTCAATGTAGATATATCTCCTCTCTCTATGTAGATATAAATATACCCATAAATACGTACATAATTAACCATATATACATGAATGTATAGAAAACTACTAATGTAGTTTTTTTACCAAACAACAGTACATCAAAAACATTATTGTAAAGGTATATTATATAGGAAGATTTTCCATACTTATTATGTAATAAATGTATATAATCATATAATGATTAATTTTTGATCAATATATTTATTCAATGTAGATATATCTCTTCTCTCCTCTCTCCTCTCTTTCTTCCTCTCTCCTCTCTCTCTCCCTCTCTCCTCTCTCTCTTTCTTTATCTCAAGATACCATATGTATGTATACATTGATTATCATTACAAGTTGTAGTGCTTTGTATTACTTAGTATTTACTGACTCTAGCTATATTATATAGGATGATTTTCCCTACTTATTATGTAATCAATGTATATAATCATAAAATGTTTCATTTTTGATCAATATAGTTATTCAATGTAGATAAAACTCCTCTCTCCTTTCTCTCTCCTCTCTCCTCTCTGTCTTCTCTCTCCTCTCTCTCAAGATGCCATATGAGTTCAAATTATGTGAAAAAAGTATCAAAACTTAAATGCCATACATTCAAAATCTAGCTGCCATATGAGTTCAAATCAAGTAAAAAAATAATCAAAACTCAAATGCCACTTAAATGCCACTCAAATGCCACTCAAGTACCCCTCAAGTAAAATACAATATAAACTCGGCGAATTCATCCAACGCCGTAACCCATTGTCTCAACTCCAAGGACAGATCCACAAAAAAACACTTGGTAGGGAGATCTGCTCATATATTACTACTATTGCGTTACTTTGTATTTTATAACAACTTTATTTGCTTCGCATAATAAAATCACGGTAAAATATTTTACTTTAGCAATTTACTTAGCAGAATGCTTCTTTGTATGTGTACCCTATCCATTGATTTTAGCTCATTGTCTAGTGTAAACTCACAGTTCGGATAAGTCTGTTGGATAAATCTTCTTATCAAGTGATATCTTGTCTCATCATCTCTTATAGCTCGCAGAGGCTTTCACAATTTTATCCATGCTCCATCCTTTGCTTCTCACTAAACAAAAGTATACGCATACGGTTGACAAAAAGCTTTGCAGCCGTGACTTGTTGCTCTCTGTCTTTTCAACAACTCCCATACGCCGGGGTAAAAAGTTAATTGTCCTCCAAACGAGTCAAAAAATTCTACGCTGTAATCATCCGCGTACACCACCAACCAATGCTCTCCGGGTTGATGGAAATAATGGGTGTTGAATACCAAGCAGCACGTTGGGAAATTGTAAATTTGCATCAAAGACTGATCCCTAACTCCGACGTGGATCCCATCGGCGCGACATGTAATATCCGAAGTTGATATTGAATAAATCTGCGCTTATAGCACTACCAGCGACAGATAATTGTAGAATGCTGTCCATCTCCAATACACCACCCTTTACAAATTAGGTGACCAAGGACAAACCTTCCATTGAGTTGCTGCTAAACTGAATATCCACGCTCATCGTGACATTTTTCATGGGGTGAAATCCTGTTTTGGAGAAATCACCGGTCAAGTCAAATTCGTAAATGGTAGCCCCATTTAGATATTGTTCTCTCATAATGCCTAGACTTTCACCGTCAAACAAAGAACCGGTAGAGTGTAGGACTTGATGATATTGTAATGGAATGGCACAGTGTTGCCAACATCTACAGCCGGCACTACACATATATTATTCAACCTATGCTTACTCAAGACCACCTATATATCCACTACTACTGGAGTTCGCTTGAACGCCTTCAGCAGTGCAGCTGCGCTACCGCTTAGCTTCAGCCAACAAGAAGGACTTTTCCCGCCTCTAGTAGTTATTTTTATCATGGCATGTGTTGCATGTTGTTATGTTTACATACGCTTAACCAATTATATTACAATACGCATCCTTGATTTTGTGCCTTATTTATATAGACTTGCTCTTAGCCCAGCAGGGCAGTTAGTGTTTAGTTTTGCTCAGACATTGTTCAGTGTTCGGTGAGATACTGTCTAGTGAGTAGTGCGTGCTTAGTTAGTGGGATACTAGCCAGCTATAGCCAAGACAGCTGAGGATTCGTTCAGGAAAACGGAGAAAAGATTCCCAGAAGTGTATCACAGGAAGACGCTTGGAACTCTTGTAGGAACGCCCAGCTAAGAGACTATACCGCCAGACGCCTATGTTCAGTATTCAGATACCAGTATTCAGAGACAATACATCCACTTATATTTATACTTAGTAGCAATTTTATGCTTGTTGAGTAAAGTGAAGTAATAAAGTAATTGCTAGCACTTTCAATCTACTAGAATCTGTTTGGCCGGTTGCCAAATACCGTTGTGTCTGCTAACAAGCAGCATCCTGTCTTCTCTAACTCAGAGAGACACTCTAGCCTTGCACTCTGTAGCCACAGCTACCACTGAAACACAGAGTCAGCCATTGTAACATGGCATTTTGCAGTACCAGTGACCGTATTCCTCTCTTAACCCGGGGAAAACCATTACAATATTCCCGTCCAAAAAGTTCTTTGGTATAGCTTGGCTCAAATCTCCTTCCAACCGGGCAGTCGTCAACTTTAAATTCAATGCTTTTGACATTTGACTACCCACTGCTTGAGGTTATTTACTGCTACCTTATGCACTTAATAGTGTTGTCTGATCTAGCAAGCAATAAAAAGTCTCAACCAACAAGCAAACGGGGTGACAGCAATGGTTTTATTTACTGAGTTACAGAATAAAGCAGTAGTTGTACAAAATATAAGAAATCAAGCGTCTACCAGTAAACTCCTAGCACTAGCACAAGCACCACTTCAAACTGCAGCAATAGTAGAATTATCACGCAAGTGCAGTCAAACTAATCTAGCTGTACACACATGTATCACTCACTGCCAGCCACTGCTATTGCACAGTTTTGTTGCTTGAATCACTAGTACCATAATAAATTCAATTAATGGCACAAAACATATAATACACAACACCTAATCTGCTGAGAGCCTGAGCTGAAAGGGATGTTAGTTGTCAGCATTCTCTGAAATCTAATCTTTTGGACCACAAAAGGATTTCACAGCTAACACAAATTAATGAAAACACCTATATGCTAATCCTAGCTATATAGCTCGGGTTTGCCTCAAATCATTTTGGCACCAGAAGTCTATAATTCCACAAAAAACTCCCCTGCTAGATGTAGCACCATATACCAATTTATGTGCCAACTATCAATATCAAAAATTTAATGAAATTATATTCTGACTGCTTCTAACATGACTAACAGATGTGCAACAAGTTGTTCTCCATATCAGTCATAGCCTAGACATTGGCTATTTACCAATTTTTTTAATTAAGAAGCAACCAATACTCTTTTTGACTTGTCTCTAGGGAAACACCTACACTATTCTAGAAGCTCAAAAAGTTCCGTGCAGCAGCCGGTCCCCTTTTTATACACAAACAGTGATAACTAACTAGTTAGATAGTTAAGTAACAGTGAACAGACAGTTCTGTAGTGTTCATCTACTTGAATCTCGTATGTCAACAGAGTGATCTCCATCCCTAATGCCTCCTATATTGAGCTAGGTAGCCGTCATTCTTTAACCATTGTACTAGACTTTCAGTCCTCAGCACAGTCCTCATCCGTTATGCTAGTAGATAACAGTGACAACTCTCTCCAGCAAAGCCTCTGCATCAGCCATTCTGGCTAGGCTTACTCATGGCCAGAAATCTTCTGCTGGATCTGTGGTCACCTTTGCCAGCTCCTGTTCAACTTACTCACAGGGCCAGCCACTTCCCCCTTAACTTTTTTGCCAAAAACCAAGTCAGTCATTTGATACTCTTCTGCATCAGCATTGTTTGCTTGTCTCATGGTTTTCTACACCTACAATGTCCATTAGCCATTTATTTACCCTAGTTGTTCAAGTTCTCTGAGAGACCTGCAGTGAAAAATCAGCAGCAGCAAAACAAAATTAAATAGAGCAAATGCAAACAAAATTCAAATTACACAACAAAAACTTTAGACCAGTTATGCCACAGTAGTACTGTAGTAGATTTTTATGACCACATAGTGTGCGCTAAGGTCCCTCTGACAATGGCGTAGTCTCAGGCAAGCCTCCCATGAGTCTGGCACTATCAGAAATTTTGTAACAAGGCAGGTACCGACGCTGCCGGCCTTGTAGGCAACCCTGCTGGTCCTGCAGACTCCTGACCGACCCTAAGACGTTCAATCACAACACAAAAATTATTGTTACACTGCAAATTAATGATGATGAAAAGATTTTTTCCCAGTCATCAAATCATTGTTCTCCGACAGAGAGAGACTCCTTTCTGAAGCATCCTCTATATATTAATATAACTGAAAACTTTAAAAATAAACAGTAAGTGTGTAGTTACTGTTGATTTGATTTGGCTGACAAAGTAATTTTCCTTGCATCTTCAATTATTAGTCATAATTGTCTTTGGAGTCGTAATTGTCTTTGGAGTCTCAATTGCCTCCGGAATTGTAATATGTTTCCGGAGTCGTAATTCTCCCCAAAGTCATAATTGTCACTGAAATTGTAATTGTCATTGGAGTAGTAACTGCTGTTAGAGTTGTAATTATTGGTGGAGTTGCTATAGCTATCGAGTTTGTAGTAAGAGTCGTGGTTGCTGGAATCGTTATGTTTGCTAGTGAAGTAGTTCAAGTAGGAGATGTAGTTGGAGTTGTTAGAGGGTTTCTATATCTTCTAAGATATTCTATGGTTTTATTGGTCTTGCAGACAAAGTTGTAATTGTCCGTTGCTACATCGCAGCTTCCACCAAAAGGTTCTACCATACATGTCGAGCGGTGAAAATTGCCTTTCAAAGGTTGATTTAAAATACGTGATAGTAGGCTAAACCCTGTGTAATTGAAAGTTTCTTCATGACGATTTGTTATCGTTGGAGATAAAACAAATGAAAAAGTTGTGTTTGTTGGCATTGGAGTCTTATTTGGAGTCATAGCTGGCAGGTAGTTCATTTTTTAAGAAAGTATTTCTTCTAGTTTGCAATCCAAAATTATTAAGGTAAGTGACTGAAACGATGACTGTATCCAATTAATATTTTTTAATCATATCTCTGTGTGCAGAATGTTCAGGTTACATCTGTCTTTAACATTTCCTTGACACGAGACGCTGATGATAAACTTGTTTTTCAGTGTCCTCGCATTCTCAAAACTCCAAAAAAATCAAGTTCAAGCCTTCTACACCATCGGCATCCGTGATGATCATCTTCAGATTTTTTATTATTAAAGCAGTTGCATCTTTCTCATGCAAGGACCAGAACCTCATACTCTCGTGATGTTGGGCAGATAAAATGTAATGAATTGTAATCGAATGCGCATAGTTGCCTATTTTTAAACATTTTTGTATTTCCTGTAATTCCCTTTTGTATCAATTACAACTCCCAACAGGCAATTCCTCATTTTGAGTGTACTCTGTTGGAATATTAAATGATGAGATGTTTGTTGATTCTTGAGTTTTTAATATTCAAAAAGCGTTTCAAGGTACAAATGCCCTGCAATACAAAAATTTTGAACATCATTTGTATATCAAAATGTGCAAAGTATAAGACACCATCTCTTTCCATAATTCTGTCAATGCATTCATCAATATTTTTAGTGTAGAAAAATTTATTCAAGTAGAAAAAGAAAGTTCTTAATAGCGATGCCATAATGCATATCATCTCCAAAGTGTTAGTGGCTTCTCCATCAATTTCCAAATTTTTTCAATTGACGACAATTTTATCATTTATATTTGGACGATTCTCAGAGTATTCATGTCATTTAGTTAGTTTTGGAAATATTTGATGCTTATATCATAGCAGGTCAGCACAGCACCAAATCAGAAGTGAAGGAGTGTTTTCTACTCCACAACCAATGTAGAGCTCTCTGCTCAGACAGATAACTCAGAGCTTTAGAGTATAATGAATTTATTCTTGTAAATAATACAAATAAATATAAGTTTCAATACAGTACGGATTAGGTCTGACAAAAGCTTTGCTTTTCATAGGCAGAGCACAGGAATTCAAACATCGAAACAACCAATAATACTTAAGTAGGTTATGATATAACAAATAGGCACACATACATGAATACTAACGAATGATATCAAGCAAATGGGATTAACTGTAACTGGGCCCAAAAGTTGTGGGAGGAGCTATGGGCTCTCCAGCCAATCATAAGCAGTCCTACTTTCTGTGGTTGGTACCTTGGTATTTCTAGGCTTGGTTCCCAGACTTCCTTGGATATAAGGGTAGACATATTACATATATGACCTCCTGTCTCCTCTAGGGCTATTTACAAGTCCCAGGCTGTAATGGCTCACTTCCTGCCAGCCCAGTAAGGACACCCACAGGGTCAGTACTGACTCATACAGGGTTGATACAGGGTCAGTATAGTACCGATGCAGGGTTGGTATGTTACCGACACCGGGTCACTCAATTTTGTATGAATTAATACTGGTGTTCTGGTCATCCAATTGCTACATAAGTGATGCCAGAACAGTTAGTAGACATCTGCGCACATATGGGTGTTATGAAAATCTACCATAATATGATAAATATTTGACAGTAGCTACAAAAAACTTTCATATTCGTATAAAAGGTATGACTTTAGTCAAACAAACTGCAATATGTTCATGATATCATGGAGAATTGCTTGAATCTATTGCTTGTATCCATTATGTATGAAATCACAAAATACTGTGGGAGAATTTGTTGAATGCTGGTATTAGCTGTATTCATGGTATTCAGTATACACGCATAAGCGTGTAGTCAAGCAAATGCAGTATGGACAAGTCTGACCAGGTATAGGTTACAAGCAATGCTAACAGAGGCCACTGTTAGACAGAAGAAAAAGA
The DNA here is from genome assembly GCA_945261195.1 of Cryptosula pallasiana. Lineage (NCBI taxonomy): Eukaryota > Metazoa > Bryozoa > Gymnolaemata > Cheilostomatida > Cryptosulidae > Cryptosula > Cryptosula pallasiana. Next base: position 20,271,710 of record OX183136.1, read on the forward strand.
CTCCGCCCACGTGCCAGTCAAGAAGGAGGAATGTAGTAGCTACCATCAACACTGATTGGACTATATATCTTATTCTCTTATCATTGGTTAATTAGCGTTGTGCATGAGTGACTCCTGGTGTTGTATTGGCTGTGCATTGTATGTTATATGTTTGTACTTTATAAAAGGCCATGTAATGACCAGTTTTAGTCTGATAATAAATCTTGGGATAAAAACACCTCTCCCTCTCTTACCTTACTAGGAGTTGCAATTGTAACAGATCGGTATTCATACCCAATTAACAGTTAGCAGTTGGTGCGCATGGTCGGTAAGACCCCAAAAGTAGCCATACAGGGCAGGCCTGAAGCCCCTGTATGAGATTGTATTACAGCAGGGTCGGCTGTACGTAGGGTGGCAGCAGACGGACTCGGTGCCGTTGCCACGATAGAAAGCAGAGTAGGGAGGCGAATTGCACTAGCCTTTATAGAGCACCAGTTGTGTCCAAGTAGTACGAGCAAATCTGCTACATTACAATAAGTAAGAACAATTTCTTATTAACATCGTGTGAGACAGTCCATTCTCTACAGATGTCCAACGCAGTATTTAGCAGCTGACATCCCCCATCTAACAAACATTAACATTGCACGCCGTCAGTTGATGTCTCCTAACATCAGCAACCATCTCCAAAAATCAGCAATTGACGTCAACTGGCTCCTTCCCACATAATTATCATTCCACCGTCTACACGCTTCCCATGGACCTTGCAGTTACATCATTCCACCCTTATTTGTATCATCCTGTGTAATGTGTCTATAATAGAAATTAGAATAATATTAACATTACTTACAACTGGTTTTGACTTGTTTCTTATTTTTATATGCCTTACACTTTGGCAACAATCCCATTTATATTTACTTTATCTTGACATAATTGTATGTCACTTTTTGGCAACAATGCTTTTAGTTTTAGTACATATAGAGTTTTTAATTCTGCTTACAGCAGAAAGTGCTTGAGCCACAGTAAGAGTCTGAGCTATTTGATTTCAATGAATAAAGTTTATTTTACAAGCAAAGCTTCCAAGTGTTGAGACTGTGGTGCTAGAATAACCAGGCATCGCAATCATACAGAGCTTCGATTTTACTTATGAAAAGCGGAGTTTTGTTGGTAAAATTCGATAGTCTTTAGGATTAAACAACATCTGAAGGGATGCATCATCATCATCATCATCATCATCATCATCATCATCATCATCATCATCATCATCATCATCATCATCATCATCATCATCATCATCATCATCATCATCATCATCATCATCATCATCATCATCATCACCATCATCATCATCATCATCATCATCATCATCATCATCATCATCATCATCATCATCATCATAATAATAATAATTGCTGTATCTGGTAGGCTATGCATTTGAGTTCACATATACTGTTTATATCACCGTATCTTCTAAATACGAGTCGTTGGAGTCGATGTTCTGTCAGTAAATTGAGCAACTAGCGTACTTTAATACGATAAGCAGGGAAGGACAGGTCCATTTAAATTTTTTACATCTCTCACCAATGAGGTGCCATGATACAATCTTTTTTGCCATCAGTAGTGTAGGCAAATTATTGGATATAAAATCCTCCATATTGACTAATTCTAGGTTGAGGAAACTCTGTAGTTGGGAAATGATTGCACATGTCTAGTGTTTTGCAAACGGAACATCATCAAGAGTTGGATGAATGAGAGAGATCATCTTGTCTGCTATCTCTCAAAGGTAAACATGAAGGTAGATATCCTTGGTAACAAAACTTTATATGCCATAACGATTTTAGCATTGATATTGTAATAAGAAATTTGCCTGTACTACATCTATGAATTTGATTGATTGGGTTGCGCTTTGATTGTCTAATTCATATCCTACATAGTAGAGACAAATCCTTAGGTCTATGTGTAATGTTTGAAAACAAATTGAAGTTATTGTCATTAGGTAACCAACTGGTGGAAATGGTTTATGAGATTGTAATTAAAGATTGCAATGGAAGGAGTAGAGTGTGTTTCCAATTTTATGCTCAAGTCTATTTTCACGTTTGAAATCAAATAGAACCAGCATTGATATAAAACCAGTGATATGTGCTACAATTGAAAAATTGTTTGCCACCAGGTAATAACAGTAAGTTAAAATTAGTAAGTTAATATATAGTAAGTAACATACCAGCAGTAGAATAGAAATAGAAAGTTTAGGAACTAGCAGTGCCTATATTAATAAAGCACAACTTGTCTTTTTGAAACCATAGACTGAAGTGAAGATACAAAGTTTTTAAGTCTCATTTATAGGCAAGTATAATACTTATGTGCTAAAAATAACCGATTGTTTCAATTGGTCAAAGTTGAACCTGGATCTGGTTAAAAGGTGTGAAAACGACAAGAAGATTGAAAAATCATAAGTCATAATATAATATTCATATTTCCGACATTTGTAAATTAATTCTAGGATTTAGCAGTTTTCTTTTCTTTCTTTTTACCTGGTTTTAGCGTAAGATACTTTGAGTTCGGTACGGGTGTAATTTCTGCTGTGACGATAGCTGTAGGTAGTTTTGCTGATGGTTGGCTATTCCTTTGTCTGGGTTGGTGGTTTGGATTCGTGTCAATCTTTTAGTTCAGGGTAAACTGAGCTTCCTCTCCAATTTGCCAGACGGTGGGCTTGTATGCTTTGTCGATATTCTCTGTTAGGCTTGTTTGTAAGCTAATGTGAAATGTCAGGCATATGGAAGGGATTAGTGATAAGTTGTATAGAACAGCGAAGTCATGCTTTGTATGAACTCACGTAACTATGTTCTCCTATGTAACTGTATATTATAATATCATTATCAAAATTTCTCCTGTTCCCAATAAATTTTTCAACATGGGCTTCAGCTAGCAATAGCAAATTCTCATCTATTTCATCCGATATCCAGAGTAGCATTTCAAAATTAATACCTTCCATTCTATTGATCTACAATTCGCAAAATTTGCTTTCTTATCATTTCCTCATCATTGCTATCAATTTTACTCAAGATAGATTCTTCGCTAGATTTTATGCCATTATTTTCTAGGTCTTATCACTTTTCAAGAATGCAATGGTTTTAATTTTTTCTTTTTCATAATTGTTTTGCTGTGAGAGATATTCAAAAGCCTTCGGTCACTGCTGCTGCAGTAGTTCAGTTTTATTTCAAGCAATATCTGAAGCTGTATTACTCCTTAAACAATTTAGAAAATGTCAAGTTTCTTATTGGAAATATTTTAGCTGCTGCGTCCAATTTTTGTGGATGTTCATAACTCCGGCTGTGATGCAGTGAACCACGTTTTGATTAGATTGTCACTCAAGTTCTGAAGCTGTGTGAAGCTATGCTCAGTCAAAGTCTTGCTGTTGCTTTCCTCTGATTTATTATAGTCAAATGTCATTCTATACCTCGATCTAAAATTGCAAAATATGCTATTATTAATTGAAAACTTTACTACGAGTATTGTAATGGATTCCGGTCTGTTACCACGGACATCCACTAGTCTCGAGTATTCTACCTCTCTCCAGAGGGGACACTGTACTGACCGACAGTGACAACTGTATAGGGCAACCGAATTACCCGGTAAGGCAAGAGCCCATGGCTCAGACAAACAGTACCGAGGTAGTGTTTGCTATAGTGGCTTTATTACAAAGCAGTCCTGAGGGTAATTATTCCTCTAGGTGTTTAGCAATATAAGAATACATGCTATGGCTCATTGTAATGAATGCACAGATTAACAGTGGGAGCTCTCCTTTTATAGGAGAGCTAATGAACACAAAACATATAAGAGACAATGCACAGGAAGTAATTGAACCAATTACATTAATTATATAAATACTCAACCAATCACAATGCAATGCAAGATAATACAAGGAGGTGCCAAGTGGCTAAGGGCGGAGTCCTTTCTCCTAATTGTCCAATGACAGCTCCTACAGGGTTCCCAGGCTGTATATAGAATTAGGTCCACTAAGTTGGTACTTTAGGGGTAAGCACTTCCTGTTTACGACCTTGACTAAGTTTCTGGACATCTTTACAGATCCTCCGCTAAGGCGGCCATCTTGTGCCGGCCCAGTACAGCTGTACCGGGTCGGTAGAGGTCACTACCGACCCTGCAGGGGTCAATACCGGCCCTGCTTACTATGCTACCGGCACAGTAGGACTTCCTACCCAACAGCTATTAACCAAATGCTGTGGGCAGAAGTCTAGTGCATTGCTTCGCAAGGTTTCTAGTGTAAACTACCTGTTTACACCTAGAGTGCACTGAAATCTACCACAGTATATCATATAAATACTAATTAGACAGTGACATTAGCTGTAGATTCACAAGGATTACCATACAAACCACATAACCATAATAAAATGATAAACAATGAATTTGGTAAAACTGTGTTTATCAACGCAAAGACTGCAGAGCCTTGAAAGGAACTCGTTTGGATTCTAGAAGAAACCATTTCTCCGGTACGAACTACATATCTATGTATATTCACTAATAATAATAAACAGAATTCGGTTACCTCTGTGATAAAAAAAAACTTTGCAGTCTTGAGAGGGAATCTCTTAGATTCGTCGAGAACAGCCTTTCTCCAGCGCAACTAGTTGAGTTCTTTAACTAGTGTGAAATAACTTATTACGTCTCACCTTATTGCTGAAGAGTCCTAGTAGTTCCAGTAGATGTTGTTTTTTCAGTTCCCAGTGCTGGAATGGCTGCTCTCTGTCTGAAAACAGTGGCTCTTATATAGCTGAAGCTGGCCATATAATACCAACTAGCTATATAAATATATTGACTATAAAGATTTAGCCAATACTGGCTGTATTTAAACAAAAAGATATTAAAATGTGGGGCTCGAGTTTGAGTAATAATGTTGATAGAAATAGGTACCTAGGTACATAAAAAAACAAGAAACAATATCAATTTGCCTGTCTCTTGTGTGGTAGGTAAAGTCATCCTTGTATTCCTATCATAGAATTAGAAGAGATAGAACACCAGCTAATTGGTCCAAAATTAAGCCAGATGGGAGCTCGACTCCATCTTGGCGGCTCACTTGAACAATTTATTACTAATTATCGCTCTTAGATTTTAATTTTTTAACATTTACTATCAGAATATGAACTTCCAGAATATAAAAACAATGAACAGACAGATTCATCACACGACATCATCATGATATCAAATATGACTTTGCACAAAACAAAGCTAAGCGATTATATGATTGTAACTACTGTAACTATCAATTATTACAATTAATTAATAGTAATAATAACTTAGTTATTACTTACTTATGACTTACTTTACTCACTTATTTTACTATTTTATTATCATTTGATATGGTAGTATTAATAGCCCGGAGCTACTCAGGAAGTAGTGCTATAATAATAAGGCTCCTTAATAAATAAATATTAATTAATAATAATAATGGCAGTAGTAATAACTACAGCGTTATAATTGTTATTTATCATGGTTATAACTGTAATATCTAACTTGATACTACTGCAACTACTGTACTGTAATTCATACTCAAGTTAGTTGTTATTATTAATTAATAATTATTGAATATTAATATTTTAATACGTTTTTCACGATTGATAAAAGTATATTATCATGTAATATAAGATAGTATTAATAACCTGGAGGTACTTAGCTATTGGTGTGATAAGCCATGTAGCAAGAGTACGCAATTTTCAGCAGTGTATAAAAGGCTATCAGCAGTCAACCTCAGCCTCACCAGGGCCGTAGCCAGGATTTATTATCAGAGGAGGCAATCACCTACACAGGGCCGGGGGTCCAGGGGGCCGCCAAGGCCCCCGGCGGGGTCCGGGGCAGCGCCCCGGCCGCCAAAGCAATTTTACAGGTTTTACAATAAAAAGACAAAAAATCAAAGCATCTGCAAGAGGTTATATTATGAACAAATTTTGATTGATTTGAAACATCTATGAGCCAAGTTCATATGAATAAATGGCATGTATGTACATATGAGATATTTGTATGCCCACACAGATGAGACAACTTTCTAGCGTTGTTGTTTTACTACATACCAATAAATGAAGTTAAGCTGAGAGAGGAAAAAGCTGTGGAACCTCATATTACATAGGTAATTCAAGATCGATTGCTTTATTCTGCAGTCATGAACCGTTGCAATTAACTGGTTCCATCTTTCTAGCCAATAAAAAACAACTTGCGATGATGGTCATGTTAGACAAAGTTGAATGCGCTGTGACTGGCAATACCAGTAGCAATAAGTTTTTGTTAGTAAGTATATTTGTGAGCAATGTCTGCTAGTATAATTATCTCTTTCTTCCTTGCTGATAGCTATTTCTCACAGGTGCCAGTACCCCATAGAGAGTGCCAGGATGTATGTAAGTTTACTACTTAGCATTTGCTAAGTGTCCCGTAAAAATAACGTTTCTCCCTAAATTTTGTGTTGATGGTAGTGGTAGTTGCAGTAATAATAAGAACTATAATAATCGTTTAGTTACCAGTGGTGACAAATTTATTGCTATTATTAATGAAAATAACAAAATGGCAAAAAAATAATAAATAATGAAAACGTCAAATAACTCAAGCAAAGAAGGGAAGTAGTAATTAACATGATTGTAAGATGTAGGTATATGGAAATAGTGCAAAAATTCTCCTACCACCACTACTCAAGTATAAAAGAATGAATAGAGTAGCTAATCAAGTTGTGTGTTGCTGTAAAATAATTATTATTTATTATAATGATGATAATCATCATTTTTTTCATAAGTTTTATAATAATATAATATCAATATTATTGTTAGCTGTGAAAAATAATAATAGCAGGAATAAAAAATTATTGTTACTTACATTATTATTAATTATAGTAATAGATTTATATAATGGAGCTGTTCAGTGAATTAAATAGGATAACAACTTTATCTCAGGGTCATTATAATAACAATTCAATAAATAGTATCATTACATTTTTGTAGTTTTATGTTAATGTTATATTATTTTTACACATTAAATAATATATTATTTTATATGATCAGTAAGTCATACATATGTACAGGAATTTGTGTCTGGGTGGTAGCCACCTGTACACCTTCCCGACGCTTTCTGCCTCTACCCTAAGTCATCGTACAATAATGTGTTATTATTGTTAGAGTGCATGCATTGGTTTGTGCAGTTATGAGTGTGGCCGAATCTGGGGTGGAATGATTGCTGGCAGTTTACAATAATTATATTATAATTATTAGCTGCATCCGAACATGGCTATGTTCGACAATAATTGTGCTGTAATTATTGTTTAGTTTATAGTTTGTTGCGAACTGTTGCCACCGACAATAATTGTGCTGGAACTATTGTTTAGTTTAGAGTTTGTTGCGAACTTTGTCACCAAAAATAATCGTGCTGGAATTATTGTTTGTCTACTTCGACTCAGTCGAGATCGACAATAATTGCACTGGTATTATTGGTGCGTTGTCTTGTCCCGAACTCTGGAGTCCGAATTTATTGTGAGCCGAACTATCAGGGCACCAGGTGCTTTGCGTCGTACTTCTCACCGTGGTGAGGGAATACGCAGTGATAGGGCGAACCGTTCTCACTTTCCGCCAAGCCTCGTGCTTGCCAATAGTCGACCAGGTCAGCGCTTGTAGTTATGTTGCTTCTAGCTGTGCTTGCTTCTTGAGAGAAAAAATCTTCTGAGAGCCAGGCTAACTCTGAACTTTATTGCTCAAACATAGATATTTATACAAAGTAGGCGGGTAAAATCTGGTACTAGCCACGCCTTGTAAGCACCAAAATGCAATTGTATAATAGAAACAGTGGAAAAGGTATAAAATATAATAATAATAATTATTTGGGCACATCATAGAACTGTTCTAGATAGACGCTTGTAGCACAGGTAACAATAGAACTAGGACAAAACATAGACAAGCATAAGCGAGTATATTTTGAGATAATGTGTAGACAGTGAGTTAATATCGAGCCAATGCGTAGACGGTGGGATAATACTGAGTCAAAGGCTTAGGCCAAGTACGAGTAGTAAATAATAAATGTTTGACAAGTACTGGCGTCCCTCACACATATAGATATATATAACTACAAACGATAGTAGTTGGTGTTAGTGTTATTTATTATCATCATTATAATAACAATAGCAATAGCAATAGCAACAGCAACAGCAACAGCAACAGCAACAGCAACAGCAACAGCAACAGCAACAGCAACAGCAACAGCAACAGCAACAGCAACAGCAACAGCAACAGCAACAGCAACAGCAACAGCAACAGCAACAGCAACAGCAACAGCAACAGCAACAGCAACAGCAACAGCAACAGCAACAGCAACAGCAACAGCAACAGCAACAGCAACAGCAACAGCAACAGCAACAGCAACAGCAACAGCAACAGCAACAGCAACAGCAACAGCAACAGCAACAGCAACAGCAACAGCAACAGCAACAGCAACAGCAACAGCAACAGCAACAGCAACAGCAACAGCAACAGCAACAGCAACAGCAACAGCAACAGCAACAGCAACAGCAACAGCAACAGCAACAGCAACAGCAACAGCAACAGCAACAGCAACAGCAACAGCAACAGCAACAGCAACAGCAACAGCAACAGCAACAGCAACAGCAACAGCAACAGCAACAGCAACAGCAACAGCAACAGCAACAGCAACAGCAACAGCAACAGCAACAGCAACAGCAACAGCAACAGCAACAGCAACAGCAACAGCAACAGCAACAGCAACAGCAACAGCAACAGCAACAGCAACAGCAACAGCAACAGCAACAGCAACAGCAACAGCAACAGCAACAGCAACAGCAACAGCAACAGCAACAGCAACAGCAACAGCAACAGCAACAGCAACAGCAACAGCAACAGCAACAGCAACAGCAACAGCAACAGCAACAGCAACAGCAACAGCAACAGCAACAGCAACAGCAACAGCAACAGCAACAGCAACAGCAACAGCAACAGCAACCGCAACAACAACAACAACAACAACAACAACAACAACAACAATAATAATAATAATAACAATAATAATACTAGCACTAACAATAATAATTATTATTATTAGAACAATAATATAATAATAATTATTATTGTTAACTGTTATTAATAAAATAATATTCACTGGTAATAATAAATAATAATTATTAGTAGGTATGCAAAATAATGATTAAAAAAACTAAAAGAAAATATTGAACTAAATTAAATAACTATCTGTTGTTAATGTCGACAAATAAAACTAAATAAAAAAACATAAAAACTAGAGAGAAAGTTATATTAAAGGAATTAGATGAATACCTAGCTTTTTATTTTCTTGAGTCCATATAATAAATAATAATTATTTATTAATATCAATCACTTGATTATTACTAATTATTTTTCACTAGTTCTCATTATTTAAAAAAAACACCTTTGCACTGTACCCTGAACTCTCTGCAGTGGGAAGTGCTAACCATAACTAAAAATAAAATGCAGCAGACAACAGTAGTCATCCAGAAAAATTAAAATATACCTTGAAAAAAATATTTGGCAAAATGATATTTGCAGTAGTAATAAGCACACAGGAAATGGTATGTTGTAGTTTGAGAGCCTAATGTTCGATTGGGTTTTTATGAGAAGCAACGTGATTACAGTAGCAGTATTAGAACTAGTGCTACGTGCGTGCAATAACGGTAATCCCTGTGGAAATACCAAGTACTGCTAAAAGGGTGAATTTTTTGGGAAAATCCGTTTTCTGAGTTGAAAATTCCCATTTTGCCTGAACTTTCAGACGAGGCAAGAGCCTCGTCTTGCCTCAATGTGGCTACGGCCCTGCTCACTCACTTTATTTTTTTGTTTTCACTGCAGATTTGATGAAATTACCAGTTAGTTGACGATGCACACCACAATTTATTTTAATTTTTTCTATCTTGTTATTTTGATGAAAGTAGTGTACAGGTTCATCACCTGGTGTAGACCCATTGTGCCAAGCCCAGCAATTACCTGTGTGTGGCCGATTGGATGTACCAAGCCCAGCGATTACCTGTGTTTGGCCTATAGATGCGCTAGCACAGGGTCTAATGTGCTAATCAAATCATTTTACAGGCCTGTAAGAGAAATCCATAAATTCACAGTTGAGTTTGAGACTGAGTATATTTAGTACATTCAAAATCAAAATCATAACATGGGCTACTTATTTGTTGACACCAAAGAGCTCTGGTTGTAACCCGAGAATAAAAAGAAAAATTATCTGCTTAACCGTTTATTGAGATAAGTAGCGTTGTGTGACATTAATGTTTACCATGCTAATTGAGTCAGCATTTAGTTGCATTCATAGTGTAATAGATTTGCCTCTTCTATTAACTCCCACAACGGACTCTCCTCTCTCTCTCTCTACCACTCCTTTCTTTCTACCTCAAACGACGCTAACAACTCACGAGTCCTCGACTCAAACGTAGTAGAAGTGTATGTTTCAATATAGATGCTTTATTATAGCCACAATAAAAGGGGTACTTATACAATGATAACTCTACAACAACTGCCTGCCCAATGCACAGCAGCTCTATTTATAGAGAAAAAGGTACAACTTCATTACCTTATTAGGCACAACGAATCACAATACAGGGTACAAGGCAATTGCCAATGGTAATATATAATACATAACATAACAATAAAACAGTCCAATCATGTAGCAAGCACATGGTGTTTTGCCCTGGGCACTTATTGCCGCTCTTTTTGGTAGCTGGTAACTTTCCAGTCCTTATAAGGGTAGACCATATCCTATCCTGTGATCCTAGGAGAAGGAACGCTCCAATTTCAATTCTGTAAAGTGCATCGCGTTCAAGAGGCCTCAGGCTATCTGAATCAATGCAGCTAGATCCCGGCTCGGGGTCCGGGGTCCGGGGTAGTTCGGGGTAAGTTCGGGGTAGCTAATTTTGCTATATATAGGGGGATAGTGTTTGGAGACAACTGGTATCCATTTTCCAGGGGATTCGGAGAATCTCCGGGGGGGGGGGGGGGGTAGAGTTCTGGTGGGGTAAGGACTTATGACTAAGGGCACCAGGGGTGTAAGGGGGGGGGGGGGTTTGGGGGGGGGGGGGGTTTAGCACTGTCTATCACACAAATCTTCCACAATAGCCTAACTGCATGTGTAATTGCATGAACAGTTTTTTTTAAGCGCGCAGTCCTATTTCTCGATTGGTGCAAAAATCCAAGATAGCAACATTGTCAAAGAATGCCTGGCGACTGCAGCAGCATGTGTGATGCCAGCAGGACAGAATTTCAACTCTGAAAGATCTGCTGAAAATATTTTTAAATCTGACCCACCTATAACAGTTGGAAACAGCTTCAGCGGATTGATGCTAAAAGTCATGCGCTATGGATCGGCCAACCACGGACATAAAGTAAGCACAAATCCTTGCAGTGTCAAAGTGGTTAAGAGCTTGATTTTTCATATCATTGTAACTGCATTATTTTGTTGCTGCTAGCATCACGTGTTGTTGTATAATGAAAATAGACACAAGTTTTGCTGGCTCACAAACTACAATATGCTCCTACACCATCACTGCATGCGCTTTATTATATGCCAATTTCAGCTCAACGTGTGAAGTGTTATTCAATGAAAATGCCCATAAAGTATCACTGTTCAATTATTCAAGGATCATTTGGGAACCCAAAAGTCCACGTTACTAGCCTGAGTGTATCAAAAGTCTTACCAACTGTTTTACTGATAATTTGCTCAATTGCGCTATTAGTTGCTATGCAGCAAAAGGGATTTTTCAAAAGGGGTGTACAAACGGCTTCACATTTGTGTATTTTAAAACACATGTGCCGGTGTTCTATCTCTTCTAATTCTATGCATTCGAGTTCTTCCTTCAGCATCACTCACTCCTACACACATCCTGGTGTGGTCTAGATCATTCCAATAAATAGATGAAGATTTCACCTTACTACTGCCTGCGAGTTGGCGACCTATGTAAATCCATTACAATATGGCATGTCTTTTGTTTATTAGTAAACAAACTGTAAAATCAGCTTGCGTAAAATTTTGTTAATAAGTATCGAAATTATACATAAATATATCCAAAAGACATTCAAATTTTTGCTAATATATCCTTGTTATATTTAAAGTAAATAAAACTCTAACCGCAGCAAAATTGATAAGCTCTACCACAAGTATGAATGTGAAATACCACTGAATAATAATGCAACGTTTAAATCTAGCAAATTTGGAAAGTTAAGTATACAATTATCAAAATGAAATAAATGATTCTAAATTGTCACATTCAGTATTACATAAGCCAAGCAAAATATGAGGGTTAGCTATAATAACCCCATAAGTGATGTGATGACATCTATCGATGCTAAAACTTTTAAGAAGTCCTAAAAAAACCTCAGAATTTCTCTCTCACAGCTAATGTTGTATGTCTCATATTCACTTTCATATTTTATAAAAGTAAATTTTTTTGCCTATTGAACTAACATCGAAACTTTTGATGTGATTAAACAATGAAGTTTAATTGATTGTTAATTAATCAAAGATAGTTAGGAGATCGAAAGGATTCATCGGGACTTCAAGATCGCTAGATATCATCTCAGCACTACAATTTGGTCTAAGGCAAGCAATTGCATCCACCAAGTTAATGTCTTCAGAGCAGAAAATAGCGATTCAGTGACTTGTTTTTACACAAGCTAGAGCCTTTCAATAATCTCTCTGTAAATGAAATGAGCACAGATCAGCAACGTAAGAATGGCGTTCATCATTTTCCACCTAAATCTATCCTTCGTGGCTATCCATTTCCTTTCGTACAGCGACACTATCTTGTCTCTAAAACAAATTTTAAATCTCTACATCCATAATATAATTTTATCATTGAAATGATGTGCAAAAAACAGTTAAACAAAACAGGCAAAGTTTATATGTCATTTCACAGTTTTGCACGAGTAAGAAATCATGCGGAAAATTAAATTGGCACATAGATAAAGTAAGCAATGAGTTACCAAGCTTTATAGTTAGCTGTAAAACTAATGTATCTTATTCATAATGATCTGTAATTTAAATTTAAACTCAACTGCTTGTTTCAGCAGTTTAACTAAAAACCAATCTAAGCGGTGTAACTAACCTCACAGTTCTAAACCTTTCATTTATCGACAACCGATGCAATCATAGCCCTAATGCACAAGTCATTTATCGACAACCGATGCAATCATAGCCCTAATGCACAAGTCATTTATCGACAACCGATGCAATCATAGCCCTAATACACAAGTCATTTATCGACAACCGATGCAATCATAGCCCTAATACACAAGTCATTTATCGACAACCGATGCAATCATAGCCCTAATACACAAGTCATTTATCGACAACCGATGCAATCATAGCCCTAATGCACAAGTCATTTATCGACAACCGATGCAATCATAGCCCTAATGCACAAGTCATTTATCGACAACCGATGCAATCATAGCCCTAATGCACAAGTCATTTATCGACAACCGATGCAATCATAGCCCTAATGCACAAGTCATTTATCGACAACCGATGCAATCATAGCCCTAATACACAAGTCATTTATCGACAACCGATGCAATCATAGCCCTAATACACAAGTCATTTATCGACAACCGATGCAATCATAGCCCTAATACACAAGTCATTTATCGACAACCGATGCAATCATAGCCCTAATACACAAGTCATTTATCGACAACCGATGCAATCATAGCCCTAATACACAAGTCATTTATCGACAACCGATGCAATCATAGCCCTAATACACAAGTCATTTATCGACAACCGATGCAATCATAGCCCTAATGCACAAGTCATTTATCGACAACCGATGCAATCATAGCCCTAATGCACAAGTCATTTATCGACAACCGATGCAATCATAGCCCTAATGCACAAGTCATTTATCGACAACCGATGCAATCATAGCCCTAATGCACAAGTCATTTATCGACAACCGATGCAATCATAGCCCTAATACACAAGTCATTTATCGACAACCGATGCAATCATAGCCCTAATGCACAAGTCATTTATCGACAACCGATGCAATCATAGCCCTAATACACAAGTCATTTATCGACAACCGATGCAATCATAGCCCTAATGCACAAGTCATTTATCGACAACCGATGCAATCATAGCCCTAATACACAAGTCATTTATCGACAACCGATGCAATCATAGCCCTAATACACAAGTCATTTATCGACAACCGATGCAATCATAGCCCTAATACACAAGTCATTTATCGACAACCGATGCAATCATAGCCCTAATACACAAGTCATTTATCGACAACCGATGCAATCATAGCCCTAATACACAAGTCATTTATCGACAACCGATGCAATCATAGCCCTAATGCACAAGTCATTTATCGACAACCGATGCAATCATAGCCCTAATGCACAAGTCATTTATCGACAACCGATGCAATCATAGCCCTAATGCACAAGTCATTTATCGACAACCGATGCAATCATAGCCCTAATACACAAGTCATTTATCGACAACCGATGCAATCATAGCCCTAATGCACAAGTCATTTATCGACAACCGATGCAATCATAGCCCTAATACACAAGTCATTTATCGACAACCGATGCAATCATAGCCCTAATACACAAGTCATTTATCGACAACCGATGCAATCATAGCCCTAATACACAAGTCATTTATCGACAACCGATGCAATCATAGCCCTAATGCACAAGTCATTTATCGACAACCGATGCAATCATAGCCCTAATACACAAGTCATTTATCGACAACCGATGCAATCATAGCCCTAATACACAAGTCATTTATCGACAACCGATGCAATCATAGCCCTAATACACAAGTCATTTATCGACAACCGATGCAATCATAGCCCTAATACACAAGTCATTTATCGACAACCGATGCAATCATAGCCCTAATACACAAGTCATTTATCGACAACCGATGCAATCATAGCCCTAATACACAAGTCATTTATTGACAACCAATGTAATCATAGCCCTAATACTGTGAGGGATTTATACAATATTTAGCCAAGCCAGGGCCACCTTCCCCCCATAACCCCCTAATCCCTTGCCCTGTCAGCAGAAAGAGAGTAGATTAGCCCCAGAACTTCCCCCTCGCCAGTATTATACCGAATTCTCTGTAAATTTGGATACCGGCTAACCTCGGCCTGTATCCACCATGTATACTACCTATATGACATATAGTAGCTACCTCGGGTCTACCCCGGGTCTACTTCGGATCAGTACCCCGGGCCAGTATGAAAATATGGCTGATTCATGTAGCCTGTGCCCATAGTAGTCAGAAAGCCTTAACTATATGGATACCGAAACAGTACAGCTAAAGGGAGCAGAGACTAGGAAGTGAGGACTCCATATAAGGAATAGAAAGTTTTCACTGCCTACAAAAGAGCGGGAAAGCAGCCCAGGGCTGTTTTCCCATGAGCTCACTCTTTTGATTGGGTTATTGTGTTATGGTATTTGTATTGTGTATTGAGATTTGCTATTTTATTACATTACTATTTGTTGTTTGCTCGCCCTAATAAGGGGGTGAGTTTTCCTCTCTGCCTCCTACAAAAGGAGCTCTTGTGCTGTTTCACAGCGGAAGTCTAGTGTGTTTTTGTGTATTAACATGTTGTATTGCTAAAGAGAATGAGTGTAATAAACTATTTATCTACGTAAACTCTGTCTAGTTTGTCTGGGTCGTGGACCCCAAGTTAGTTGTTGAGATTAGAAGAAGTGGATACCGTTTTGTTGGTAGTGAGCAGAGGAAAAACACTACAATACACAAGTCATTTATTGACAACCCATGCAATCATAGCCCTAATACACAAGTTTCATAAAAAAAAATTATAATTAAAATGATACTCTTCATAAAAATATCCTTTAAAAAAGTGATAGCTGAGGTTGGTAGCTTGCTGCCACCAGTTGTTAGTTCTACCTGTTACAACAACAGGGTCGGTGAGATACCGAATGAATGCGAGACAGAGTATTGCTACTCTACAACCAGTTGTGAGCCCTCGGCTCAGACGCATATCTCAATGTGATTGAGTCCATATGCCTTTAATCATCCAGAATAGTCGAGTTAGTAAAAAGTCCCAATTACAACTGATAATCATTGCCAAAGTTCTGCCTCTCATAGGCAATGCACAGAAACAATCATCCAATTAAAATACAATATTACAATACACACCAATGAGAGTGATTATATAAACACATGACAAATGAGATGGTAAGAAAGGTCTTAAAAGGAATAGGCCCCCTGTGATAGTAGGACGAGTCATAGGCACATACGCCAATCATAGCTAGTCTCTGGGTCCTTGGATTTTCTAGCTCTTATGCCCTGTTCACACAAGACCGATAACGAAACTATAATGACACTTTATAAGGTGATCGCTGAAGCACGACGAATAACATTTCGTTAGGTCGGTCGCACGAGAGCTAAAGTTAGTTCGTTACGCCTAGGGATCACTAGTTTCATCCAATGACCCCAAAAGACCACCGGATTCTGGCCTATAGAAGCCCTATAGACTGCAAGCCAGTGGTATTTGTAGAGGCTGTACTAACTCTGCCCACTTGCCACTGGGTGTCTCTTTCATTTAATCTTATGTATCTGACTGTTATTTGTTGTTATACTGAACCACATGCTATCATTCACTAGAATCATTTCCTGTACATATGATTGGCCTAGATAATAAGAAAGTCAATCACTTCCTCTGGTTTTGCCTATACAAAGCTGAACTTTCCATACATTTAGTGCATCATGTTATATTCTTCCTGTCAGGCATTGTTTATGCCTTTGCTCTAGAGGAAAGCCTCCCTAAAGCTGTACTGTGATAAATACATGTGTTATCATCAAATTAGACTGACTAGTATGTCTGAGCCACCGGCTCCCACTAGTTGTTAAAGTCTACCACGCAAGAGGCACTGACAGATATGATGGTGTTCCCTCAGGAGATGGGCAGAATACTTGAGTTTAATAGCATTTTGTGGTTGCAAAGACTAGAATCAATTACATTGGTGGCAGCGGTGAGATAAATGTTACCTTCCCATGCTGTGATGTTTTGCTAGGATTACCCAGGGTCCACGAATGCACTGCAAACCAGGCAATACTCTGTCACACTTCCCTGGCTCTGCGAATGAACTGTAAGCTAGTTACCAGTTAATCTGCTGAGAATTGATTAAGAAGGTGTTTGGCACAAGCTACCCCAAATCTCCCTGCATGCTCGTTGAGTTCGCCCCGCCCTGCAGCAACCATCCCAGCTTTGCGCACAAAAGGTTTGTATACAAGATCTTACAGGATTACACTACAGACTCAATGAATTCACTTCCCCTTGTTGCCACAATCTCGGATTTGTATTGCTATACTGTTAGGTCATTGAGTTACTCCACCTTACCCTGTCATACTACCTGATTGCACTGCACACCAGCTAATCTACTAAACGTAGACTGATAACTTGCCAGAGAAAACCTACTCTGGATCTCCCTACAGGTTCATTGAGTTCACTCTGTCCTGCACCAACAATCCCGGATAAGTTTTGACACTCTTTGAAGTTCTAGAATTCAATTCCACTCATAGAACTACCAGTCATCACTGGCTGTAGGCTCGTTAAGTTCACTCTGCCCTGTAACAACAACCCCACTCTTACTCTTTACTATACGGTACAGACTTCAGAGACCCCAACCCTGTGTACTGCTACAGGCTCCACTACCACTGGCTATAGGCTCGTTGAGTTTCACTCCACCTTACAGCAGTGCTAACCTACCTACGGCTCTCGAATACTGTCACTGTACTGTAAATTTGGCATCTACAACTGCCAGAGCACTGGAACAGACTGACCCCGATCCTGGGTGCAGTTTAATAGTCATTAGCAGACTGGAGTTGAGCTTATCCCCCATATTGTAGTTATCGCCAACCAGAGAGCACGCAGTGTCGGAAGAGTACCGATACCAAACTCTGAAAATGTAGTGGTGGACCGCCTGACAAAGGCTCTCCAGGCTGTCATGATACCATCTCCTGGAAATGATCAGGCTGTGTTCAAGCCTCCCCATTATGAAGGGACTGGTAATGTAGAATAGTTAATTACTAGGTTCATAAAACTAGCAGAGGCTAATGAATGGTAGGAGAACACTGCTATGCTACACTTATGGCAGTCACTGCGTGGCAGTGCACTGGAATGTGGCAAGTCGCCACAGATAGAGGGCATATTTGCTAACCTGAGAGCTTGATTTAGACTTACACAACGAGAAGCTATGTCCCGCTTGACTACTCTGCGTAGGTTGTTCCAGACAACACTCCAGGAGTATGCAGGTGAGGATGAGAGATTGGTATGTGTGGCATAAACTGTCCTCCCTCCTTGAACTATGCAGAGAATGTTACTGTATACATTCAGTACAACTATTGGCAATGCCTACCTACAAAGGCATTTGTTGGACATACAACTTGCAGATGTGGCAGAGGCTGTCAGAGCCACCAGTGAGTACCTACAGATGCATACCCCCCAGGAAGAGTGTTCTGCCCATGTAACCAATCTGGATGAGAACACTGATGATGAAGAAGAGTCACAGAAAGCTGTTGGAAGGGCACCACCTACATGGACCCCCCCCCCCCCTACAACTCCCCTGTCCAACAAGCATGCAGCCAGCCTACACCACCTACACCGAACCCCGTTGCTGCTACGATAAAAGCAGTGAAAGTTTTGTCAGAAGAAGTTCAACGTCTCAAGAAAATTCAAGACCCCATCACTCGACCACCGATGCAGACTACTAAGATGTATTTTTCTTTGGGTACTCTTTAGAATTGCTGTCGAAGTATAAACTCATGACAAAATTTTCATTAAATGTTATAAGGAATTGGCCACGGGAGAATCCTACCACGGGAAGAAGCGACAACAAGACTAAGTGACCCGGGATGAAGTGATTGTGGACGGCAACCCTGGGAGGAGGCAATCATGACATGAGGCGGCAATGGGAGGAGGCAGCCACAGTGAGAGGCTACCACTTGAGAAGGGGATCACGCGAGGAAGCTATCCTGAGAGGAGGCATCCACGGGAGGAGACCACACCAGGGGTGGCCACCAAGGGAAAATAATTTCTGGAGAATGGCAGCAATATGTCTGAGTTTATCAATTTTTTTTTAAATGGATAAGCCAGCTAGTTTATAATACAAACGTGATTAATATCCGCATATCTGTATTCTTGTCCGTAATTTAACTTTTTTGTATGCGTGAACTATTATGCTGACAGAAATGAAAGCAGTTGTCAAAGTTCTACTGGACTATTCAAGCCTTTAGACAGTGTGTAAGTTTACCATTTGTTTTCAAGCCAAAGTCTTTCGTCATTTGATATCAAGAGAGACAAGTCACAAAATCACATTTTGTGAATACCAGATAATGTTGTGAGTTTGTTTCTGATTCATGTTGCTTCTTTCCTATATGCATAGATTGCAACATTCTTCCACTTTGATTTTACAAGGAAGTTGCGTCAGTAGTGACTGCAAGTGCCAACACACCGTTTTCCTGTGTCATCTATCTAGTTAAACTAGGGGGAGAGACAAAGAGAGAAGTGGAGAAGGTGAAGTGCGACAGGGTTGGGACAGGGCTGGAACATGCCAGGATAGATCAAAGCAGGTAATAAAAAGTAAGACTGGGTGAGCAAAGGGCTAGGTGAGGTTCAATTGAGGCTTGGGAGGAAAAGAAAGCGGAAGCACGGTGAGTTGGATCAAGAATAGAAAGGATGGTTGTATTGTAGAAACTTGCACCTACAGGCACATATCTGAGTAGAGATTGTCCCTGTGGGTCAAAGACAGGCTCGTGCTAAATAACACCACCAACAGGTGACTGATGACTGGTTGTCGCTGTTGCTAGTGCCATATTGATAGAGGTTGATCTCCCAGTATTGAACTCTATGCAGGGAAGTAACGGAGCATGGCTGGTAATGAGGTATGCGAGGTTAAGCGTCAAGTTGCAGAACCAGCACAAGATGGCTATCAAGCCTGAGGAGCTTATCCTTAGCCTTAGAGATCAAGAATACCCTATCAATCACTATACCACCTTAAAGAGTGGGTATGCAGGCCACCAGCTATAGAGAGCCAGAAATCCTACTAAGAAATGGAGAGACACATCAAGGCTGCTTTCACCTATTGACTCACCTCTTATTACTAGGCGCTTAATTATTAAAATTGTTGTACACTGTATATCGTTGTAGCGTATTTTTTCCCTGTTGTATGATTTGTAAAGCCACATCCTGTATGCTTGATTGGTTGTAACCCTTATTCTGAATATTTTGTTGGTTTTGACATTATCTACTTTCTGTGTTCCAGTCTACAGAAGGCTGGTCTTTCATCTGCTCTTGCACGTGCTCTTGTGAAAGCTCATTTTCTAGTCAACTTTTATACTCTAGCGGACTACCACCCTAGAACTGTACAACAATCAAATACATGTTGTTACTCAAACAAAGATGAATGGTATGTCTACGCCACGGGCTCTGCACTGCTGGCCCTACCAGCAGTGTCCTTTCTGGAGAGTGGTACAATACTTGAGACAAGTAGTATTTTGTGGTTAACGAGACTGAAAGCTATTACAGTATTTGAATACAATGGGTAACACTGCTATTGAACTAAGATCAAAGACGCCTCATCATATTTCAACTTTCCTGTTTTGTATATGATGTAAATGTTTTGTAAACCATAAACTACATTATGCAATTCACATTCTCGCTTTTCACATAAAAATGAATAAAAAGAGAAGGAGAAAAAGTGTATACTTGTCAACGCATCGTATTAATATATATCGGTTCTTAAAAATAGATTTTCCTATATTTCACAAGTAGAAATCTGTAGTGAATCTGTAAAGAAAGTAATTTGGTGCATCTAATAGAAAGCTGTGAGATATATTTTTGATTGCCAATAAAAATGCAATAGACAAAATTTTTTTTGTAAATTTGTAACATATGCACTGTCAATTGATAGTTGACTTTACTCTTGGGCTATTAACTATCTGGTTCAGTCTCAATGTATTGTAATAGGTTAAAGCTATATTTTGTATAATTACTTATTCGTACACTAGAATCTCTAGAGTGTGTTTGGACAAGGAATAATACATACTGATGGCTATGCTACTACAGTTTTCTCATCGACATCACAACAGATATATTGGCAATGAAGATAGATTCTGCGAAGGACTACAAGAACCATACTCATCTCATGAAATAATCCTGTTTCTCACACCCTGAAAGATTTCTCTTCACAACGACAGCTTAGATAGATTTTTCATTTTACAGGCTACACTCAATAATGGCGTCTGAAGTAGATAAGTTGGTGGAGCTTTTTAAACTTCAGCGAAACGAATACAAAAAAAGATATGAGGTGGTGAACAGGAAGTTGATCGGGATTTTAGCAAAAAGTTAACTAGAAAAATCTTCTCCAAGCGTGTCTATATCAACATTTATTGCATTTGATCAGTATGCACAACTATTGTACAACTTCCATGCCAGGTTTGAAACTTAAATAGGAGTTTACACCACTTCAGTAGACACTGCAAAAATATTTCTGACAAATCAATCATCAACTGTTTATATCACTATGTTCCCATGGAGCAAATTCGTTCGGGACGAACTCATAAATCGTCCATTTGGGTCATGGGAATTGTGACTTGTACGAGTTGGTTCGGGTTCGTTCGTGTTGGCTCAGTGCGGTTCCTCAAACCAAATTCGTTCGGGTTCAGCATCCATTAGGTTCATTCATATAATAATAATAATCCTCTGCAAGTTTAACAACAGATTAGTTATAAATTCTTTTCCATTTTTTTGGGAAAGTGAATCATAGCTCTGTTTGATAAGTGGGCAAGCTAAATTATTAATATTCTTACGTTTGCCAAAAAAATAATTTTCATTATTTAGAAGAATTTATTTATTTCTTATTAATAATTATTTATCATTTCGTACAGCTGCCATTACATTTATTAATAATCATCTATAATTATTAGAAATTGTTGTTTTTATTATGATTCATGTACTTACTACTATATTATTAGTTTATGCTGTGAACATTCCAGAAATTTGATTCGTATTACTACTTAGTAATATGAGCGCAGTTGTTTACTACTTCACTACGATCAAGTAATTATTGCGCTTGCTACTCACTGTAAAGGAAGGACAACTCCTGCATACGATTCAATTCAAGTTATCCTAGGAACGGTTAGCAGTGCCAACCCAAACGAATTCGCACTATGGGAACATGGTGTATGTGATTTAGTAATCTAGGAGCTCAATTAGGAACACCTGAAGCAATCAACAAGTTAGCTATGGATGGAATAACTGAATTCATCAGGAAGCAGTAGGATCCAAAACGTTTTATAGTTTGTGAGAGTTACAGATTTTGAAGTGAAGTGCTGTATGAACCTGTGGAGAAAATTCAAGAATTGGCCACATAAATAATACAGCAAGCAACAACGTGTGGTATTTCTGCAACTCAAAGTCCTTCAGATGATGCAATGCTTACCAAATCCATGTGCTTTGTCAACACTCAAGTGGAGCTCAAGTCACTGTTCAAAGTTAAGGATAATGAGCTAACCATTTTTAGAGTTATCTACATTGCTATGGAGACTTAGCAGGATGTGAAAATTGCAAAGGAAACAGTGTATGATTGTAAACCGAGAGTAAATAAAGTCAACAAGAAATTGCAGAAAAACAACCAAAAGCAACAAAACAAGCAAATCACTTTCATTTGCAACTAACAACGCTTACTATAGGTGCAATCAAACTAATCATCAACCAATTACTTGTCATTTTTAAGACTCTACTTGGAACTAAGGCAAGAAAACTGGCCACATAGAGACTGCTGTTAGAATAAAGTAGTCAGCTACATGACCTGCTGTTACAATAAAGACTATTTCTACAAGTTCTAATAGTAAGTTGAAGACAGCAAAAAGAGCCGAGAAGATGCCGCAGTCATAACAAAGAGTGGAAATTGAAGGACAATTTTTTTAAACGGAAACAGATACTGGATTTTGTGACAATTTTATTACAGACAAACAATGGGAAAAAGTTGAACAACCTACATTACATACTACCACTATAAAATATGAGTCAGTTTCCAAACCTAAACCAAGATTACGAGACAATAAGAGTATTCGCTACATGTTTGTCAAACAAAGTATAAAAAATAATAGGAGTAGTAATATATGAGCAGATCTCCCTACCAAGTGTTTTTTTGTGGATTTGATCTTAGAGTTTAGGCAATGGGTTACGACGTTAGATGAATTCGCCGAGTTTATATTGTATTTTACTTGAGGGGTATTTGAGCGGCATTTGAGTTTTGATTATTTTTTTACTTAATTTGAACTTATAAATTTTGAATGTACGGCATTCAAGTTTTGATAATCTTGTACATAATTATATACATAACTTTAACTCATAGAGCATCTAGATTTTGAATGTATGGCATTTAAGTTTTGATATTTTTTTGTAATTTGATTCATTATATCTACATTGAATAAATACAGTAATTAAAAATGAAACAATATGTGAATATATACATTTATTGTGCAATAAGTAGGGAAAATTTCATATAATATAGCTAGAGTCAGTAAATATTAAATAATGCCAAACACTACAACTTGTAATGACAATCAATGCATAAGCTTTTACTAAAAACTATCTTGAAAACCTTCAAAACATGATCCCAAATGGAAAAAAAATGGATAAAGTTAGATATTCATCTATTTGTTTACATCTACAAAAAAGAGGTATTTGGTGAAATATTTTTTCGATTTATTCAGTTTTCATTAATTTTTTACAAAAACAAATCATCCTCTAAATGGTTAAATTTCATCTAATTGTACAAATTTACAAAAAAACAGGGTATTTGGTAAAATATTCTTTCATTTCATTAAATGTTCATTATTTTTTTGCAAAAAAGAAATCAGCCTTTAAATGGTTAAATTTTATCTGTTTGTATATCTTTACAAAAAAACAGGGTATTTGGTAAAATATTTCCTTTATTCTATTCAATTTTCATTAATTTTTTCAATAATTGCTTAAATATACATTATTCACTATTTTCTTATTCTAATTGTACAAATTTACAAAAAAAACAAGGTATTTGGTAAAATATTCTTTCATTTCATTAAATGTTCATTATTTTTTTTGCAAAAAAGAAATCATCCTTTAAATGGTTAAATTTTATCTGTTTGTATATCTTTACAAAAAAAACAGACTATTTGGTAAAATATTTCCTTTATTCTATTCAATTTTCATTAATTCTTTCAATAATTGCTTAAATATAAATTATTCATTATTTTCTTATTATTAGGTGAGCAACCTATCATACAAAATTAGTTTCTTGAGTGAGGGTTTTATCCTGCATTTTCCTTTTGAATTTTTTTCAAAAATTTACCATTTTTTTCAAAAACAATCATTTATATATACAATTTCCATTATTTTTTTAAACAGAACAATCCCTATCTCTGAGAGGTTGGAGATATTGGGGTAGAAAACTTAGACATGATGATGAGAAGGCTATGGATTTTCCCGTTTAAGAACAAACCATTTTCGATAGCAATTTCAATTCGGAAAACTAAAACAATGTAATTTGTTTTTCAAAACGCAATCATCAGAAAGCTTTTGTCATGATGAGGAGGAGGCTATGGATTTACCCATTCAAGAACAAACCATTTTCGATGGCGACTTCAATTCTAAAAACGAATTAGAACTGAAGTATGTGGTATTACGTAATAATTTTTTTAAACAAGAACAAACCATTTTTGATAGCAACTTTAATTCTAAAAACTAAATCAATGTAACTTTTTTATTCTTTGTCTCCCATGAAATTGTTCAAAACGAATTAGAACTGAAGTATGTGGTATTACATGATAATTTTTTAAAAAAACACATCAAAATCGACAAATTACTCCTATAGATAGTTCAAGTTTACAATATTTGAGAATTAATCACAATAGAAACATTAAGCCTACTTGATAAAAAAGAATTTGACTGTTAAATTTAACTAATTGATTCAATGTTATTATTTGGATCTTTTGAAAATAAACATTTCAATGAAAACATCATATTTAGTCTTTGACACACTTGAAACCATTTTCCAGTAAATTTCACCAACAATATTTCAGAAATTTTTACTAGATATTTACAAGAAAAATGAGGTATTTTGGTAAAATATTCTTTTATTACATTCCTTTTTAATTTTTTATGTTTTAAAACAGGGTTTTATTACAAAGTTTTTTGTTTTTTCAACTTTTTAAAAAAATAATCATTATAATATATAGTTTTCGATATTTTTTTAAAAAAAATAAATATATATAGAGATTTTCACTTTATATTCTTTTATTCCATTCAATTTTCAATAATTTTTGAGTGAGCATTTTATCCTACACCTTCCTTTTAAATTTTTTTATTTTTTTAAAAAATAATCATTGAAATATATAGTTTTCGATATTATTTTAAAAACAATGTATATATATATAGAGTTTTTCACTTTATATTTACAAACCTTTGGTATTTGGGAAAATATTTTTTTATTTCATTCAATTTTCAATAATTTTTTGAGTGAGAATTTTATCCTACACAATCCTTTTAAATTTTTTATGTTTCAAAACAGAGCTTTATTACATTTTTTTGAACTTTTTAAAAAATAATCATTGAAATATATAGTTTTCGATATTTTTTGATTTTTTTGTACTTTTTAACTTTTTTAAAAACTGTCAAAAAATCACCAAATTACCTCTCTAGATGAATAAAATTTACTTTTTTAAAAAATAATCATTGAAATATATAGTTTTCGATATTTTTTGATTTTTTTTGTACTTTTTAACTTTTTTAAAAACTGTCGAAAAATCACCAAATTACCTCTCTAGATGAATAAAATTTACAAGTAAATAATTGTAATAGAAAATACCATATCTAGTTTTTACATTCATAAAACTGTTTTATAGTAAATTTTCTTTAATACAAACTACTATAGCTTACGATATCAATGGTTACAAAGCGCTTTTCTTGAACAATATCTTTCTCGATATTCTTCTGGTATATTATTAGACCCAGGGAGGAACTCTTGTATTCCGTATTCTCTGTGATCCAATAATTGACTAAAATACAAAAGTTATTCATTATATAAATAAATTTTACCGAATTTAAATTTTACTATTAGCTACATTAGATAGTTTACATTATATATAACAGGAAAATAACTCACTGAGTTACATCATTCAGCTCAATATTTCTTAGGGAAAGTTCTTTACTCTGTTTTCTTTTTACGATAAAATGGACTAAAATAAAAAATGATGTATTAGTATAGTATGATTAAAATTAATGTAAAATAAATATAAACTTTCGTTATTTTTTCAACTTCTATGTAAAAGAAATACACTGATTACACACGAAAAAGTCCTTTTTTTTCATTTGGATTCGGAATGTATAAATATAAATATATATATATAATTTTAAAAATGTTTTACAACAAACACTCATGAATAAGGCATTTATGTGATAAAACGTGTTATTTACGTGAAAAATTAAGCATTTTTGTAAAATAATTATAACCTTTTGTGATTTTTTTTCAACTTCTAGCTAAAAAAATACACTGATTACACAAAAAACCCTTTTTTTTAATCCAAAATATATATAATTTAAAAATGTTTTACAAAAAATGTATATGAATTGATCATTTATGTGAAAAACTAAACATTTTTGTAAAATAATTATAACCTTTTGTTATTTTTTAAACTTTTATGTAAAAAAAATACACTGATTGCACAAAAGAGTCCTTTTTTTAATCCGAAATAGATATAATTTAAACATGTTTTACAAAAAATGTTTATGAATTGATCATTTATGTGAAAAACTAAACATTTTTGTAAAATAATTATAACCTTTTGTTATTTTTTTAAACTTTTATGTAAAAAAAATACACTGATTGCACAAAAAAGTCCTTTTTTTAATTCGAAATAGATATAATTTAAAAATGTTTTACAAAAAATGTTTATGAATTGATCATTTATGTGAAAAACTAAACATTTTTGCAAAATAATTATAACCTTTTGTTATTTTTTAAACTTTTACGTAAAAAAATACACTGATTACACAAAAAAGTCCTTTTTTTAATCCGAAATATATATAATTTAAAAATGTTTTACAAAAAAAAGGTTATGAGTTGATCATTTATGTGAAAAATTGAACATTTTTGTAAAATAATTATCACCTTTTTGTTATTTTTCCAACTTTTATGTAAAAAAATACACTGATGACACAACAAAATCCTTTTTTAATTCGAAATATATATATATATAACTTAAAAATGTTTTTACAAAAATGTTCACAAATTTATCATTTTAAGGGGTTTTTCATTGTAAGAATACACAAAATTTTCACAAATCAACTTTTCAAAATTATGGTAGAAATTAATAAAACTTACCTATAGTGATATGAATCCCTTGAGTTATAGATTAGCTTCTCGAGAGTTTGTTCTCCACAGTCTTCTTTTTCAGCATCATCGAAGTGGTTGAGAAAATCCTCAGATTTTGGATTATCAGCCAATTCCGAGGCTTGGACGAAGGCTTGATGAGCTGCGAGTACACTGATGTTGTAGAAAATTGAATTGTCTGCGTTTCGACTCAGACCCTTGAACAAAATCACTCCAAATCTCTCCGATGTCACAGCAGAAGCTATTTGATGAGGAATGCGCATATCTCCGATCAGTAATTCTTCATCTACAACACTTCTGTATTGAACTAGAAGAGTCTCTTCATTTCCATTCCATCGCCTGTCAGACTTTGTTATAATTTCAGGGTTTTGGAAACATATGACACTATCTGTTGGGAAATCCTGAAGATTAGCTACCTCGAAATAAGCATTGATTTGTCGCATACTTTTTTCTGGTAATACATCAAACACATTCTTACACCTCAAAGTAGTTCCTGTTTCTGTAGCAGCACGAAAAATTGCTTTTCCAGTCTTTTCAACACCCATGTAGATCAAAACCAGTGGTCTTATTTGCGAAGCTTCATTGACAAGTAATCCCGCTGCTAATGGAATAGTGCTCTTCACTCTAACTACCTTTCCATCCTTTTTATAGTTGTATATGATGGTGCAGTTCGTTTCATCATGGAGCTCAACTGTTAACACCTGCATAACTGTAGGTATTGGTAAATCTTCAACTTTGACTATGTTTTCAATGTTTCTTCTGGAAGCTGGAGATAGAGTACTTAACAGAGAGGCGCTTTTGATGATGAGAGTTGCCAGAGTATTCAGACTGGCGCTTTGAAAGGGGATCATAGTGCGTTGAAGAAGTACATTGTCATCAATCACCTTATCTTGTGAAGGTTTTGGTTCTTTATTCTTCAGTTGTTTTGTATTGACTTGTGTCGACATTCTAAAAGATAAAGTAAAAATCCATGTTATGATTTCTTTTTCAAACCAATTTGAAGATATATATCCATATATATATATATATTTACTCAATATCATACCGCTGTTAGTATCTAAATCGATAAAAATTAAATTTATACTCAATCAAGTTGACTTACCTCCAAACAGAAAAGTCCTTCTAGCAGTTGTAGTAGATGATGTTGTAGTAGATCTTGCTCCTTCAGTTGCTAATGTCGAAGTGACTGCTTTCTGTGTAAAAACAGTGCTTCTTATATAGCTGAAATCATGCCATTTATCAAAAGGTTAAATTAATGAAACATTGTTTCTACGGAAGAACACCAATGCTTTCGCGGGAATAAATAATTTATTTTCACGCGAATACAAACCAATGCTTTCGCGGGAATAAACATTTTATTTTCACGCGAATGGAAACTGTTGCTTTCGCGGGAATGAATACTTTATTTTCACGCGAATACAAACCAATGCTTTCGCGGGAATAAACATTTAATTTTCACGCGAATGGAAACTGTTGCTTTCGCGGGAATGAATACTTTATTTTCACGCAAATACAAACCAATGCTTTCGCGGGAATAAACATTTAATTTTCACGTGAATGGAAACTGTTGCTTTCGTGGGAATGAATACTTTATTTTCACGCGAATACAAACCAATGCTTTCGCGGGAATAAACATTTTATTTTCACGCGAATGGAAACTGTTGCTTTCGCGGGAATGAATACTTTATTTTCACGCGAAGACAAACCAATGCTTTCGCGGGAATAAACATTTAATTTTCACGCGAATGGAAACTGTTGCTTTTGCGGGAATGAATACTTTATTTTCACGCGAATACAAACCAATGCTTTCGCGGGAATAAACATTTAATTTTCACGCGAATGGAAACTATTGCTTTCGCGGGAATGAATACTTTATTTTCACGCGAAAACAAACCAATGCTTTCGCGGGAATAAACAGTTAATTTTCACGCGAATGGAAACTGTTGCTTTTGCGGGAATGAATACTTTATTTTCACGCGAATACAAACCAATGCTTTTGCGGGAATAAACATTTTATTTTCACGCGAATGGAAACTGTTGCTTTCGCGGGAATGAATACTTTATTTTCACGCGAATACAAACCAATGCTTTCGCGGGAATAAACATTTTATTTTCACGCGAATGGAAACTGTTGCTTTCGCGGGAATGAATACTTTATTTTCACGCGAATACAAACCAATGCTTTCGCGGGAATAAACATTTAATTTTCACGCGAATGGAAACTGTTGCTTTCGCGGGAATGAATACTTTTTTTTCACGCAAATACAAACCAATGCTTTCGCGGGAATAAACATTTTATTTTCACGCGAATGGAAACTGTTGCTTTCGCGGGAATGAATACTTTATTTTCACGCGAATACAAACCAATGCTTTCGCGGGAATAAACATTTAATTTTCACGCGAATGGAAACTGTTGCTTTCGCGGGAATGAACACTTTATTTTCACACGAATACAAACCAATGCTTTCGCGGGAGTAAACATTTAATTTTCACGCGAATGGAAACTGTTGCTTTCGCGGGAATAAACTTTTCTTTTTCAGGCGAATAAAAACCAATGCTTTCGCGGGAATAAATAATTTCTTTTCACGCGAATGGAACCCATTGCTTTCGCGGGAATAAACAATTTATTTTCACGCGAATACAAACCAATGCTTTCGCGGGAATGAAAGATTTATTTTCACACATTCACCTATATAAGAGACAACGGATTCAGACAGAAAGCATCCAGTTCAACAACAGTGAGCAAAGGAGCAACATCTATCTACTACATCTTCCATTGCAACTACTAAGAGTTCTCTCTTCATAAAGGTAAAACTTAAATTCAAATATTTCCGCTAGCTAACACAACTATCTGAAGGCTTTATGACATATCTATCTTTAAATTGGTTATAAAGAATTGAACCAATTTTTTTCTGTTTTTTCAGAATGAATACTCAAGTCGTAGAAAGTCAACCATTGTATCTAAAGTCGGAATCTCAGCCTGATGAAAAGGTAAGAATTAATAAAAAATACTATTTAACACCTGTTGAACACCTTTAATTATTTTAGTTATCTAATTATCGCTTGTATTTTAGAACAATGCAACAACAAATCCAATCTACTTAAAGGACTTCCTTCCAGAAATTTATCATAACTATGTGATAAATAATGATGTTGTTGAAGAAAAAGCTGTAGAACGTTTGACATTTCAAGTTATAATATTCTGTATAACTCAACACATGATGAGTATGGGGATGTGTTGTAAGAAACGTGATATATCTACAGAACGTTTTGATGACATTATAAAAAACGGTTTCGAAATTGTTTTGTCAATGGTGGAAGTCGTTAATATTAATAATTTTTTAAAAGAAATTGAAAGAAGTGCTTGGAATCAAATAGTTTTCAAAAAATTATACAACATGACATGGAACAAAAAAACTTTTTATAAATTCAGAAAGCATATTTATAATTATGTCCAAATAGATAAAGCTCTATCCTCTTCTGTAGGTATTTTAGAACTAATGTTAGAAGCGTTTCATACATCTTTATGAAAAATTTTTAGTTGTTTTTTATTATTTTACAATATTTTGTTCAAACTATTATATTTTATTTCTTACCAATTTAGATGTTAAAAGCGGTATGATATTAAGTAAATACATATATATATATATATATTTGAATGCATCCTTTGTTGTCTGTCTCCACATCCCAATAGTTTAATAAGCACATTCTCAATCTACCATAACTCTATGATCTTAACTGCTTTTGGCATAAATACATATATATATATATTAGACACTCTAAGTAATAAATACACTCTTAGCCACTCATGCAAATATTACCCTTTTATTTTTAGAATGTTATGGATGCTCTTTCTGAAGAGCTCCTTAGCACAGATCCATATCCAACAGAAAATAAAATGAAAAACGGCAAAACAACTCCTAAGAGAAGGAAAACTGCTCCAAAAAAGCGAATAGTAAGGAAACGAAAACAAACAGTGAGAAAATAAACTACTTCCGTTGATAAGCAAACAATGGAGAGTGCAGCTATAACTCATTTAACAGTTGAATGTCTCAACGAAAGGAGAGCTAGGGAATTAGAAAAGTCTAAAGGTTCTCAAGTGATTGACTCACCAAAAGTTCCGATTTGCAAAACATTTGAAGATCTTCCTATCCCAAGCATTATGCGAGTGACTGGTGTGATACATCCATCAAGTAAGGAGAAGTGTAGATATTCTCAAGTACACTACCATGATCCTTCAGATATAAACGAACTCGAACCCAAAATACTCCTCTGTCCAGTTGAAATAGCTAAAAACTTCAACTGTGATAATTACCCCCCTCCGTTTAACGTTGTATATTTGGGTAGAAAGGGAAAACCAAAAAATAAAAACGTTCTTTGGTATGATGTCAGACGTGTTAGCAGACATCCTCTAAGCAAAAAGAAAGCTGAAGAGGAATCACTATATTTTAGTACATTGACTAAATGTCAGCTCAAACGCTTCTTGAACATCAACACCCTCAATAGTTTTCAACCCGGCGCTATTTTTCCTTACCAAGATGTTGTTGATAGATTCGTTCCTCATCGATTTAAAGGAGGGCAGTCGAATGTAATTTGTATCCGTTATAGCATTGAACAATGTGGAGAAACGCTGTTGAAGACGCTCGCCATACCAGACAAATATGCTTCAGAAGCTAACAAATATACTCCAGGTGTGATGATCTACAGAGGAAAAACAACCCACGGAAAATTTAAGACAGAATACGATCTTTCATTTTGCTCTCCATACCGTCTCGGTCGAATGTATTGGAAACAATATTGTGATCAAGCAAAGCACAACAAAACAATATTAGAAATTGATGATGATGATGAACTTGAAGATTTTCTATGTGGAGACTTTGATGATTTTGAGACAGGATATGTTGCTGAAAAAAAATGATGAGTGTTTTAGCGATGGATAGTCTCTAATTCAAAAAACAAGTTGGACAATGTGACTTGGTGAGCTATTTCCCTTTTCTATATAATGTAAACTATCCAATGTAACTAAAGCTATAATTCAATTTCATGTAATTATTTTAAATTTTTGTTTAATCATTCTATACTAATACATAACTTTTTATTTTAGTTCATTACGAATTCAAAAGCACATAAAACAGAAGTCTCCCTTCTTAAGATATAACATCACTACATCAAAGACATCATTGTAAAAAAAGACTATGTATTAATTGTTATTACTTAGTATTTACTGACTCTAGCTATATTATATGAGATTTTCCCTACTTATTACACAATAAATGTATATATTCACATATTCTTTCATTTTTAATCACTGTATTTATTCAATGTAGATATATCTCCTCTCTCTCAAGATATCATATGAGTCGGAATTACAGAAAATTATCAAACCTTAAATGCTTTACGATCAAAATCTAGATACCCTATGAGTTATAATTATGTATACAGTTATGTAATAATTATCATAACCTAAATGCCATACATTCAAAGTTTAGATACCATATAAGTTCAAATTAAGTAAAAAAATAATCAAAACTCGAATGCCACTTAAATGCCATTCAAATGCCACTCAAGTACCCCTCAAGTAAAATACAATATAAACTCGGCGAATTCATCCAACGTCGTAACCCATTGCCTCAACCCCCAGATCAAATCCACAAAAAAACACTTGGTAGGGAGATCTGCTCATATATTACTACTAATAGGTGTTCGTATTTCAATATGTCTCAAATGGAATGGAACAATAGCTTAGGTCATCATAATTATTCAATGAACTGCTATAGATTAGCAAATGAATCATAAAGAAGATAACTCTCAGCCAGGAAAAAATAAAAGTTTAACCTCTGTAAACAGAAATAGTTAGTATTTTAGAGAATCTAAAATACTATTGTTCTTCCTTCTTTTTTTTATTCTTATTTTACGCAAACCTTTCCGAACTCGGTCAACTTTTTCTCAAGAACCGTTAGAGATAGAGCTACAATTTTTGTTGCGACCCAATTGATAGGCATCGGGACAAAAAGTAAGTTGGTTTGAAGTTACAGAACATTCCAAAACATCACAATTCAGGTGCGAAAACAGGTAAAATATCGTTTTCAAAAGCATCAAAGTGGCTGAAAAAACGTAGACCCGATTGTTGAAAAAATACCAATTTTTGAAAAATGGTGTATTCCGCTAACTTTCTGATTTGACATCATGACATGACGTTAAAACGTCATTCGGAAGCCGCCATCTTGGAAATTCATGAAAATCACAGTTTTCAGCATAAAACAGCTTCCCGTTAGAGAACCAACCGATCGATTGAGCTCAAATTTGCGACAAACATGTGCCATAATGTATCAATGTACCAGTTTGAACTTCAAAGCGATCGCACAAAGCCGTTTCAAGTTTTTTCATTTTTCATTTTGAAAATCTCAATAAAAACAGCACTTTTCAATGCTTTCCGAGACCATAATGGAACAAGTCAGCGAAAAGTAAAAGATCTGGCGACATAGCCCCGTAAGTGAACTTTCAAAAATTGGAAATCCAAAGTTTCTCGGAATACCCCCAACACAGCTATTCCATTTTCAAAAGAGGTCTTCCAAACCGAAAAAATGACTATAACTCAGGGACGGTTACTCCGATTTGCATAAATTTTGCATGGTTGCGATCGCATTGTAACCGTCTTTCAGATGAACATCCATCAAGTTTCTGATCTTTGGTGAAAGAATCAAAGCCCACACGGTTTTCAATGTGTGACAAAAATGTTCGTTATTTACTATTTTCACCGCAAAAAAATTTTTCTCCTTCAAAACTTTAGCACAAAAAGTATTCAGGTGACAAATTGAACAAATCTGAAAAAAAATTTAAAACAGTTGATGATTATTTAGCAATGTCCTCACCCCAAAATAGTTTTTTGTATGTAGGCCTTGCCACCGTTTTTTTTATCTTCAGCTGTTCATGAAATCTGCTCAAAATTGCTAGATGGCTGAATGGTTAACACTGTGACTTGCTGTTGACAAGTTTCGGGTTCGATTCCGAACTAGGGCTTTCTTTTTCGCATAAAACAGGAGTGCATGTTGTATTGGCAGTTGTGAAGCATGTGCTTGTGTGGCTCAAGCACAAAAAAAGCATCTAGTCACTTGAAAAAGCTGCTTTTTTGCAAACGATTAAGCTATCGCAAAGCAATTGTCAGTTTGTACTAAACTAGATTGTGTATCAGCAACATGTCTCTATAGCTTGATGGCTAAGTTTGGCACCTGCTGTTTTAAGAGTCCAGGTACGATTCCCAGTGGTGGAAATTTTATCACGTAGAAGTTTTTGCAATTACAACTTTACTACTAAATAAAATTGTTGGTGGAGTGTGTGATTCAATGCAGCCAGGCCAGGTGTTCAAATCCACTTGGCATCAATTTTAAATTTTTATTCTCTAAAATACTCTTTTCTTCACTCGTGAATACAATTTGATCTAGTTTGTAAAGCTGCCCTTTTGGTTTAGTCGATTTTGAACCATTGTAATGATTTTGAATCATTTTTTTAAGGATACAAAACCGGTCTATGAAAATGAAATAAATAAAATCTCTCGCTATAATTCATTTAGTATTCAGTTTCATCCGCGACCTAACAAAAATATTGATACATGCTGGTTATTTTTTTTTAATTAGTGAGCTACTATTTTTTGACTCACAAATTCCGAAAAAAATTATTGTTTATTGATAAAATTTATTGCCTGTCAAGTTATTTTTATTGTTCTTTGTTCGGTGAACATAGGCTGCGAATACTCTTGATGCAAGATGATGACTGAATTGTGTGAGAAAGAGTTAAAGAAACCACTATACTTTATAGTTCGCAAAGCTCTAATTATAAACTAATTTGGGAAAGATGCTGTAATAAAGAGTGTGTTTTGCAAATAGTATAGTACTGTTTGATGTCAACACTATTTTGGTTTTCTCTCTTCTTCTCATAAAGAACACAAAAAAAACCAATTGAGAGTTTTAGTTGGTGCTACTGGTCTCAAGGCCTGTCATGAGGCACCAGAGGAAGCAGAGTGTGCAATTTAAATGGCATCCATTTGCAGCAACAGTATTCCCACCAGCTTAACATCAACATGTTATGTCAGTGCGCAACTCTGATGGTATGGTGTATCTTTGCACTTGCAGTGTCATGAAATTTATTACTAAGCATTAAACAAAATCTTTGGGGCACATGAGCAATGTAAAGTTAGATGCTCTTCCTGGCACCAGCAATGGCCCTTTCACGATTGGAACCCATAAATTGCTTTTCAGATGCAATCCTCCTCCCAATCCAACTCACCTTCCCCACCCTCTCACCTTTGCCCTTATCCACCAGATCCCCAACCCCCTCACCTTTATCCCCCCCCCCTCTCCCACCCCATCACCTTTACCCCCCTCTCAGCTTTACCCTCTCTGTCCCCCTCCCCCAACATCTCACCTTTACCCTCCCCACCCCATCACCTTTACCCCCCTCTCACCTTTACCCTCACCTCCCCACCCCACCCCATCACCTTTACCCTCACCCTCCGGCTCCCCATCCCCTTACCCTCACCTACCCTCTCACCCTGACCCTCCCCCTCACTTTCCTCCCTCCCCTGCCTCAAATGCAAAACAAAACTATTATGATTCAGTTGTATAAACGCTGCTTCTCAAAAAATTGATTTATCAATTTTCAAGTTGCAACAGCAAAACAGCTTTTCTATTTGCCCGAAATGTCGGTCAAAACAAAAACCGCCAATGAATCATGAAACAAAACTCCCAGATGACAGAAGAGAGATTGAACACAGGAGGTTTGCTGTTGGAGAGGAACAGTTGTGTATGTATTACAGATGGAGAGTTATTACACTCTCAAATCACTGAGGCTGTAAAAATTTGTTACAGTATCTACAATAAAAATATTAATGCCCTCGTTTAATGCTTTTTTTACAGTCCCATTTTCAAACCTATTAAACGTACCACCTTAGTAGGTTGTAGTTTAAATAAAATACAACATGAGTATTAAAAAAGATAAGACTTTTTTTAGATAGCAACGAATATAGTAAACTTATTTATCTATGTTTAATACCTACGTTGCTCTATGCTAGGGATGAGCATGTAGTAATTTTTGCCACGTACTATGGACACAATGATGTCACAACAAGTAAACATTCCCTGATTTCACTTCTCTCCTCTCTCATAAGGGTCCACTCTTTCACAACTTCACGGAGTCTATTCCATCAAAAACAAACATAGTCCTCTCCGACACCGATGCTACCAGTTGGAATAGAGTCCTCGACTCAGACAGACTAAATAGAGGCACGCTATAAACAGTTTATTAATCTCAATCTGTTTAGCCATACAATGTAGCAGCAGTAAAAGTCAAATAACTTTTAATAACAGACAGCAATTCCCATGTTTATACTAAGAGAGAGGGCTTCATTCCTTCATTGGTATGAAGCAATGATGGGATGAACCAATGATATGTCATTACACAAACAATACACAGCTAAGGTATCCCGTAACAAAATACAACAAACAGTATTGTCCAATTAATCGAAGAGTACATGATTCAGCTTCTCCAGTTCACACTTTGGTCGATTGGAAGTTGGGTTAAGCTTGTGCTCCAAATAAAGTAAAGTTGGTTCCTTGGCCTGAAGGTTACCTTTAATTTCCTTGATGTATAAATGGACACTTTATCTTCTGGTCCTGAGGCTTCCATATTGGAGGTATTTTGGCTAACTAAGTCTCGATACTGGGCTGGCATAGGCCCGTTGTAGCTTTTTATGATGGACCCCAGGTTAGTATACTGTGCTGGTGTATCAGCTGTAATAGGCTGGTACAGGTTATATAAGTATAATGTAGTGATACCGACCCCTATACAGGATAGAACTAAGAGGAAATCATTCAGTGATGTAAAGGAAGAAGGCAAGGGGGTGTTAAGGGAAATGCAAGGATGGAAGGGGAAGAGCTTAACAATAGCCTACTAATATAGTCTCCCATCAGCCTAAATGATCACAATCTTCCAAATCTTTACTTATTCTAAATAACATAGAAGTGTAACGGAAAGCTGTTCTCACACAAAAGCCAGCTTTTGTTTTCAAATGGACAATATTTGGCAAATGACCGACTGCTGTTATTGGTGTAGTTTTTATTCGTAAACCAGGAAGGTATTGTCCTAGCAGTTTCATTTTTACCATACCCAATATATGTACGGGAACTTGACTCTGGCCGTAGGTATATTAAAACCAAATGAAAATATCAAATGAGACTATTATGTGCTAGAAAAACTTAAAAATTAGCCAATTTGTGTTTTTAATTTATTATAATATTATAAAAATTTAAAACAAAAAATCACATCTCTGAGCCACCCAGGTGTATGTACACTTTGAATATAATTCATTATTTTACTCACCCTTCCCAAGTCTTAAAGAAATCATCGTACTGGCGTTTTTTGGCACGAAACCTTGCCTCTATTTTCTTCATTTCCTGCTGATGCTTGATTGGCTGAAAATAAATAAAACGATTCTGTACGAATTATTTTAGTACTTTACACAAAGCTTGTTTAGTACAATGCTAACTTATGTACCTAGTTGTCTTGTAGTGGATTTCAGTTTCATTTTCACAAAACCCTAATCTGAAGTAGAGCAGTTCTTCCCAAAGGGAGAACTGTGCTGGTATGACAGTGGCAATTGACAATTGACAATTGACTCAGATACGCTAGGGAGAGTGCTAGCTTAAAAGTAGCATTTATTAGGCAGGAATTCAGCTCCAGTTAATGAAAGCAATTAATACAGAGACATTTAGCCTTAAATATACCAGATGGCAAGAAACAATTAATTTAATTGAACAACGGTCCAATAAAACATACACAGGAAGTAAAACAGCTGATAAAAGTCAATATACATAACCAACCAATCAAGCAATGTAAGCACAGGTTCAATAATTAAGGTGCCAAATGGCTAAGAGGTGCCGTCACAAGTGAATGTCCAATCTTGGATCTAGGCCTCTTTCTATGGCTACAAGGTTTTGCGTAGATGATTTAACACAACTCTGGAAGGGTGACTCCTGGTTATAAGTTCGTAGATATCCTTAGGCTTTATTTGAATTCCTCAACTAAAGCGGCCATATTGTGCGGGCATGTAAGGCACTTACAGGTAGATTAGGGCTCATTGTTGAGTCTATAGGGGTCACAATGAACCTACACACTTTAATGCCAGCCGTGCACTATGTTTGGTGCTAGGAAAGCAATTTAGCTCCTCTGGCACACAGGTGTGTTTGAAAATCTATGACAAGTAAGAATAAATCCTGGTTTCTAAGACACTTTTGAATGCATTGCAACAAAAATTAAAAGGCTTAATCATATTTGAAACTCATGGCCCAAAACGAAAAGCACGAAATATTGATGCACTTTGACAGAAATATTTTACTTGCACCTGAGGTCATATAGCAGTCCACACCGCAAAGGCATGAGTTTGACTTTTTTTGCACCATTTTTGCTTTCTATTACGTCCTGATTTAGAGTTTGCCATGGTTCTCTAAAAAATAAGTGATTTAAAAATACCATTTTAAAATCAAGTTTTAAAAATTTATCAGCAATCTTACTTGGTTAATTATTAATGGTATCAAACAGGCTGCTTGTGTAATCAATTTCCCATGCACAACAAAGACGTCAAGATGAAACCCTAAAAAATTAATATTATTTCAACTTATATTGTTTTCTTCTCATCGTGTTTAATAATTCATTCAAAAATTAATAATATACTTATTTTGAATTAAGGCAGGCAAAATCTAATTAATATTTTAGTGGGTTCTGTCTCTCACTCCTTGCCTACTAAACTGCTGTAACCAGGAAAACACCTTATTTGGTGGAACAGCAACATGTCGCCTTTTCAGATGGCATCTTTGCTACCATTATTCTCTTCAAACCAGAGAGGGTAATGTATCCATTTTACTAGAGAAAATATCCTGGCGGAGGTATCTCAATTCCAAAACCAAGGTGAACCCTCAACTCATTACTTTCAAGTTTATACTTTTATTTGTCGTGTACAATCCAGCACATGAGCATAGACATTGGCACTCAACAGTGTGGGAGATTTACATGGTGATTGAATCAGGTCATGCCCCTCCCCACCCTAAACCCCCCCCCCCCCCCTACACCTTTTGCCCCCTCAGTAGCAGAGTTTGCAGTACTGTCAGAACTCTTCCCCTTTAGAAATTACCCAAATACTCCTAAAAAATGGATACCGGGTACCCCGGGCCTGTATCAACTGAACCACTTTCCCCGCCTGGAATAAGCTAACACCCTTGAAGAAGCGTCTCTCCCCTTCTCCACCCTCCCCCCCCCCCTCCGGAACCACTCAGACTAGTGATAAGAAGAGTGTGAGTGATGGATGCAAGAATTAGAGACTAATTCGCTAATAAAGCGGGGTATGTGCGAGATTTACATGGTGATGGAATCAATTCAGGCCCCTCACCACCCTTCCCCATCCTAAACCCCCCCCCCCCCCCCTACACCCCTTGCCCCCTCGGTAGCAGAGTTTGCAGTACTGTCAGAACTCTTCCCTTCGGTAAATACCTAAATCCCCCTAAAAAGGGATACTGGGTACCCCGGGCCTGTATCAACCCAGTATCTCTCTATATAAACCTATAGTAACTACCCCTGGCCAGTATCCAAGATGACTGATTCAGAAAGCCTGTGCCCTTAGAAGTCAGAAAGCCTTAACTATATGGAGACCGGAATCCCGTACCTACCAGGAACAGAGACTAGGAAGCTGAGCTTCCAAATTAGGAGTCAAAGAGTTCCACTACCCCAAAAAGAGCAGAAAGAATAGCCCAGTGCTATCTCACTATGTGCATAAATACATTCTTATTGGCTCATATTATTATTGTACTTTGTATCATTTCCTGTTATTTGTTAATATTTTATATTGTATTATATTATTGGCTCACTCCTAATTAGGGGGTGAGGGTTCCTGCCTTTTCCCGTAAAAGGAATTGCTGTGCAGTGAAGAGGCAATAGTTGTGCGGATAGTGCTAAATACCCTTTTATTGTGTTGCTAAATAGATTATGGAATAAAGCATTTACTCGATAAATCTCCGTGTAGTGTGTCTGGGTAGTTGAACCCCGTGCAGTTGTTAAATTCTATTCGGAATAGACCCCAAAGTGTGAGAAGAGAAGGAGTGGATGCCTTTGTCTCGGTGATAGAGGACAGAAATTTATTACATTGGTAGCAGCAGTGGGATACTGGCAAACAGAAGACACAATGGAGAGAAGAAACAAGATATAAGTTATACAGTGCCAGTAATCTCCCTATACCCATTCCCCCCCCCCCCTTACCGGAAGCTATATAGTGCCTGTCTACCCTGTATACCCTGTATACTGCTTTCCCCTTCACCCCGAAGCTATACAGCGCCTGTATATCCTGTATACCCTGTATACCCTGTATACTTCATTCCCCCTTTTCACAGGAGCTATACTGAGCCGGTATAACACTCTATACTGTTCCCCTCCCCCCAGGAGCTACCTTGCGCTAGTATCACCCTGTATGCTACCCCCCTCTCCCTCCCAGAAACTATCCCGGCCTGGGATACCCAGTATATTGGTTTTCTGTGTTAAAAATCTCCACTCTATACCCCATAGCTTGTCATTGAACTGAACTTAGCAACCCAAAGAGCTGGGAGTGCTGGAAGGAACCCTGTTGAAGCTCCACCCACCATAGCCTTAGAGCAACTTACAGATGCTCTGCAGAGATGGTGCAACTCCCCTGCCTCCCAAAGACCGGCGCAGACACCTTCCAAGCCCCCCAAGTATGATGGCACGGCCGATGTTGAGTATTTCATAATCCGTTTCATCGAAGTAGCCGATGCCAATGACTGGGGCAGAGCAACCACTTTGTTAAACCTCAGGAAAGCGCTGAGAGACTACGCACTTGGTGTGGCCGCCCCACCCCCCCCCCCCCTCCACCCCCATGTAGAAGATATTTTGACTGCCATACGTGCACAATTTGGGCTCACCCCCAAAGGAAGCGCAAGCCCAGCTAATTATGCTGCGCCATTCCCCCAAAACCTTACTGCAACAACACGCCAATGAGGTAGAGAAGTAGGTCCGTGTTGCCTACGACAACCTGTCCC
Source organism: Cryptosula pallasiana (assembly GCA_945261195.1). NCBI lineage: Eukaryota > Metazoa > Bryozoa > Gymnolaemata > Cheilostomatida > Cryptosulidae > Cryptosula > Cryptosula pallasiana. Next base: position 20,313,243 of record OX183136.1, read on the forward strand.
CCAGAAGAGTTGACCGAATGGTGCTGGAAACCTTTGCCAGCACAATCGGAAATGCATACCTACAACGACACTTATTGGCAGTGCAACTCCACACTGTAGAAGAAGCTGTTAGAGCCGGCAGTGAATTTCTCCAAATCAAGACAGGCTTTGAAGACGAACCCTCCAGAGTGAGAGTAGCGGAGGAAGAAGAAGTGCCACAACAGCTCAGTGGCGGAACCCCCGCCAGTCCCCCCCCCCCCCTTCAGTCAAGTTCACCAGGCGGCCACCCCGTCACGAGACACCCTCGCTGTCTTAATGAAAAAAATGCTGTTGCTGACGGAAGCCATCAAGCTCCAGTCTGAAGAACTGCAGAGGCTGAAGCAGCAACCAACTCCCCCCCCCCCCCTGGCAGTTGCCCACTCCTCCCACTCACCCATCATATCCACCCCACCCCTTTCTCAGTTTTGGGGATGTTGCATCATCGGCCATCTACAGAGAAACTGTCCAGTCAACCCCTGGCCATCCCCTGCCACCCCGCCTAACCAACCGCCAAAAAACGGGCGTCACCAGCAGTAGGGAGACTAGCCCCTAACTGCCCCCAGGCACCCCGGAACTATAGAAAGGAGATGGAGAGATTAGAGCAGTATAATTTTGTAACTCAATTCCCCCCTTCCCAGAGAGAGACGGTATCCTGTGCAGACCCAGAACCCTGACAGTTGCCTACTGCCAACCGGTATACACCCCTACAGGATCTGGAAGATACGGACTTCTACCCATCCGCTTTACCTGTTTACAGTGACACCCGTCCACATTACTCCCCTGTTCCCTGCATGCTGATCCCCCCTGTCAGCCCCGTAGACAGAATGCTGCTGATTACGTCCATGAGATATACCATCCAGCAGAGGACATTAAGCTGCACACACCCTGCCAGCCTCCCAACAAAATACTTCACCCCCAAGAACCCCCAACCTCACCAACCAGAGAGTGCCCTTCCTGCCCTTGAGAGAGACACCCCCTTGCTGCTAGGCCTTCAGCTGTCAAACCATCAGACTTCCTCTATTCCTTGCCAGAACGCCCCTACAGGGCAAGTTATTTTTTACCTGGCTGAATAGAAGGAAAACCAGTGTCTGTACTCATTGACAGTGGGTGCACCACTAACTTGTTGTCACAGCATCTGTTCAACCGGCTGTCTCCTGCCACTGGAGATTCCCTACAAGAGGACGAAACTCACGGTATTCTGGCAGATGGATCCCATATCCCCTTCTTTGGCACCCTGCGTCTACCCATTTGACTACGTGACATAAAACTGACGCTACGTCAGTAGTGGGGCAGATCAATGAAGATGCCATCCTGGGCATGCCCTTCCTCACCTCCCACTAGTGTCACATGAAGTTTGACCGTTCATTCATTGAAATAAATGGCCAAGAACTCCCATGCACTAACCAAAAGGGCAGGATGCTCGCCATGGGTGTTCAAGCAATAAGGGACACTCACATCTCTCCACATTCAGAGGCGACAGTGCTATGTAAAGCTACCCACCCCACACACCTTCCCCTTTGCATAGTAAAAGGTATCCCGGATTCCCCGCCCCTCGCTGCTAGTCTCAACACCCCCAATGCCAAACACCACCTACTAGTGAGGTGCCCTAACCCGACCAGCCAGCCACTGAACTTGAGAGCGGGAAAAACTATTGGCAGATATACGGGCGTACAGACCGGTGACATAGAGTTGCGATTCGAAGAGAATAGACCTACCTCCTTCCCCCCCCTGTCCCCGATCACTTGCAGGCGCTATATACAATGGCCCTGGACAACTTTCACACCCCCACAAAGCCTTCCAGCTGGCTCAGATCTTGCACTCCTACGAGGAGGTGTTCAGCAAGGGAGCCCACAATATGGGCCGCACCGACCTCATGGCGCACAGCATTCCCTTAAAACCTGGCGCCCAGTCTATCAGACAACACCCCCCACAGACTAGGCCCCCAAAAAGAACAGGAAGTTGAAGAGCAGATGTCCAAACTGCTAGAGAGAGGATTGATAGAATCAAACACTGGCGCTTAGAGTTTCCCAATGGTACTAGTTAGAAAAAAGATGGATCATGGAAATTCTGCATTGATTTCCAGCATTTGAATGCGGTGACACAACAAGATGCATATCCCCTGCTCCGAATAGATGAGAGCCTGGACGCTTTGTCTGGTAGTCGCTATTTCAGGACCCTTGACCTAGTAAGCCGGTACTGGCAGGTTCCGTTGGAAGCTGATGCCAGTGACAAATCTGCCTTCTCCACCCGGTCTGGCATGTACAAATTGAAGGTCCTTCCATTCGGATCATCCTCTGCCCCGGCCACCTTTCAGAGGCACGTGGAACGGGTACGCCATGGCCTTCATTGGAAATCACGCCTCCTGTACCTGGATAACATCATTGTCATCAGTCCCGACTTCCCCACCCATCTCCACTGGCTGGCAGAAGTGCTCCAGCAACTCCGAGCAGCTGGCATCAAACTGAAACCCAGCAAGTGTGAGCTCTTGCAGTACCAAGTTCACTACCTTGGCCACATTGTCAGGGAGCGTGGTGTCTCCACTGACTCTGAGAAGATAACCGCAGCCCGGGATTGGCTGCCCCTTACCTACCTTAAGGAACTACAAGTGTTCCTTTGCACTGTCTGTTACTACTGGCAGTACCTATCTCGTTTCTCCACCATAGCCAAACCCCTGACCAAACTCACCTGCAAAGATGTCCCACCGGAATGGGAGCACCCTCAGAGAGGTGCTTTTGCACAGCTTAAGGCCGGACTGGTCTCTGCCCCCATCTTTGGCTATCCCGGTGCCAACAGCCCCTACATCTTAGACACTGACGCCAGTGATGACGGTGTTGGAGCAGTTCTATCCCAGATCGAGAATGATGAAGAGCAAATGATAGCGCACTACAGTAAAATACTGAGCCTCCCAGAGCACAACTATTGCGTCACTCAAAAGCCATTCTAAGTCCTGACTGACCGCGCCTCCCTCATGTGGCTATGTAAGAGGAAGGAGCGTTCAAGCCAAGTGGCCGGGTGGTTCGAAGCCCTATCCGAATTCCAATTCACCATAAAGCATTGCAGTGGACATCTACACGGGAATGCAGATGGACTCAGCAGGCGTTGCCCCTCGGACTGTATGCAATGTACCCACATCAAAACCAGAGATGGTGGTCCCACCAAAGACGAAGTGGCCCAGACCTTCCCCAACCCCTCCCCTAACCCAATCTCTGCCAGCACACCCCATCCCATAGGATCCCAGGTTGGTCGCCGTTGCCCATCCACGTCCACCACCCCCTGACATGGACCTGATGGAAGCACAGAAGACCAGCCATCACCCCGTGGTGGTCATTTATGAAGCCATCAGAGCAACTCTCTTGTAGACCCCCAATAGCTAGAGCTCGGCAGCAATAATTTGCGCTAACTAGAGAACAGAAGGCACTCCATGCAACTCCAACCGGATGGTGTTCTAGAAGTACACCATGCCGGCTAGACCAGTTCTCACTGGTGCACTGTGTGCCCCCCCCCCTCCCCCCCCCCCCCTAGCCTGCGAGGCAAAGTCGTAAGGGAGACCCTTATCATGGCCTACCAAGGTATTCAACGGGCTCTCAAGAGGTTGAATCTCACTTGGTATTGGCTGGGCATGGCAGCTGATGTGCGGCGAGGTGTCAACAGCTGCGAAATTTGCCAACGAGCTAAACACGGAGGCACCAAACTTAACCCGGCCCGACAACAAGTTTACCCTGGTCGACCGTGGCAAAAGCTAGCTGTGGACCTGTGTCACAACAAGATTGTTGAAAAGACACTGCGAGTTCAATAGTAGCCCCTTGTGCGGGCACTTAGTAAGAAACTATCTTTATAGAGTTACCTGACATTTATTACAATCAAATGAAAACTCCCTTTGGGCAGCAAGTGATGGCCCTTATATAGTAAGTGTAAAATAATTTTCTCAAATTATCTATTTGTGCTAAAAATAGGTTATTGCTCAAATTATTCATGACCATTCTAGAGACATCAGGTAGTTGTCAACTATGAATCACAAAAACACTATCTAGAAATTAATTGTCATGACTACTTCTATTGCACAATAGCAACAAGTCATAAAAGACAGCAAGTGCAAACTATGCAATGAAGCTATTGGCAGCCTAGATAAATATAGGGCAGGAATATGATAATATGGCTACACTGTTTTAATGTATGTACACGGCTATGCAGATTTCTGACAACCTGGCTGGCCCCCTCCTTGAGACCAGCAGAGGTAATAAGTGGATCCTCGTCTTGACTGACCACTTTACCCGCTGGAAAAATACCCTTCCCCTTCCAGACACTACATCCCCAGTAGTGGCCACTGCCCTAGACGATCGTGTGTTTGGTTATTTCGGGTTGCCCGAACAGATGAACAACAGATCGATGCACCCAATTTGAGTCAAGTCTGATGCGAGAGCTATTTACTCTCTGGCGGGTGGCAAAGACGCGGACTACTCCCTATCACCCCCTGGGCAACGGAGTCGTGGAACGGAATAACAGAGTGCTTGGAGATGCCCTACATTCCCTTCACCTGAAGAGACGCCCGGAAGAGTGTGATTTGGTCCTTCCCAAATAATGAGAGCTTTCCGCGCCACCCACACTCCACCACGAGTGAAACGCCCAACTTTCTCATGATGGGCAGAGAACCGCGTCTCCCCGACAAACTGAATTACCACCCCCCTTTGCTAGAGTGCGTACCAGTACATGGGTCCGCCCAAGCCCTGCAAGAAAGATTAGAGGATGTCCATGAGACCTTAAGAATGGAGCAAAAGTAAGTAAGAGGAGGTGACGGAGAAGAGCCATCACTATTCCGCCCTAGAGACGAGGTGTAGCTAGAAAACAAGAGACGGAGAAAGAGTGAGAGCCCGTAACTCCAACCCAAGTTTGTCAGGCCTTACAACATAGAGGAGGCATATAGCAACCATACCTACTTCATTTGCAGGCACGGCCAAGGTTCAGTACAAAATGGTAGCCCCCTCAATCCCTACAAAGCTTGTCTGGAAACTTAAGGCCAAGCTGCAGCAGCCATGGAACCGGCTCGCCGTCCCAACATGTGTAATGCTGCCCCCTGCAGACAAAAAAGTCCCCCCCCATCCCCTTCAAGACATCCCCCTCCCCCTCCTAGAGCTTCCCCTCCCCAAGAATTTCCTCTAGCACTGCCTTCCCCCCCATTTTCCTTGGTTGAAGAGAGAACGCCATCCCGCCTATAGGAGACTCAACCTGACATCTGCAGCAAGTTTCTTACAAATCAGACAAGAACTAGCCAAAATGGAGATCGAGCACCAAATACTGGAGTTTGACCCCCCCCCCCTGCCAGCCAGCCATGCCCCCTCCTGCTGTAGCCCCAGCACATACAGGCCACCCCAGATGCAATGTGGGTCCACCTCAATGATATGGTCAGCCTTGGTTCCATCAATTGGCTGAAAACTCCGACTCGGTAGACATTGCCAAAGAGAAGGAGCAATACATTGACAAAGTACGATTGCTGGAGGAAGTGAGTGCACTAGTTGGCCAACCCACAGAGCCCATCTACCCATGTGGCAATCCGTTTGACTTGTCAGTAGACATCACCTCAGGCCTACCATCCCCCTCCCCCATTCCCCCATCTATACCAACCCCTCCAGAAATGACTCCGTTTTCCCCCAGTGCCGGAGAGAGAGATCCAGAGGTTGAAAAAGATAAACAACAAGCCTGGCCCCCATCAAAATTGCCCCTTTCACCAACCGACATTCAATAGACATCAACTTCTCCATTGCTACAGCTAATCCTGGAGATGCTATACCAACAAACAGAAGCCAGCACAGCTGCTCTCATTCTCCAATTCGAAACAAACAATTCAGGCTCCTCACAACCCTTCCCCACCCTAAACATCCCCCCCCCCCCGACACCCCTTGCCCCCTCAGTAGCAGAGTTTGCAGTACTGTCAGAACTCTTCCCTTCGGTAATTACCTAAATCTCCCTAAGTAGGGATACCGGGTACCCCAGGCCTGTATCAACTCAGTATCTGTCTATATAAACCTATAGTAACTACCCCGGATCTACCTCGAGTCGGGGCCCTGGGCCAGTATCCAAGATGACTGATTCAGAAAGCCTGTGCCCCTAGAAGTCAGAAAGCCTTAACTATATGGAGGCCCGAGTCCCGTACCTACCAGGAACAGAGACTAGGAAGGGGAGCTTCCAAATTAGGAGTGGAAGAGTTCCACTACCCCAAAAAGTGCTATCTCACTATGTGCATACATTCTTATTGGCTCGTTTTATTATTGTACTTTGTATCATGTCTTGTTATTTGTGAATATTTTATATTGTATTATATTATTGGCTCACTCCTAATAAGGGAGTTAGGGTTCCTGCCTTTTCCCGTAAAAGGAATTGATGTGCAGATGAAGAGGCAATAGTTGTGCGGATAGTGCTAAATACCCTTATAATATTGTGTTGGTAAATAGATTATGGAATAAAGCATTTACTCGATAAATCTCCGTGTAGTGTGTCTGGGTAGTTGAACCCCGTGCAGTTGTTAAAGTCTATTCGGGATAGACCCCGAAGTGTGAGAAGAGAAGGAGTGGATGCCGTTGTGTTGGTGATAGGGTACAGAAATTTATTACAACAGTAACAGCAGTAATGAGCAAAGAACATGGTAAAATCTTGGTCTTTGTAAGCCAAATAACAGGAAACCATAGGTCTACTTCATAAGTAGACCAATCATACATAACATAAGCATAGGTGAACAAGCATGTAAACCAATTATAAATACCATCCAATTAAACAACATATGCATTATTATTTATATTTGGCAACCAAAAATAAGTGGTGGAGTTTCTTGGTCAGTATACAATGTAGCAAAATGCGAGAGGTCTCGAGAACACCTGGTAGACTCTCAGTCTTTGGTAAGCTGTGGATTCTGATATTTGCATCTGGAGTTGGTAACAAGGTAGATATAGGCTCCTAAAGTCCTTAGGCTGTCTTTTGATTTTCTGGCTATGTCTAACATCTTGATGCTAGGCCGGTATGCCCTCCCATGGCCAGAATATTCGGCAGGTGCTGTGCCAGTAATGCTTTTTATGTCTAATACTCCGTTGCAGCACTATTTGTTACTACAAGCTCATTGCATGTCTTGTGCCAGTGTTAATTTGTCAACTAGCTATCAGTGGCACTTTCTAAGCACTTTGGTTTCAACAACAGCTCATTACGAATCCACCACCATATATTGGCAACAAAACCAAGCTTCTGTATACTCCTATTGCACATTTCATGTATTTACTCCACAAACATACTGGAAACACTCTTGTGACCATTGCTTACCTAGGTATATGTTTATACCTTTAAGGTTGGGGCTTAGGGATAGCTTAGTAACCATGATTTGGAAGAAAAATAACAAAAACTCATGCAAACTTACTAGATAACTGATTCGACCAAACATCCCCTCTACTTCTGAGCCAAGATCACTAAATAGCCGCCAATTTTTCAGTTTCTCATATATTTCTTTGTCTGTTGCCATCACTACTTCCTGTGTATCCTATAAACACGTGAGATTTATTATGCAGCTTACTTTATACAAATGAATAGTTGCTTAATTTCTAACATGAGCATGGTTCATTGAAGTTAGCTGCTCTATCTATGAAATGTCGAAACAGCTCCAACCCAGTTATGAGAAAATCACTTTTCATAAAGCTGAGAAAGTTGCGAAATGAGTTTAACATTATTATTATTAGATGTGGTATTTTTGTATTTGCTTGGGATAAGACAGTAAAACTCATTGGAATGTTACATAAGTCATACTGAAAACTTCTTGGAAGCTCACACCAGACTAAGAAACAAATAAGTCTGCCATTAGTATCTACACTAGCTGCATGGAACGCACCAATCTTAAAAAAAATCTTGTGCTCAGTTTTAATCCACTGCAATTGACGGTGCAAATCAGAATTCATTTAGATGATCTTGCCCAGTTGATAGCTTAGTGATTATGAAGAAGATGAGTCAAGGCACTCTACCAAGTTTATCAATATTACTACGCTATGGACTATTGTTGATGGTAATTTTCCATGACATCATACGTAATTATTATGTCAAATCTTGGCGGCTAGCCAGAGTATACGGTGCAAGCTTGTTTGTGCTAATTTTTTATATTGTGCCAGCCCTTTTATTATCCATTTTTTAAATGGTGCCAGTTTATTATCAACCAATCAAATATCTTTATTTCCAACTGCATGATTCTCTATAAATAGTGAGACATTTCGCCAAGTGGGCAGTTAGAATTATTATTCAGAGCAGTTAATATTTAGTTTTTGCTCAGTGCTTGCTTGGAACTGATCTAGTGTTGTCTAGTGTTCTAAGCTTATTGTGTGCTTGTGACGGACAGTTTATCTGGCAAGCTTTTGTATCTTGCAAATAATAAGTTATTATAAATTCAAAACTCTGTGTGTTTAGGGAGGCCGGTTGCCTGTTATCACTAGTTGTCCACACACTCCGCATCCATATCTGTCTTCTATACAGATGATTGTTGAAGAGAGCCATTACTACCCTACCAGTAGCGCTCTGTTGCATTATCTAGCGGCAGTACAGAAATACTGGCACTTTATAGCAGCTGTTCGGTGAAGTGATTGGCAAAATCCTTTACAGTATGTATTATGGAGTTTCTGAGCACAGTTGATTGAGTTTGAATATTGAGTGGCTGATTGGTAAAAATGTGGTTCTCATTGGTGCGTCAATTCTTTTTTTAGCAACACCTGGAATCCTAAGGGTCTTTTTGTGCAGCGAGTCAATTTTTAGGTTCAAATCCTGGTTTGTATCATGGTTTTGATCATTGTTTGAATACTATCATATTGTGGTAGATACTGCTGTACTAACAGAATGGAAACTAGTGCCATACCTACCGCACTACAGAGATGCTTTCTCTCTTGGCAGAGAGTCTTCTCTTCATTCAGTACAATAGATTGTACTATGAAAGGCATAAATTTTTCAAAATTTTTTTAAGTTAAAAAAGACAAAAATAGCAAAGCTTTTGCACAAAGAAAATTATCATTTTTGTAAACTCTTTAAAAATTAAAAAAGATAAAGAAAACAACCAAAAAAACATTTTTTCAAGATTTTTTTGCAAACACAAAAATAGCTAAACAAAAATAGTTGAAATAAAATGGGGTAAGTCTTATCAGAAAATAAATTTCCACTCCCCATTCAAAAATCTTCCCTAGTCAAAAGAACCTTTCCTGAAAAAAGTATCACAGCTCAATAAAGTTCTCCACTCGAAAATTATCTCTGTTCAAAAGATTTTTGCTCGAAAAATATATCCGCTCAACAAATTTCTCCGCTGGAAAAATTTCTCTGCTTCAAAATTTTTCACTAGAACAATATGTTCGTTTTATCTGACAAAAAAACTGCTTCACTCGAGACATTCTCTACTAGAAAAATATTTCCTTTTGGAGTTTTTCCTCTACAAAAATATCACTGCTCAATAAAATTCTCCGCTAGAAAAATATCTTCAAGAAAAATTTTCAGAAATTATAGTTTTTCTTTGCTTGAAAATTCAATTAGTTTGGTCGTCTTTTTGCACGAAGAATTATTTTCTGGGCGCAAAAATTTAGTTACTTTTTTTCTTATATAGCACAAAAAACTTCAAAAAAATATTTTCCCTGGCGCAAAAATTTAGTTGTTTTTGTCAATTTTTTCACATGAAGAACTATCCATTTCTAAATTGAAAAACTTCAAAAGAGTTATTTGTAAATCGTTAACTTGTGTAAGTAATTGTTATTCAACTCTTTCAGATAACACTTTATTCAACAGAAGCTGATGCTGATCAGAAAAATAAATAGATGACACTTGAACATCAAGGCTTCAGCTCAATTGAGTCTGCTGATGGCTTAAACAGAATAAAATGCAAGTTTCAAACTAATTATGGACCCAAAATTATGAACATTTGAACTTAAAATTTTACACTTAAAACCCATAAGTTGGTAAACGGTCAATTTATAATGAATAAAAGAAAAAAAAATGTTTTGTGACGAAAAAAGCTTCTTGCTTCTTTTTGTAGAAAGAAAGTTTTCATCAATTGTTTTGTCAAAGGAAACATTTTTCAGTTTTGCAATGAAGGTCAACCAATTTGAAGCACCATAAATTTCAGAAACAAGATCTAGAGCATAACTTATCGCATCTCTTCATCATTGTTGTTCTCAGTTCACACTCTTTTCCAAAAGGTTAATTTAAAGTGATAACAATTTTTTTCTTTCATCACATGATTTATCCCTATTACCGCTACAACTATTTTTATTTTCACTTGGTGAGGCAGGACAATGTTGTACCAGCTGCTCTATACTTTTCAGTACAAATTTTAGCAGAAAACACTATCAACATGATAATCATAGACAAAAGCTTGGCAAAAGCAAAAAAGCAACTTTCACACATTGTATAAATTCGATGTATGCTTTAAAGAGTTCACAATACACCAAAATACCAAACACCAAAATACACCAAAACTCTCAAATGAATAAACGAGATTAAAGAGTCTGCAAAGTGAAAACACTGTCGTTGTACTTACACTTCTACCAGAAAAATCTTTTGTACAACAACACATGTGTATTGACTCCGGTCATTCCTATCAACCGTTCAAAGATTACAAACATATAAAAAATTTTGCCAGGGGACAGAAATGTCCAGCATACATTTGTGTACACACTCATCTTTTTTCATTTTAGGTGATTCAGTCTGTTTTATTTAACAGATTATAAATGCTTTATAGCATGGTTATTTTGATTTCACTTTTTATGCAGAAATGAGTGTGAGGTATGATGACCAATTGGAGGGTAGCTAATTAATGAGGCTTTACTTTTTCATACTTTCAACTCGGTCATTTCTTTGCGATTAAGTATTGCAGTTAGGCTCTTATTATCAGTTCCAAGAATGTTTTTTGGCAGTAAGCCAGTGTAGAAAATCACGTGCCATCAGTTGGAATGAGGGATGGTCAAAAACACCAAGAGACTAGAATTTTATGTTTTAGCAGCGGTCTAAACTGAATATCAAACTATTGTGGGAGATTTTTGTGAGAAAGACAGCCAGGAACTGCACACCACCCCTTGCTTTAGATCCCCCTACGCCCCTTCCCCTATCCCCCAGTGACAGTTTTATGTTGGCCCGGGACTTTCCCTATACGCTATATATTAGCTATCCCGGGTTGAGGATACCGGCTATAGCAAGTCTTATCCCGAGCCTGTGCTGACCCTGGGTCCCCATGTATATGGCATAGAGGACCTATACTGGGTTATCCCTGTGACTCAAGGAGTTGGACACCCACCATTGGGAGGGGTGGGAAAGCAGGCAGGAGCTGTTTTATCATGTGTAAGTGCTTCTATTGGATTGTATTGTTTATATATTCTGTATTATGTATGATGATTTGCTATGTACTTGTTTTACTCTATGTAATTGGCTCACTCCTAATAATGGGGTGAGAGTTCGTGATGCACTCCTACAAAAGGAGCTGCTGTACATTGAGTGAGGAGAAGACTTGTGGATTGTGAACAGTTATATTATTATATTGCTAAATAGAATCGATTAACAATGTATTTATTCTCTGAACTTTGGTGTAGTGTGTCTGGGTCGCGGACCCCATGGAAGTTGCTGGACTCTATTGGGAGTAGACCTCGGGTGTTAGGGTGAGAGAGCGAGTGTGCACAAGAAGTTCAGATGGAATGGATGCCATTGTGTTGGTGGTAGAGGACAGAAATCTACTACACTATCATGTCATCTGCGGCATGAACCTTAAAAAATTTGTCCATGTGCATCCAGAAGTTTGTCCTAATCGACTAAAAATAAAACTAAAAAAACCTAAGAAAAACCCATGTGCCAAGAGGGGGGAGGATAAAAAAGTAACAATATACATGCTGCATCTATGTGACAGAAGTCAGAGAATGAAAAAGTTTCAAGAGCAATTCAGGTGTAAGCATGTGACAATATTGAGAATCAGATCCATGGTTTGAACCTCGAAATACATGGTGAAAAAAACGCGGGCAAGTGCTACTGCATGAGCCTCTAAAAAATTTCCAAAAGTTACTTGAGATCTGCTCCTGTTATGCTACTTACCTTTCATGTTATTGTATTTTCAACTGCTCATTTCATTATTATTCTCTTGAGATATAGCTGTTGTTTGTATTGTTGTTAGAACTGAGTAAGCATTTGTGGAGAGTAGTAGTGGATTGTTGCTGCTATATGATTTGTAATCGATTGTAGAACTCAAGTTACATAGGAAACAAATTGATGGTGATGTCTACAACCTACATATCTTGTTAGTCTGGATGAATTCCGTATTGGCAGCAGCAACTGGATCTTGATTCAGATTTTGGTGTAACACTGTTTTTTTAGTGGCTCTCGTTGACAGCAGAATAGATACTGCTTTCAACAGTGACTTTGTAGTGCTGTTCAGTAAAGATTATCCTTCACTTCCTTCACTTATCCTTCAAATCCTTCACATTGGTGGCAGCAGTGGGGTTGTACATACGTACAAATACTACCACAAGGTACCACCAAGTCCCATATACTTGCCAGTACTTCCCTTTTCCCGATACCCCTTACTTTTCCTCTTTGCCCCACCCCTTTCCCTTCTGTTGCCGCTGTCACACATTTACTAAAAATACTTATACTACAAAACTCAAACTTCAACTGACTTCTGTTGAAATAAAACCCAATCAGCCATTTCTGGAAATTGTTTTTCAAAATGCTTAGGGGGAAGTGTGACATGAAAACGCTATTTAGGAAACATGGTATAAGAACTTTTTACAAGCATTACTGATTATTTTATATTTTAATTGTTGTTGATGGACTTGAAAAATAACAAGGCTACCGTCCACAGTGTAAGAATCCACAGTGTAAGAATGCAGAGCATTTTACAATCATCGATCATGTATTAAGAGTATTCGCGGCCTGTTCTTTGAACACAGTACAAAAAAATAATAGGCGTTTGTAATTCAAGATGTCACGAATGAAACGGAACATTAGTTTAGAACATCATAATTGTTCAATGAACTTTATAGTTTACCGAACAAATCATAAATTACAAATTACAAAATAATCAAGAAAGTAATAAAAATTGAGTCGTTTTAAACTGGAATAGTTTGTAAAACTGCCCGTCAATTTAGTAAATTTTGAACAAGTGCTATGATTACGAATTATTTTTGAAGGATGTAAACCGGTTTATGAAAGGTAAAAAAAAAAAATTTTCTCGATATAATTTATTTAGTGTTCAGTTTCATTCATGACCTATGAACATTATGAATAAAGGCTCGTTCATTATTTTCTTATTCAGTGAGCTACTTTTTGTTGACCCACGAGTTCTGAACAAAATAATTATTTATTGATTAAATTTATTGCCGGTCTGATTATTTTTACTGCAATTTGTTTGGAGAACAGAGGTCACGAATACTCTTATTAATTTCCAACAATTAACGGCACTCACAACAACTTCCCAAGGTTATAAAAATAAGAGGCAATAGTTTGTCGAATACTTAATGATAATAGATCAGAAAAACATGATTTGGTCAATCAATTGAAAATACATTAATTTCTAAGAGTTGTATATCAACAACCAGCACATAAAACATAGAGGAACTTTTCAACCATTTTTTTTGTGCAGATTGCATACAGATCAACAAAAATTGTAAAATGAAAATAGATAAGCATTATTGCAAATCTTTAAAAGCACTGCAAGTTTTTGTTTAGTGTGGCAACACTAAAAGATTATTAATTAGTATTAGTCATATTTACAAAATTATCTACTTTTGAGCATTTTCAGTAGTATAGTAGGAGCAGATCTCTGACAGGTTTCCAAAAGACTCTCCAGTTCCCATGGTCTTATGTATCTTTCAGAGCACAAGTTTGAACCCAGGAGAACTGTTTTGGAGGTGAAGTTTGATGTACTGTAACGGTTTTCCCCGTATCTAGGGTCCACTGTCACAGGTACTTGCCAGAGTGCTATATTGGTTTTACTCCTCTCTACTTAACGTGGTAGCATGGCAGTAGAATGAAAAAGCAATGTTGGCCCATCCTGCGCTGGATAGAACCGGATGCTGCTAACAAGCAGGCACAACTGTGGCCACTGTGGCCACACAAGATATCACAAGGTTGATGGGGTAACAATGATTTATTGCTCCTCACACAAAAATAACAATGTCTAAATCAACGCGCATAAATGTAAACTTGGCACCAGTATAGAACAAGAACGGTAGTGACTATAGGCAAGGATTGAGTAATCGCTCGACGAAGTCCACTTGCCAGTCTTTCAAGAATCTCTGATGATCCAAGCATCTTTGTACAAGCGCTATCTAACAACTAACTGCTGAGCTGAATGCAAGCCTATTTATATAAGATAGACAATCAAGCAAGACTAGAAATATATGATTGGTTAATAAAAATACCCCCAGAGAGGCACAAAAGTAACAACAAGCTGGCATACTAACAATGAGTCATAACAGAGATATATGAAAGAACACTAAAGGTGGGAAAGTCTTTCCTGAGCTTGGCTTAGTGCATCTGCACTCTGTGAGCCTTCAATTGTAGCCTTCACTAGTATTGAGTAGATGAGTATGTATATAGATTTGCACAGTGCCGCTCCCTAATCTTCAGCCGGTGCTACTATATATATTTCTTCTACATAAAGAATGCTCACCCGATGACTACGCTTGACTACACAAGAGTACAGCTGACCTGCCGCTCACCCAAGCCAAGCTTAAGGAAGGATTTCTGCCACTAGTGCTCTGACTAACATATATCTATTTATAGCCTATTATTTAGTGTTAGTGTGCCAGCTTATGATTGCTTTTTATGCCTCGCTGGGGGTATTATTTTCAACCAATTATATGCATATGTTATCAGCTGATTACTTGTTTCTTATAAATACTCTTGCATTCCGCCCAGAGGCTCAGTGCTTAGACAGTTCTTGGACAGTTCATAGACAGACGCTCAGATTGTAGAGAGGCATCGAGCAGTAGAGGACTCAGAAGTAACTAGTGTGTAGCAAGCGAACTGTTCTGACCAGTTTTATGTTGAGTATTCACTCAACCCTTGCCTTCAGTTACCACCATTCTTTATCTATACTTTGTGTCAATCATTCACTTTTGTGCATTACAATTAGACATTGTTTGCTTTTGTTGGTAGTAATAGACCATTGTTACCTCCAACTCTGTGATATATGTGAGGCCGGTTGCCTGAACACAATTGTGCCTGCTCTATAGCAGCATCTGGTTATATCTAGCGTGAGAGATAAACCACCAAAGCTTTGCCACTCTACTGCTACGCTACCATTACAGTAGAAACAAAGTCGGACAATATAGCACTCCTTGTACGTACCAGTAACGGTCAACTCCATAAACGGGAAAAGCCATTACACTAGTAAACTAGCAAGAGTGCAGGCGGCGATCGATTAGCTAACACACTGTGCAATTCCATTACATTACGTTGAGATTCCCTGTTGGTATGATGGTTTGAATATTGTTTGGATATAATAGTAAAGTAGGTTGGTATGAAGTTCAAACTCATGTGCAAAAAGTATTTTTTTAGTATATCATGTGTAACGAGAACATTTAGGATGTGTTTTTCATGCCTGTTACATCGGTTTGTATTTTGATTCAGGCCTCTGTAGGTATATTGGTTTGAACATCGATTTGATTATTGAAGAGGTTTGATGATGGGACACATTGTTTTCAATTAGCTTTGGGTGGCATTCTTATTTATTATTGAATGTTATTGAAAACCTTGTTTGTATTTTGTCGAGATGTTTTGGACAATACAATTGATTCCACCTAGAACATTTATGAAAAATGAGTACAGCTTTATTAGGTTATAAATTACGATAATTGCATGACAAAAACTAAAAAATTATAATAGTTGAAATAACAAAACGTATCTTTAGACATGCAAACTATGATAATCTAACAATTAACACCAACAATAGAAAATCAGTATGGCGAAAAATTCTGTTTCGAAATATCATGGAGAATTTAATTCGGAAAATGACACATAATCCATTGTTTTTTATCAATTTCATCTAATAGACGGATTGTTGTTTTAGAAACAAAGCTCTTCATTCTTTCAGATAGAGATTCACAGATGTTTACAGTATCATCTTTGTCACTAATTGCACTCAATGTCGATTCTCTGCTGAAATCCATGGTAATTCTTTGGTGGTATATCGATTTTCGAGGACTTGATGATTTACGTTTGTTTTTGTTTTAACACATTTTGCTGAGAGGTATATTGCAAAGAGTTGCTTTCTGCTCTCATAACAGTGGTGTCCAGAACTGTTTAGTCTCTGAAGGAATTTCATTGTTTAAACTTGTAAGTGATTGTGGAGTTTCTTGTTGAAGATTCTTAAGCTGTTGTGCCCAATTTTTGTTGATTTGTACAACTCCAGTAGTGTGGGTGCTTGATGAGGTTTTGATTAGACTCTCAGACACATTTTGAAGGAATTACAAGTACCATTCAGTCATAGTTCCATTGCTACTTACTGCTAAAAAAAAATTTTAAAAAAATAATCATCAGCATGCAAAGTTTTACCATGAGCATAAGTCAAATTACTATCGAATGTAGACAGCTACATCACTGGTAGATCTCTAACAACAGCAGTGTAAATTATAACATTACATTGACCACAATCTAGTGGAACCGTTGATAAGTTCATGTTTATTGACTAAAAGACTTTGCGGTCTTGAGAGCATTCATCATAGGTTCTAGGAGAGTTCCATTCTCCAGCGCAAACTACATGTACATACCTGTGCCTAATGATAATAAGTAGAACCCAGTTGACTTTCTAATTGAACTGTATTTATCAACTCAAATATTGTGTAGTCTTGAGAGCAACTCTTATAAACTCTATGAGAGCTTCAATATCTGCCGCAAACAACATAACTAAAGATTTTTAATAAGTAATAAATAGAATCTAATTGACTCCCTGATAAAACAGTATCTATCAACACCAACGACTTTCCTGTCTTGAGAGCAAATTCTTAGATTATAGGAGAGTCCCACTTTCTAGCGCAAACTACATTACAAGGCTCCAAAATATATGATAAATAGAATTTAGTATGTTCTTTGATTAAAGCATATTTATTATCGCCGAAGACTTCACAATCTTGATAGCAAAATTCTCAGGTTCTAAGAGAGTTCCGTTCTCAAGCAGTGATTTGTGTGTTTCTGTGTGTGTGCATGAGTGTTTTTGTGTGTGTGCATGAGTGTTTCTGTGTGTGTGCATGAGTGTTTTTGTGTGTGTGCATGAGTGTTTCTGTGTGTGTGCATGGGTGTTTTTGTGTGTGTGCATGAGTGTTTCTGTGTGTGTGCATGAGTGTTGTTGTGTGTGTGCATGAGTGTTTCTGTGTGTGTGCATGAGTGTTTTTGTGTGTGTGCATGAGTGTTTCTGTGTGTGTGCATGAGTGTTTTTGTGTGTGTGCATGAGTGTTTTTGTGTGTGTGCATGAGTGTTTCTGTGTGTGTGCATGAGTGTTGTTGTGTGTGTGCATGAGTGTTTCTGTGTGTGTGTGCATGAGTGTTTTTGTGTGTGTGCATGAGTGTTTCTGTGTGTGTGCATGAGTGTTTCTGTGTGTGTGCATGAGTGTTTTTGTGTGTGTGCATGAGTGTTTCTGTGTGTGTGCATGAGTGTTTTTGTGCATATTTGTGTGATAAGTATTGTGATGGAATTGAGTGAGAAAGTGTGAGTGTATAGATGCGCCGGGAGTTGCCCTTCCTTACCTGCCGAGATGAGATGTATCTGGATGCCTAGCAACAAAGAGACAGCCTGCGTGCCTACAGATATTGGAGCCAACCCTAGCCAGGCGTAGCACAGAACCTCTAGTAGGAGTTGTACCGGTGACCTAATTAATTATTATCGTTGTTGTGCAATACTGTAAGGCGAACGCTAATCCTATGCATTCTTATATGTCTATGACTTGATGCTTTTGGAAGCAACTTGTGTGCACTTATTTCTGTCAGTTAATTATATTTTGAATTAGCCAATCATATGTTATCGTTTTTAGCCAATTGTGTGTCTAGATTTTCAACTGCATGATTTGCATTACTTTTCTGTAAATACTGGGGCAAATCGCCCAAAGCCTTTAGAGCTCTGGAGTAGTTTAGTTAGAGTAGAACTGTGTCGACAAATGTAACGTCGGTGTTCTTCGCAACCCTTAGCTGGAATTTTAAGTCATTGTTCAACGTGCCAGGGTTGTCATACACGCTTTGAAACATCTCTCACTGTTGTAAGTTTTGTATCTTGTTCGAAGAATATAATTATTATTAACAACTGTAACTCTCTCCTTTGCTGTACAACTTGTGAAGCAGTGTAAAGCTTGTTGGTTCGCAACATTCTCACAAGTAATTACACTCTAAGAAATTGTCCACATCTGCCTAACTCGATTGACGAAATAGATTCTGAAGTTAACGTTAGTGAAATTCTATCAATTGCTGAAGTCTGTGCACGTGCTTAGTAAGCAGAATTGATAGTGACACTCGATCTGGCTGTGTCTCGTAGTAGATCCCTGTATTGTTAGAGAAATTCTCCCGTACTAAGACGTATAAATTAATTGGTTAAGTGCTTATTGCAAGCTGTGTTATACTACTGGTTAGTAAAAGCTGCAATATGGATTTCAGTGCTTGAGGCTAGTCGGCTCGCTACCATTTGCCCTAGTATTCAATAGTGTAGGAAGGTTTTAGTAAACAGTGGTCCTGTGAAGGTGTTGAACATGCACATTCATGCAAATCCTTTACAAACAATATCATATGAAGTACCACTGAAAAAGTATACAAAAAAGAGAGTATAGCCTATTACTTACAAAGTTGATGTAGATGCAGCCATGATGTATATTAGTTGCAGGTTGTAGTGAACAAGGTAAATATAATGATTGATACCTCACAGTCGATGAACCAAGTGGGCAATGAATAGTAAAACTATTGGGCCTCTTACGTAAATCCAAAATGAAAAACTGGATATGCTCATAAATCTTTATTAAAACGGAGAGTTTCTTCTAAAACTATAGCTAAAAGTAAATATCCAATAAAACTCTGCTACTCCCCAACTTCACCCCAACCATAAGTCGGTAAAACTAACAAAAAATTTTCATCATAACTCCAATTTGCTCAATTTATGTAATTAATTTTATTACGAGAAACATGAAAAATTACAGCTATAAATAAATAATTAATACAATTGATCATTTAATCCATCACCCGCCAATCACAATGCTAATAAATTTCCATTGGCATGATCCCATCACATTATCACCTCCTTGTTTTGGTCTCAAATGATTAATTTTATTGCATCATTTGGATTATTAGTCAAGCGCGAGAAAAAAACAATATCTGTAAATATATAATAACCTTTTTTGTTATCTTCATTTGCATTGTTCCCTCAATCATCATCAATCTGCAAACCGATAAAGTTTCATTTCATCTTCATCTCTACCCATTTTCACTTTTTTTAAGTTACTTAATTAATTTTATTACGACATTCAAAGAAGCGGAACCCAAATGTAAATTACCAAAAAAAAATTTAGATGTTCAATATTTAGTTACTATGATAAGTAAGAAACCAAATAACACACTCCGACTATGTTTTAGGCTAGTAAAGTGAGTGAAGTCAATTTGAGTGATCACGCATTGTTACTGATTGTAGATGGAAGAAATAATTCATACAGGCGAATTGATGGAAATAATTATTTAAAAAGAGATCAGTTAAATCTAAAAATCATGATTACTCCAGCATATTTTATATCAAAAAGGATAATGGAGTACATAAATAGTTTTTTTCAAAAAGGCTCAAAACTACTTTTTATTTGCAATGCTGAAACTTCCAGGATATTCATGGCATGAAAATGGCAATCTTCAGCAATAAAACTATACAATATTTTCTATATTTATTATTGCCTTGAATAGTTCTTTGTGTCATTTATTTATTTTAAGTTATTGTATTATATTTACATATTTATCAAAAAAGACGAATTAAGTGTTGTGTGTAAGTGACAAACATCAGCTTTCTTGCCACTCATAATAAACAAAACCTGTTTTTTCTTAAAAAAACAACTCTAAAAGATTTTCACATCTCACCCAGCCAATATTATCAATCTTATGTTATCTTTTTATCGTAAAGACAACTCTAAAAGAATTCTGAAGAATTCAGCAAGTTTTATTACTCAAGATTTAACTTTTCGTGGAAAAAGGCAAGTCTAAAAAGTTTCGCTCCCAAGTTTTTTCAACAAAATTATACCAATGATGACTGTTTGTTTCCACTTTTTGAAATCAATTCCAGACAATATTTCATGACTCGCAAATTCATTTGCAGTGTAAACTATTGTGGTTATGTTTTAATTTTTAAGTTAAAATGATTGAAAATTGGTACAATGCAATAACCAACAACAAAAGTTACCATTGCTAATATATAATTACTGTCTTAGAATAATGACTAAGAGTCTGGACTAGTTTGTATGCAGCAGTAATAATTTGGTGGATTTTTATAGCACACACATGTGCACAGATGTCTACAAACTGCTCTGGCATTACTCGTGTAGCAATTGGTTGACCAGAACACCACTAATAATTTATACCGAATTGACCGACCCTGCATCGGTACTATACCGACCCTGTACCGAATATGCATGAGTCAGTACCGACCCTGTGGGAGCCATACCGGGCTGGCAGTAAGTGAGTCACCATAACCTAGGACACGGAAATAACCCTGGAGGAGACAAAAGGCCATCCCTGCAAGATACCTATTTATGTATCCAAAAAAGTAGAGAAACCAAGCCACCGGAAGTAGGACTGCCTACCATTGGCTAGAGAGCCCAGGACTCCGCCGACCACTTCTGGGCTTAGTAACATTTACTGCCATATGCTTGATCTCATTCGCTAAAATTTATATATGTATGCCTTTTTGTTGTATTATCACCTACTTATGTATCATTGGTTGTTTCCATGTTTTACCTCCTGTGCTCTGCCTATAAAAGGCAGAGCTTTTGTTACACACAATCAGTACTGTATCGGGACTTATACTTACATTTATTCTTTGGACAAGAATAAATGCATTTTACTCTAAAGCTCTGAGTAATGCGTCTGAGCCGAGGGCTCTTTACTAGTTGTGGAGTAGAGAACACTCCTTCACTTCTGATTTGGTGATATACCGAACCTGGCATTGCCTCTAGGAGAGAGGTAATTAGTAGCGGCAGGCCAACGGAATGCTACCAACCTTACTGTGCCAGCGAACGAGGAGTTTAACTAGTGCAGTGCTCAGCTAGTGGTTTGAAATCCCTCAAAAAAACCTGTTACAATAATTATTGATGCAAAGACGTATTTTCAGTCTTAAAGTGAACGACAATAGCTTGGAAAAAAAACTGTCAGTATCTTGTATGATTAATGATGTGAGGGTATACCGACAGTTTCAAAATACAAGGAAGAAGTTTGGACATAATTTGGACATAAATCTGTGTGAATAAGCTATAAACAATTAATTAGTTTTCGTGTATTAGAAAATGATACAACCATGGTTGTATTACACTATAATGCTTTCCCTAAAGTTACTCATACTGGTTGACATAATATTCAATATTCATAATGAAAGTACCACTCCATGCTCATTAAAAACAATGCTTTCCATCACCACACAGTTCAATATTCAAACCAATATGCCAACTGCGATTTAAATCAAAATTCAAATGATGTAGGAGCCATGGGCTCAAAAATGCAACCAAAAAGTTCCCATTACACATGATACACAAAGAAATTATTCTTTTGCACATGACTGTGGACTTAGAACAATTCTACTGTACTATCATATTCAAAACAGTATGCAAACCATCATACCAACTGGGAATCTAAACGTAACATAACACTTATTTTCAAAACTCCCTCAAACCAGTTCACATGACATGAACCTAAACGTATCACCTGGTGCACATATAACAACACCTCCAGAAGGCTTTTCTTGGTTAAAATTAGTGCTCAGAAATACATATCATGCCATAAGAACTCATTTGTCCTTAAGAAACTGGTCAGAGATCTGCTCATGTTATAATACTCTTACTTTACTACTCTTCTCACCTCAAACAATCTTTTAACTTCTTCCAGAGTTCTCATTGAACTGAAATCCTCTTCATCTATCAGCTTCCGCACATGCTCAAACAGCTTAGAAAACCCTTGCACCAAGTTGTTTCTCGACTCATTGTCTCCTCCTGCAATAAAAGTAAAAAACAATAAATGTCTGAGCATTTTTTGTGCAAACCAGCAGATTGTCAGAAGAATAAGTTTTAGCTTGCACAATATGTAGGAGTAGTATAATAAGAGCAGATCTGCATAAGAAAACAGTCTTGCCAACATATCAAAGTTGGACAATATGTAGTAGCAAAAGTATTTTTCATTTTGAATATATCTTGCAAACTGCAAAAGAATATCCATTTTTCATTTTTAAAACTCAACTATAAGGTTTTGTTCTCTTTATAGGAAGAAATTTATTTTTCTGGTTCCTAGGGAATAAATATTTTAAATGCAATACTTCACTAACATTAAGATGTGAGACAAATTCATTTCAAATACTTCATCTTTCCATAAAGTATGAAGGATGAATGTCTAAAAAGTTGAGAAAAATTTAAACACTATTTGCGGAGCCTAATGGGATCATCTGCTTCATGTACTTCATACACACAGTCTTATCAACTGTTTTGTAAACTAGAAATACTCAGTGACCTTAAAAACATCTAGACACGCTTTGAGTATGTTGTTTGGTTTTAAAATCTGACTCTTCCATTACACGACACCAATATCCCCTACACCTTCTTTGCCCTCCTGAACCCTCCCACCTCCTCCCAGGATGCTACCCCATATTAGATTGGCCACTTGAAATCCCTTTTCACCACCTGGTTTGTTTTTTTGTTGTTTGTTTGAACTGTGCCTCGAGGGCAACCCTGAATACGGGTCTCATAAGCGGAGCTCGTGTGAGCAGCACCCTATACCCATGCCCGCCGTTACACTGGCTACTCTTCCAAAAAAGCAGAGGGGGATCTTTCACTAGCATGACTTCACAGTTATCATGGAGAGTGCAATCAAACTAGGGACCACGTTATTTTTAATCCCATATCCGACCAGGCAGAGCATATAGGAAGTTGAATATCTCACCCACAGATAACCATACTGGAAATTGAACACCAGATCCTGGATTGAAGTGCAAGCTCTTTAACCACTAGACCACACGTGCCTCCAATGGTTATAGATATAGCCATATGATAACTAAGCAATGCTTACTCTTGCTCTATTAGGCCCCCGTACCAACACTACCTGAGTCCCACAGTTAAAGTTCACCTGTCCACCCTATTCAACTCGTACGTTTTTGGCCCTTAGCTTACATAGATACCCTCCAGGCCCCATTCAAGTCATGACAAAAAGAGGCTGATGTTTCACCAGAGTTGACTACTCTTGGGGGCACAATTACATTAAATTTTAGTTACCCAAATAAAGCCAGAACTACCTGACAAGGACAGGAGCACTTGATGAAGACTTGGAGACTGTGTGCACAAGCTGGCCTATTACCAAAGTGTAAAAAAAAATATTATAATGCGCCTGCTTAATGAGAGCCAATGAAACACTATGATGTCAACCAGACTCTATAGATACAGACTAAGTTGTATTCTAGTCGGTAGTTAACAAGTTGTGGAAAGCAGTGGTTTTATACTGTATGGGTGCTTTCACTGCTATGCAACTGTTATCTTTAGTTGGATTAAGTCTCGGGTGCATGAGTAGAATGCAATGAATTGTTTTGTTGCTGTAGTAATATTGTGTTTTCCGGTGTTATCTTGTCATTTCTGTGACAAGTCTGCTGCCTTTTAATTAATATGTTTATTGCTAGAGCAGTGAAAAAACTTATCAAACAAAATTTCTCATTAACAACTATTTATCTTTTGTATCTTGTCTATTTATTAATATTTATTTATTCATGTTCTTAGTAAGTAATAACATGATTTTTATTTGTTAAAAAAAGTAAATAAGTTCGTTAATTGAAAAAATGATTAATGATAAAAGCTACAGCTAATGTAACATATTATAATAGCTAATTAATTATTATTGATTGCTATTAATAGATAGCAGAAGATTAAATAATAATAAACGAGCGCTGTCGATCTATCAATGATAGTTTGTGCGACTTGTCAGTAGTATAATAGGAGCAGATCCCCATGTGGGGGTGGGTTATATTATACAACTCTTTCAACCTATCATCAGCTAACCGTTAATTTACTTTTAATGAGTTAATGTTTCCGTTGCAGGTGATATGTGATATGGTGATATGTAATAGTGATAATTCAATAAGATGATGAAATAACTATGCCGATTGTGAAGCATTGTTGGCAAATAAAAACTTTGAGTAATTAAAATTATTCAGAAAGAGAAAGGTAACTTTCAATATCTTTTACTCATCCACTGCAAAATGTGATGGCCTCATGCATCCTAGCATTAAAGGAAACTGACTGCAAAAGTTGGATCATTTGTTGTCTTCCTAAGCACATCTCACCCTCACCTTATGCATTCCATTGCATAAGCAAAGGTGCTCTATATTGTTTCAAACAAAATATTAAAAGTTTGACTAAGTATAGTGTACTTTGCCTGTTGCTATGGTTACATCTGTCGTGGGTTGGTGGAAAACATGGTGGTTGGTTGAGATTGATTCTCGGTCAAATCTAAGTCCAGTCTAGGTCGAGTCTGGATTGAGTCTAAGGTTGAGTCTAAGTTGAGACTAGGCTGAGTACAAGTCCACTTTTAAAAAAGGTCAGAAACCTCATTAGAACTCATAATTAACTGCTTGTGCTAATAATCAAACTTTCACAATTGTATATTGCTTCATCTGCACACCTAATACAGTGGAACATAGCAGGAAAACCAAGGAAATTTTTTAGCAATATCACCTTGCTCAAAAAGTTGAATAATAATAAAACTTACTTAGTTTGCACACCTATCAAAGACAGCTACATTTCTTTAATCTCTTCCATCAATGCAGTTAAAATAGTCTGTTTTTCGCAAAAATAGTAAAATCAGTATAATTTTGCTGTAGCTAAATTTGCAAAGAGTCATTACGTTAATTTTAAAAAAATAACCACCGTTAGAAAACAAACCAAAACTAATTTAAAACCTTTTCCGCCAAGCAGTTACTCTAGCAAATGCGTATAAGTATTATAGTAATAGCAGACATCTGACAAATTTCTCAAAGGGCTTACGAAGGGCTTTTCAAGACGCACTTTGTGTGTAGAGTTGTTTTCTCATCAAGCATTATAAAACTATTGAGAAAACTCGCTTGCGTCAAATAAGCAGCAATAGGTATCATGTAGAGGTCTATGGAGGTCTATGACAATGCGTTCGGCAGAAGGGACTATCTGCATTATGATATTATCTAGTGTATTACAGCAAGTAGTTTGTACCATTTTTGTTACTTTTCAGTTCCAAATTACTTTTCAAAAATCTTATTTATTATTATTTAGTGCTTTTGAAGTTTTTTTCTTGGAAAGATAGCCGGTATTCCAGATTTAATTATTATTGTCGTTGTAAAAAAAAAACTACGCCGGAAATACAATTTCGGCAATGTTTTTTTTTTCCCCTAGTATTATCATCAAAGTATACTGATGTTATTGTTTGATTAATTTTTCACATGAAAATTATTAGTTTGATAAAAAAATTTCATTATTTCTTTTGATTTTGATGACAAACACTATAACGTGAACGCCAGTGTATAGATAATAGCGGTTTACCAAAGATAAAACAAATTGCTGACTTGAATAAAACAGCTACAAAAAATTAAAATTTGTTGCAATATCATCTTTTTGCAATCAAAAGAGTCTCTACACAAAACGAATATCTAGGACGCCCTATTTCTATGCGAACAAGCCAAATTTTTGAAAACTCGCTTCATAGCTCTATATAACTTGGTCCGTCTCCGGGAAAAAAGGCGTCTTGGCAAGTGCTGGCTGCGTCTATAGGAATCGTCTTACTGGTGAGAGGGCAACTCCAGATAATTTTCCTGAACACATTTCAGCCTCAGAAAGTTTTAATTAGATCAAATCCTCTTCAAATTAGGCGTCATAGGCCCTTTAAGAGAAACTTGGTTCTCATGGATGCACGTGCCTCTCTGAGCACTAGTTTGAATCCAAGAGAACTCATTGAGGTGTTTTTTGGTTGTACCAGTTTAATTGTTTTGTTTATATTTGGTTTGTATTACAATTTGAATTTTGGCTTTGAATGCCAACATAAGTAGTAATATACGAGCAGATCTCCCTACCAAGTGTTTTTTTGTGGATTAAATCTTGGGGGTTATGCAATGAGTTACGACGTTGGATGGATTCGCCGAGTTTATATTGTATTTTATTTGAGGGGTATTTGAGTGGTATTTGAGTGGCAATTAAGTGGCGTTTGAGTTTTGATTATTTTTTTACTTGATTTGAACTTATATGGCATATAGATTTTGAATGTATGGCATTTAAGTTTTGATAATTATTTACATAACTCGAACTTAATTTGAGCTTATATGACATCTAAATTTTGAATGTATGGCATTTAAGTTTCGATAACTTTTTCGATAGCTATATATATATATTTATGTACATTGAATAGAAATTAAATACTGTATGATTCTATATATTAAAGTTTATATTCTTGAAAAAGCCATAACATAACTTCAAACGAGGTAATAGATGAATATAAACATTCATCTGTTTGAATATATCGTAAAATAATAGGTTTAAACTTGAGCATTAGTTCTTCACTCCACTGGGCTTTAACTAATCTTTGTGTGAGATCTTGATCCCATACCTTTTTCTTAATTTTTTTTAAAAAATGGTTAATATTTACGATTTTAGACATTTTCAAAACTGTCTCAAAATTGTTTTGAATTGTTAGTTTTAATAATGTTTTCTGATTGTCAGCATTCTGGTGTAATGAATGTGGTTGGTACTGTATGGGTAGCTCTCCGTATAAAGATGCTAAAGTTAGCAAATGCTGCGTTATACAGAATAACACAGCTTGCAATGTTAATGGATATTTCGCATTTTCCTGCACGACTACATTTTCTTTGATATACTGGTGATAAATCTCTGGGAGGAAGCCTGTTATTGTATATGGCTTTGAACTCATAATGAACTAAAATAAAAAAGTTATGTGTTAGTATAGGATGATTAAACAGTGTTGTAAAATAATTACATTTTAGCTTCGATTAAAATATTTTTTTTTATTAATTCTTACCTTATCACCAAGAAAATCAGCTGTAGTAGTTGATACTCCTGAGGTTATTGTAGTAGTTGATGCTCCTGAGGTTATTGCTGAAGAGAATGATTTTTTATGTAGAGAGAGTTGTTCTTATATACTATAAGACACTCCTACTCATTTAACTTATAACCAATAAAAACACTCACGCGAAAACTCTATCAGAATAGTGTTATTCGCGTGAAATATTCCTGTTTCATTCCCGCAAAAGCAACGGTTTCCATTCGCGTGAAAATAAAGTATTTATTCCCGTGGAAGCATTGGTTTGTATTCGCGTGAAAATAAAATGTTTATTCCCGCGAAAGCAACGGTTTCCATTCGCGTGAAAATAAATTATTTATTCCCGCGAAAGCATTGGTTTGTATTCGCGTGAAAATGAAATGTTTATTCTCGCGAAAGCAACGGTTTCTATTCGCGTGAAAATAACTTATTTATTCCCGCGAAAACATTGGTCTGTATTCGCGTGAAAATGAAATGTTTATTCCCGCGAAAGCAACTGTTTCCATTCGCGTGAAAATAAATTAGTTATTCCCGCGAAAGCAACAGTTTCTATTCGCGTGAAAATAAATTATTTATTCCCGCGAAAGCATTGGTTTGTATTCGCGTGAAAATGAAATGTTTATTCCCGCAAAAGCAACTGTTTCCATTCGCGTGAAAATAAATTAGTTATTCCCGCGAAAGCAACAGTTTCTATTCGCGTGAAAATAAATTATTTATTCCCGCGAAAGCATTGGTTTGTATTCGCGTGAAAATGAAATGTTTATTCCCGCGATAGCAACTGTTTCCATTCGCGTGAAAATAAATTAGTTATTCCCGCGAAAGCAACAGTTTCTATTCGCGTGAAAATAAATTATTTATTCCCGCGAAAGCATTGGTTTGTATTCGCGTGAAAATAAAATGTTTATTCCCGCAAAAACATTGGTTTCTATTTGGGAGAAAATAAAATGTTTATTCCCGCGAAAGCAACGGTTTCCATTCGCGTGAAAACAAAGTATTTATTCCCGCGAAAACATTGGTTTGTTTTCGCGTGAAATTAAACTTTTTATTCCCGCGAAAGCAACGGTTTCCATTCGCGTGAAAATAAAATATTTATTCCCGCGAAAGCATTGGTTTTTATTCGCGTGAAAATAAAATTTTTATTCTCGCGAAAGCAACTGTTTCCATTCGCGTGAAAATAAATTAGTTATTCCCGCGAAAGCAACAGTTTCTATTCGCGTGAAAATAAATTATTTATTCCCGCGAAAGCATTGGTTTGTATTCGCATGAAAATAAAATGTTTATTCCCGCGAAAACATTGGTTTCTATTTGGGAGAAAATAAAATGTTTATTCCCGCGAAAGCAACGGTTTCCATTCGCGTGAAAACAAAGTATTTATTCCCGCGAAAACATTGGTTTGTTTTCGCGTGAAATTAAACTTTTTATTCCCGCGAAAGCAACGGTTTCCATTCGCGTGAAAATAAAATATTTATTCCGGCGAAAGCATTGGTTTTTATTCGCGTGAAAATAAAATTTTTATTCCCGCGAAAGCAACTGTTTCCATTCGCGTGAAAATAAATTGTTTATTCCCGCGAAAGCATTGGTTTTTGCGTGGACAAAACTAGTTATATTATAAAGAAGGTTGGTATTCATAGGATTTAATCAGCGCAACTTTACCTATTTAAGAGCCACTATTTTCACACAGAAAGCATCCAGTTCTACAACAGCTAGCGGAGAAGCAACATCTACTAAACCTTCTATTGCAACTACTAGGAGCTCACCTTCTTTATAAAGGTAAGAGTAAAAATATTTATTTTCTGTTAGCTAACACAACTAGCTGAAGGCTTATGATCTTTATGATCTTTTAAAATTAATTACGAAAAATTAAACAAAATGTTTTGTTTTTTTAGAATGAATACTCAAGACGAAGGAAGTCAACCAATGAATGAAGAAGCAGAACCCCAGCAAACCTTTTCCCCATCACCTTCTCCTATCTTTGACATGCCAGAAAGTCAATTGGTGGTTGATGAACCAGAATCCCAACAAGATTTTACTTCATTCACATTTCCTACTAACAACCTACCTTCAAAAAGAACATCAATGAGGAAACGATCTTTTATTGATTTGACAAAAGATGATAATGAAACTGGCTCGAAGTGCAAAAAACTAGTTTTGACGGATGTTGGAGATGAAACGCTTTTTCGTCACACCAGAATACCCTTTCAAGATGCTGGAAGTAATGAACTAACCACTCTCACCTACAAGAGCGCCGGGTTAATAAACTCTCTCTCCAGATAGTCTAGAAAAACTTGAAGAATCCATGGAAATCTGCGAACTACCAGTACCAACAGTTATGGAGGTGTTGTCTGTTGAATTTTGTGATGAATCAAAGTGCACCATCATTTACAACTACCGAAAGGATAAGAAGATAACTCGGGTGAAGAGTGGTGTTTCAACCAAAAATAGGACTGCTTGTTAATAAAGCTAAGCAAACACGTCCAATTGTTTTAATTTATATGGGAGAAGGAAAGACAGGAGATGCGATTTTTCGTACCGCTGAATCTCAAGGATGTAATCGAAAGATTAACGATCCATTCAACTCATTGTACGGCAAGAGTTTGAGACAAATACAGGCTTATTTCAGTGTTGCTCACCTACACGATTTTCCGACAGGAAGTGTTATAGCTTATGAGAATCCTGGAATGCTAAGAAAATGCGATACTCGTTGGAACAAGACTGCTGATATTATAGTGGCTAATTACAGATGTATGGTGAAAGGAGAGCTATTGATCGGAGATCTTAGCATCCCTGCTCAAATAGCTTCATCTGTGGTGGCGGAAAAAGGCGGTGTAATCGTATTCAAAGGACTAAAACAAAATACGAACAACATGATTTCCTACGACATCATTCTACTCTCAGCTCTTCAAGCTTTCATTCAAGCCTCAGAACTGTTTGATACTTCGCTGCAACACACCTGTCTCTCCTACTTTGATGAAAATGAAAAAGAGAATTGTCCAGAACAGCATATCGGAGTCTTAATCGATAACACAAAGGACGTGACTCGTCTTCTATGATGGTAAGTTTCATATCTATTTAAAGAAAGATCCGAAGTATTTTTGTAAAATTAATTCATATAACTATGTATGATAGAGTCATTAGTTACTATGTCTTTTAGATATAACTAAAGAGCGCTCCTGAGGAAGAAAATGAGAAGATCTTATTTACTTCTTGCTTGAAACATTACAAAATAATAGTTTTTATGGGTTCTGTAGTGTTTAGCACAAATAATGAGATAAGTTGTATTTTATTCATTTTATTTGTTATATCAAATAAAAATCAATTATAATAATTTATTTTAACAATTTACTTAGTAAATTAGTTCCTTGTATATGTACACCATCTATTCCTTCTACTGTATTATCTTCTATGAACTCGAAGTTAGGATAGGACTGTATGATAAATCTCCGTATTGAGTGATCTCTCATCTCACTATCCCCTATGTCTCGTAAACTTCTAACAATTTCATCCATACTCCATCCTCTACTTCTCAGTAAACAAAAGTATACACAATAATCGCCACATACAGTTGACAAAAAATTTTGTAGTTGTGTTTCATTGCTTCGTATTGTTTCATATCCTCCATGAATACTTAGTATTTCATTTACATCCGGATAAAAGGAAACAGAACGCCCAAATGAGTCAAAAAAATCCACCTCTGAATCATTAGCGTACACAGCCAACCAATGCTCTCCAGGTTGGTGAGAATAATGGGTGTTGAATACGAAACAACCTCTTGGAAAATTTCAAATTTGCTTCCAAAACTGTTCTCTAGCTCCAACATGAATCCCTACGCTTTGACATAAAACGTCTGAAGATAAGATCGAACGAATTTGCATGGTATTCATCTCTAACTTTCTGTTTAAAGCACTGCGTCTCCCCCGATAGTTAATTGAAGAATGCTATCCATCTCCAGCACACCGTCTTTTACAAAGTATGCTACCAAGGATAATCCATCAGTCGTGTTAGTGCTAAAACGAGTTTCCACACTTGTTGTGACATTTTTCATAGAGTGAAATCCTTCTTTAAGAAAATCACCAGTCAAATCAAATCCATAAAGTGTAGTACCATCAAGGTATTGTTCTTTCGTAATACCGAGACTATCGCCTTCAAGCAAAGTTCCGGTAGCGTGTAGAAACTGATGATATTCTCTTCCAAAAACCCCTCCAGCATAATTTGGCTCAAATCTTCTTCCAATTGGACAATCACCAACTCTCAATACAATACTATCAACATTAGCGTGTGTCTTTCTATATGGATTCAAGGCAAAACGTCCGTTCATTGCTTTGTGATCAACTAAACCTAAATAGATCTGTTTAGGTTTTTGTTTGTTTTCTTCCAAAGTGATGTCAATCTGCGCAACCCCAGCACGAATTCCATATAGTTTTATCCGTTTTCGATCAACTGGATAAATGTAGTTGTGACCTTCCAACGCCAAACTGAGTTGGGAGTTTTGTATTGTAGGATTCACCTTAACTTTACAAAGATGAAGTTCAAATTTATCAATTCTAATCTTTGCTCCTCCATTAGGCGCCTCATCTGCAGCAAACAAAGCTAGTTTGCCAGAGGCGCGCTCAAACTCCAGCTGCATACTAGGACCTGGAATCATTAGTTTTTTCTGCTGAAATAATGCAAGATGAGGTTTTCCAGTTAATTCTATTGTCTTTCCACCTATGAGTAGAGCTCTCCTCTTTTTCTTATCTGCGGTTTTATGATCAACAGCGTCTTTGCTAGTTGAATCATCATACAGCCATCCTTCCATTTTACCTTGATATTTCTTTCTTTCTGCACTGTTTTCGAGTAGTTGTGAAAAGTAGGAGCGTAAACCGTAGTTGTTAGCGTATTCAACGGTGGTTCCTTCTATCGACATTTTCAACTCACTGAATAATGTATGCATTGAATCCCCCATCCACACAACTGCATCATCATCATTACCTGTAATATTGCTTCCATCATCTTGAACAACTGTGGCTTCAACTTGCAGAAACGAGTTGTAGAGATCTGTGTAATGTTCAGTGCTCCCTGACAAGGTTAACTCAATACTACCATAAGGATCTAACCTATCAGGTCTGATGACAACATACTCTGATCTTTCTACCGGTATGTTTGTTGGTTCCGTAGCAAATACATCCAACGTTGGATTTATGTTGTAGGAAGAACCTTCCAACTTATTACCTGTCGTTCCATTTAGGCTAGCCATCTTTTGCGAATGATGATTGCTTGAGGTGTTACTGCTTAATGAATATAGTTATCAAGCTCTGCTGTCTTTATAGCGGATTCTGCTACTATTAAAATATGCCACGTTTACCAACACCTCTTCTCTTCTTTCCACCTTTTGTTTTTCTCCTTTTCATACTATCTAGACGGACTGCATTGAGCACATCTCCCCCCCAGATCATTCAACTCTGCCAACCCCCTCTTCTTTGCTGATGCTGCAAAGCTTTGTCCATCGATGACATCACGCGCTACATTTTCACCTACAGACAGTGCTCTTTTCCCCAAACTAATTGCTCCTCTTTTCAGCATTGGTGCTGCATATTTAAGTATACTTGAAAAAATACTACCAAGTCCATTTCCTCTCATATTAGGCATCACCCGCCGTCCACTATACACTCCAATTCCATTTCCAGCTTGCATCTTGTTGTACTCATCAAAAAAATCTTTTGAGTCCTCAGGGGTGTATCGTACCAAACTCATTATAATATTTTCTCTCTAAAGTGAACCGTCAACACAACCTTTCCACCATCAAATGGTATTCGTTGGCCGTCGTCACTCCTTATAAGTACTTGAATCAGATCACTATTTATTGATGAAGCATCAACATAGTGAGGATTTTTAAATTCTTGATACACAACACTATTCTTGTTTCCTTGAACCGGAACTACTCTCAGTAAAGGTACATTCGTACCTCCTACCATTCTATTATCAACAATGTTGGAATAAACATACAGAGATGTTAAACCAGAATTTATATCAGGGGGTGAGATATTATTGTATCTACCATGAGGGTACATAGTTTTTGGTTCAAATCCAAAAATATATGCTATATCTTTGGAAAAGCTTATGGCAGTATCAGGATCGCTGTTAGTTAGTAAAGTGGTGTTGGTGATCTTGTTGTAGGAGGTGGCAAATTTTTTGTCTAAATCCATTTCACTCATTCTCTTTCGTATAATCTCCTCCAACTCCTCCATACTATCATATCTTCCATTACCGATTAAGATGAAGGACTTTTCGCTTTTACCAGAGACATTAGTCTTTTCTAGATATATTTTCCCTTCGGTAACATTCTTCCAATTATTAGAATAAGACATATCTAGCAGAGCTACCTCCCATTTTCGACCATTGATAACCAAATATTTATACAGTCTCACTGTAAATTCGGAATTGTTATTATCAGGAAACTCTTCACCGCTAGAGTTTGAGGGTAAAGTTATCAGCATTGACATTTTCTCAACGTATGATGATTATATCAAGCGTTCTTTCCTTATAAACTATTCATCTACCCACTCGTTGAACTTTTCTCCGTATCCTAACCACTTAACCAGAATCTGTCTTTTACCTCTTCTCATTCTTCTTCCCAATATCTTTTCAATTCTGAAAATCATGGGTTTTTTTACTTTTTGCAACTCTTTTTCGTAAAAGGTGCCATCAATCATCTCCTCAGCCAAATCTTTTACCCTATATACAACAGGTTTTTCATCAATAAGTACATCAGTGATTATAAAAATCTCAATCGTCCAATTCGGAGTGTATCCTCTTTCAAACGCTCCTCTTGCCTTACTTATTCTCACATAATCCCCAATCTTTAGTTTTGCTTCTTGAGCTAAACTATGTTCACCGCCTTCATACACACAATTCCATACAAGTTCCTGATTTTGAAAATTCACATCATTCGGTCTCATACCTAGAGCACCATGAATTGTTTTGTTGTATGCATCAACCATTTCTGGTAAAACATCAATGTATCTGTCATCATCTTTATATGTCAAATATCTATATATCTTCTCTTTTAAAGTTCTGTTAAAACGTTCCACCATCGATGCCTTTATCGTCTCATTTTCTGTTGTAAAGCGCTTGATTTTTTTCCGCCAGGAGAGTCTTTACATTGACATTGTCAAACTCTTTACCTTTATCGGATTGTAAAGCTTTATAGTTTTCCCCTTCTAGTATTCTTCTCAATCCTCTTGCCACTACCTGCCCTGATTTGTTGATGAGCGGCACAGCCCAACCTTTTCTAGATAGAGTATCAACAGCAGTCAGTAAAAATGCTGTATTATTATTTTCTTCTTTTCGAGATCGAACATCCATCAAATCTACCTGTAACTGTTCCCCTATTCCAGCTACAATTGTAGGACGGCGTTTAAACTTAGTTACAGCTCTTTTATGTAACGTGTAGGCATCCTCACCACTCAACCATTCACGGATTCTTTTTTCCCCCTCTCGCTTTCTACGAGCTTTCAATAAAGCTCTAGCTCCTCGTAGAGATGTATGTAATGCAGGATTGTAATACAACTCTTTTAGCGTGTCGATGTCCATGAATTAGTACCTGGAATGACCAACTTTTTCTTCTGACTCTTACGTGTTTGATGCGGGGATTTTCTGACAGTTGTGATTCCTTCATCAGTTAGCAAGCTTTTAAATCTACTGTAATTGGTATTTCCCAATTGTATTTTACCTCCTTCAGTTAGAACGTCTCGTAGTAAAGTTTTGGAAGTCTTAGGATTCAACCAATGTTCTCCAATTTTCAGTCTGTTCTTGTCCGAGTCGAATCTACCAATTTTACTCAGATTATTCAACATTCTGACAGCAATCGTTTGATCACTCTTTTTTGTTGTTAAAGCATGCCAGCACTTATCACTTTTTGGTTGAGTTTCTGAATATTCAAGTCTTAAGCAGCAGATTGATGTATTAAATAACCCTCTAGGCCTACTCAGTCATGATTTACAAGCTTGCCAAAATGCCATTGGCCTCAAATGCTCGTCGCATCAGCTGAAATTTAGCTTACTATAACTTCCATTGATTGCGGTGTACGTCATCTTCGGGATGTGGGCGTGGTCAATTATAATAAGTAATGGCAAAGTTTTATAGATGAAGTTACATCGTTTGCGTTTAAAATGAAATCTGATTGGGCAATTCATTTAGTCTTAGGTCTACTGAAGGCCATTGCAACAGGAATAAACAGTCCTTACGAAGACACCCAATCAAAAACTGGTTCTAAGATTTAATGTTAGTAGTAATATATGAGCAGATCTCCCTACCAAGTGTTTTTTTGTGGATCTGACCTTGGAGTTGAGACAATGGGTTACGGCGTTGGATGAATTCGCCGAGTTTATATTGTATTTTACTTGAGGGGTACTTGAGTGGTATTTGAGTGGCATTTGAGTGGCATTTGAGTTTTGATTAGTTTTTTACTTAATTTGAACTTATATGGCATATAGATTTTGAATGTATGGCATTCAAGTTTTGATAACTTTTTTACATAACTCGAACTCATATGGTATCTTGAGAGAGAGGGGAGAGGAGAAAGGAGAGAGGAGAGATGGGAGCAGAGAGAGGAAAGAGAGGAGAGAGATTTTTTAGTTTTCTATACATTCATGTATATATGGTTAGTTATGTACATATTTATGGCTATATTTATATCTACATAGAGAGAGGAGATATATCTACATTGAACAAATATATTGATCAAAAATGAAAATTATATGTTTATATACCTGATTACATAATGAGGGGTACTTGAGTGGCATTTGAGTGGCATTTAAGTGGCATTTGAGTTTTGATTATTTTTTTACTTAATTTGAACTTATGGCATATACATTTTGAATGCATGACATTCAAGTTTTGATAATTTTTTTACATAACTCGAACTCATATGATATTTTGAGAGAGAAGAGAAGAATGAGGAGACTACATTGAATCAATATATGATTATATACATTTATTACATAATAAGTAGCAAAATATTCTTGTATAATATAGCTAGAGTTAGTAAATACTAAGTAATTCAAAGCACTACAACTTGTAATGACAATCAATGGTTGATAGTCTTTTTCTTTACAATGTTGTCATTGTTGTACTGATGTTATAACTAGGAAGGAAGACTTCTGTTCTATGTACTTTTGATTCCATAATGAACTAAAATCAAAATTTATGTATTAGTATAGGATGATTAAACAAAAATGTAAAATAATTACATAAATTTGAATTATAGTTCTTTTTACATTGGTTAGTTAACATTATATAGTAAAGGGAAGTAACTCACCAAGTTATATTGTTCAGTTTGTTTTTTCTTGAGCATAATTTTCATCAAGTGTTTTTGATTCTCTCTCTTCTATCTAAAGCAAAACAAAAAATAATTGCTTTATAAATAAATATTATCTAATTGGAAGTATTACTTATATCAGTTAGTTTACATTGAATAAAAAATACTCACTATGTTGTCTTGTCTGACATGCTCTTTTTGAATATAGTTTTCACCAGGGGGTGCTGGTTCTCTCAAAGATGTAGAAGATGTGTTTCCCACTCCCATTGAAAGCACTAAGACCTTGTTCTCAACAACCTCATCTGTAGTAAAGTACTTCATCTGGTTGGAATCATCAAGTTTGTTGGATAGGTTTTGAGCCGTTTCTATCGCTTGTAATGCTGTGAATGTGATTATATCATGTCGATGATAACCAAATCTACTAACTTCACGATTTCTTACAAGTATGACTCCTGTTCCAATTTGTTTGACGTTGCTAGCGTGTTTTTCAGGTATATATAGAACTCCCATCATCAAACCATCATATTGCAAACATCTGTAGTTTACCAGTAGCGCATTCATCACCACATCTCCATTAGGTAATGTTAACTGAGTTGATATTTGAGGAGATTCAAAACTGATTACACTTCCAACAGCAAATTGCGAGAGCGTTGCGATACGAACCATACTGATCAACTGAGTAGGTGTTTTTTTTTTATTAATCTACTTAGCTGTTTAGCTTCCTCAAGGGAAATATTGGATGGGAAGTTGATAGGGTGAAAGATTGGATGCTTGTCTGAATCGAATCCCATAAAAACCACCAGTTTTGGAACATCCGGTTGTGTTGGAGCTAATTTGTTGTAATCCTCATTTCTCACCATAGACCTCACTTGTTGTCTGTTGCCAAATGTTTCGATATTGTAGCGGATAATGCATAAGTTTTTATATACATCCTCAGTTGGTCGTTCGATGGAGACTATCTCGAGAAGTGATGGCGTTTGATTTAAGTGAAGTGGTTGAAACCTTCCAATCATTACTCTGTCATTGGTATCGCAAGAATTGAGCAAACTAGCAGCATTTTTTGACAAGCAGGAAAGATGAGAAGGAGATGGTGCTTTCAAAGTCCAAGTATAGTCAATCGTTTTATTTCTATCCGAATCCCATGGCTTTGGTCGAATTGTGTTCAGTTTCCTTCTTATTAGATGTGAATCAGGAGGGATATTTTCTTTATCATCAGAGTATGGTTCGAATGTTGAGAGAAATGAGGTATTACGGTCTTCATTCATATTCAGAGCGTTCAGTCGGAAGTTGGAACTGAAAAGAGAGTAAAAAATATGTAACAAATGGCTGGAATTTGAAAAATATTTTGAAAAGAATAAACTAACTAGATATTTATAAAATAAACACATAATCAAAACCATAATAATTTTTCTGATGCGTTATGGTGAAACTATTTGATCTTTTATTAATAAGAACAAAATATTAAAACATAAAATTAACTTTCTGAAGTATTATAGCAAAACTAGTTGAAGTTTTTTATCAGTATATGTTAAAGAATTATTTAGTGATTCTCACCTTATTGAGTTTCAAGTAAATGTAGTAGTTGGTGTGTAGATGTTGCTTCCTTGCTAGCTATTGTAGAACTGGATGCTTTCTGTGTGAAAACACTGGTTCTTAAATAGCTAAAGCTGTACTAATTAACCCTATGAAACCTTTATAATATATCTATGACTCAGCAGTTTTTTCACGCGATATTCCCGCGAAAGCTTTGGTTTTTATTCGCGTGAAAATTATTTTTTTTACTCCCGCGAAAGCAATGGTTTCTATTCGCGTGAAAATAAACTATTTATTCCCGCGAAAACATTGGTTTGTATTCGCGTGAAAATAAAATATTTATTCCCGCGAAAGCAACGGTTTCCATTCGCGTGAAAATAAACTATTTATTCCCGCGAAAACATTGGTTTGTATTCGCGTGAAAATAAAATATTTATTCCCGCGAAAGCAACGGTTTCCATTCGCGTGAAAATGAAGTATTGATTCCCGCGAAAGCTTTGGTTTGTATTCGCGGGAAAATAAAATTTCTATTCCCGCGAAAGCAACGGTTTCCATCCGTGTGAAAATAAATTATTTATTCCCGCGAAAACATTGGTTTGTATTCGCGTGAAAATAAAACATTTATTCCCGCGAAAGCAACGGTTTCCATTCGCGTGAAAATGAAGTATTGATTCCCGCGAAAGCTTTGGTTTGTATTCGCGGGAAAATAAAATTTCTATTCCCGCGAAAACAACGGTTTCTATCCGTGTGAAAATAAATTATTTATTCCCGCGAAAACATTGGTTTGTATTCGCGTGAAAATAAAATATTTATTCCCGCGAAAGCAACGGTTTCCATTCGCGTGAAAATAAAGTATTGATTCCCGCGAAAGCAACGGTTTCCATTCGCGTGAAAATAAAGTTTTGATTCCCGCGAAAGCTTTGGTTTGTATTCGCGAGAAAATAAAATTTCTATTCCCGCGAAAGCAAGGGTTTCCATCCGTGCAAAAATAAATTATTTATTCCCGCGAAAACATTGGTTTGTATTCGCGTGAAAATAAAATATTTATTCCCGCAAAAGCATTGCTTTGTATTCGCGTGAAAATAAAATATTGATTCCCGCGAAAGCATTGCTTTGTATTCGCGTGAAAATAAAATTTTTATTCCCGCGAAAGCAACGCTTTCCATTCGCGTGAAAATAAATTATCTATTCCCGCGAAAACATTGGTTTGTATTTGCGTGAAAATAAAATATTTATTCCCGCGAAAGCAACGGTTTCCATTCGCGTGAAAATAAAATATTAATTCCCGCGAAAGCATTGGTTTGTATTCGTGTGAAAATAAATTTTTTATTCCCGCGAAAGCAACGCTTTCCATTCGTGTGAAAATAAATTATTTATTCCCGCGAAAGCATTGGTTTGTATTCGCGTGAAAATAATTTTGTTATTCCCGCGAAAGCAACGGTTTTCATTCATGTGAAAATAATGCTGATTCATAGCAGTGCAACTTAAGCTATATAAGAAGCACTGTTTTCATACAGAAAGCATTCACTTCATCGTTAGTAACTGAAGGAAGAAGATCTACTACATCATCATCTACTACAACCCTCCTTCTTCATCATTTGAGTTACATAGGAAACAGCTGAAGTTCAAACAACTATGTATATAATTCATCTAATTCAAAGAACAACAAGTCTTCATTTATGATGTAAGTATTTATATTTCGTTTTAATTGTAATCAATTTAAGCGTGAAGACATTTTCTGAACAAAAAACAAGATTATTCACTATTTAAGATATCAAAAAATGTTGTATGTAAGTTTTAATTATGGTTATTCTTATTATTTCAGGGCTTCAAAATGAAAAAAGTACTCCTTCTTCATCCGAATTTTATAGAAAGCAGCTCTCAAGTTCAAACTAACTGAAGGAAGAAGATCTACTACATCATCATCTACTACAACCCTCCTTCTTCATCATTTGAGTTACATAGGAAACAGCTGAAGTTCAAACAACTATGTATATAATTCATTAAAGAAAAACAAGTCTTAATTTGTGATGTAAGTATTTATATTTTGTTTTAATTGTAATCGATTTAAGCGTGAAGACATTTTCTGAATAAAAAACAAGATTATTCACTATTTAAGATATCAAAAAAATGTTGTATGTAAGTTTTAATTATGTTTATTCTTATTATTTCAGGACTTCAAAATGAAAAATGTACTCCTTCTTCATCCGAATTTTATAGAAAGCAGCTCTCAAGTTCAAACTACTAGGAATATCATTCATTTTAATTCAAAAGAAAAGACAAGTCTTCATTTCTGATGTAAGTATTTACGTTCTATTATAATAGTAATCAATTCAAGTATATTGAAAAAAAATTGAAACCTTAGTCTTTTTTTTATTTTTTTTGCTATAAAGCATTATCATTTTTTTTTAGAATAACAACGAACTAGATCAAAGGAAAAGAACTTTCCAACAAAACTTCAACTTGAGTAATAACTGAAGCTACTACTTATATTATATATAAATAATGTGTCGAGTAACAAACAACAGATATGTAGCAAACACTATTTATAATGAAAAAAGAGAAATGCAAAAAACTCGAAATTGTTTTGAAAATACTAAAGACTGCGCTGAATGGATAGATGATAGTTTACTCGTTACTTCATCGTTGTTTTTACAACGAACTTTTCCTGATACCACTGCAATAACTTATGTCGTCGCAACTTATCCGGATAATCACTGTAGTCTTTTGTCATTAAAATTACAAAAAACTATTGCGCAACTTTCCCCATCGGACTTTTTCAAGTTCATTTACAATGAACTCTCTTTTTATGAAAGAGAGGCTTTAATGCTTGATGAAAGTTATCGAAGAAAATCATTTCTTACAAATTGGAGACGAGTAGGTAAACATTGTGGTGAAAACATGGCTGCAGCTGGTTTCTATTACCTTGAAAAAGACAACGCTGTTCGATGTGTTTTTTGCCAAGGGGTATTACTAAACTGGAAGGATGAAGATGAACATCCGATGAAAGAACACGCTAAAAGTTTTCCGTTTTGTCGATTTGTTAGAGGATTTAACACTCACAATCGTCTGTATAGACCTAGGAAACTACTTGCAGATGAAATGAAAAACATCTCAATTGTCAAAAGTTATACGATGGAAGAACAAAAGATCAGAAGAGGAGATTTAACTGCAGAAGTATTACCTCTAGGTATATCAATTGATCGTGCTGATACACCACGTTTTGCTACTGAAACATCTAGAGAAGACAGTTTCAAACAATGGAAGGGTAAAGTCTCCATGAAACTCCTTTCCAATGCAGGTTTCTACTATACTAAGTTCGGGGATAGTGTAAAATGCTTCTTTTGCTCAGGTGAACTTAAAGAATGGAAAGAGAGTGATCTACCATGGGAGGAACACTGTCGATGGTTCCCAGACTGTTATTTTTTACTCGGGAGTAAAGGTGAAGAGTATGTTGAGGATGTTTACATGCGAACGGAAAAAGGCAAAAGGTGTAAGCGACGGGTTGAAAAATATCGAGAAAAATTAAAACAAATAACGCGCAACAATGACACCGAAGAAATGAAACTTATTTGCAAAAAACTAGGATACAGTCAAAACGATATCGAACAAGTTTTAGTGTTAAATGGAAAACCTTTTGAGCGAATAGGTTTTATGATTGAAGCCTTACATATTTTTGAAAATGATTTTACAACTGTTGAGAATTCGTCAACACTGTTAAAAAATGATGCTAAATCAATTGATTCGTTAAAAAAAGATAAAGATCCGCTGTTAAAAAATGATGCTGAATCAATTGATTCGTTAAAAAAAGATAAAGATCAGACTAAGCAAAGCAAACTCGCTCAATGTGTGTCTGAGACGCATGAAAAAAAAGTAATTGCAAATCATATCTCTCTTCCATGTGGTCATCTCATTTACTGTAGTGAGTGTAAGGAAAAAGCGCTTACTGAATGCTCATCAGAAGTAAAACCTTGCCCAATCGATGGTTGTCAGGTTGAAATTAAAGCATTTATGAAGATCTACATGAGCTAGCATAACAATTAACCTCAAAAAAAAGAAAAAGTAATGAATGATTAAATAGATGTTTCAATTTGAAAACGTATCATTCGCGTTTTGTAATTTAACGGAATAACAACAAATATGTTACGTGTTGAAGACTTTGCTCACCAAGAAGCTTCCGATGCTATAGGTCCTAAGACTTTTTTGGCTGAGGTTTCTGATGAAATGTTGAGGATTTATTTTACGGAGGAATGTGTATACTGTGTACTAGGAGGAAGTTTTTACAAGCAAGCAACCAATATATCGCTACTAAACTGTTACTGTTCACACGTTGATGACAAATGTATCACTTGTAAAAGATATGCTGAAATGGTTGAAGGCGCTACACCTACCAAAAAAGAATTGGGTGATGCTATCGACTGGATTGATAGAAGACAAGTTTTGAAAAATGCTAAAATGGGTTTTTTGGTGCATGATGAATGGATTAATGCTTTTTTGGATCTTTCCACTGATGATTTGAAGTCTCCCTTTTTGTTAACAAATTTGAGAGCACGATTAAATCCCTACCTATTACCTACTAGTCAGAGCAAACTGGCTTATCAACGACTAAAGGATAAATTACTTGCGATAGCAGAAGGATATCCATACGCTTACACTCTTGATGAAAAAGAAGACTCAGTCAACCCGATAATAACTATTGATTCGACAAATATATCTGAAGACTCATAAAAGAACTGCTACAAAAAAAGTTGCTTCATTTATCTCTGAACTACAGCAGAAACATGAGTGGAAAAACTCAAGGATTCAAGTCAATTGGTACATTGGCTGATTTTGTTCCTAAGTTCATAAGGACTCATTTTGAACACATTCCTTTAGAGCGTTCGAATCCTCTTTTTGTTCAACTCATCACCGAAGAAGTATTTTATTTTGTGTTAGGATTCAATCTAGTTCGTAAATCAATACAAAGCATGCTTTTGAGCTGTAATTGTATTTCAAGAGCAAATCCTCTCGAATGCTTAAACTGTTCTAGGAGCTTTGATCCAAAAGTATGCTGTCCGCAAGACAAGTTGATAGATTTTGAAGATCTCAAAAGAGCGATCGAACTGGTTGATATAAAGCAATGTTTGAAAGATGCTGAACTGGGTGATT
Source organism: Cryptosula pallasiana (assembly GCA_945261195.1). Lineage (NCBI taxonomy): Eukaryota > Metazoa > Bryozoa > Gymnolaemata > Cheilostomatida > Cryptosulidae > Cryptosula > Cryptosula pallasiana. Next base: position 20,356,485 of record OX183136.1, read on the forward strand.
TGATAGATATTTCGATTTTAAGAGGTTTGACTTCATTTCGCTGGACAGAAACACATGTTCTTTTGTCTCAATCTCGATTGGAACCATACTTACATTTTGGTAACCACTTTGATGAGATTGTTTCACATCTTCAAAATCGGTTGAGAGAGCTGAACAAGCCGCTAGCCTCTTACATATAAATAGAAAAAAACATCAAGAAAGAAAGTATTCAACTTTCAACACTGAAAGCGAAAACATTTTAAAAAATGAGCTACGTATTTATCTTGCTACTGGCACTAACATTTCCCAATGTTAGTGGAGTATTCTATACCAACGAAATTGATGAATGTATAGCCGGAGCTATGGATAAAAATGATGTCTTGTTTTTTTCACCTTTCAAAAGGACTATACGATATAAAGATGAAAATGGAAAAAACTGTGTGCGGCTCTACCCTCCCGACTTATTATATTGTGGTTTTTTCATCCCTCAAAGCGCTTCTTGGATCTGCAAAGAAATAACTTCTACAGATTCTGTGTCTTGTGATACACCAACAAAATACACTCTGAATCAGGAGGAATGCGCAATAGGGGTTAAAAATAATACGGAAGGTCTTACTCAAAATACAAAACTATTTTGGAATGATGAATTATGTGTATTTGAATACAACACCTCACGTTTGATTTGTCCACCAACAGAAGAGTTTGAGACAACCAACTTTGCATGTGTGGAATGCAATCGTTTGACCAACAGGGAGCCAAAAATAGCTACTATCATCACTAACATCAATGGTATTGAAGGTGTAAATTTGTCATTTTCGAGTTTTGAAAGTTTGAAGTCTGTTCAAAACAAGATTATCATCAGTATCACATGTCAAGGAGATACCAAAGACAAATGCAATCCCAAGGTTATAAATATAGAGCTTTAGTTGAAGCATATTAACCAAAGACCACCGAAATGCAAGACAGTTAACTCTAGATGATGAAAGCATAAACTAGGTTAAAAGTCTCTCTCTCTGAATAAAAAAAAATGAGATATTGCATCTATCTCCTATTATTCCCAATCCTAAGCGGTTATTGTCTTGTAACAGAGTTTACACCATTCACTTTATCTCATAGAGCGTCTGGATGTTTTCGGGGAATTCTTAATATGGAAGCGGTTGATTCAGTAACTCGTATTTTAAGAAAAAACTTAAAATATCGTATGCGTAGACTCACATGTTTCATGGAACCTACTCACCTACGTAGAAGCTGTGACACTTATGATATGTGGCCTCAACACTACTTTGTTTGCAAAACCGACGAAGCTTTAAATTACATTCGTTTATACGATGAAGGATTACTAACTACGACTCGAAGAACAACTCCAACAACAACCACTGCGACTCCACATACAACGACAACAATCACCACAACTCCACAGACAACGACGACAACAACCCCGACGACAACCACTACAAACAAGCCAGTAGTTCCGGCTTTATCACCATCAATTCCATCTCTTCCACAAGCTCTGGGTTTAGTCGATTTAATTTTGGAACAACCAAGCCCTACAAACTCTACTATATACAATTCTGAAGAAATCGAAACTACTACTGATTGTGTGTGTGATAGATACATCATATGCGAAAACAATTCAGTATCAATTACAAATTCAACACCGTCGATTTATAGAGTTTTTATTTATAATGATTTGGAGGGTTTTTCAAAACTTTCTCTGTCTATATCGGAAAATAGTAAACTTAAGCTTGAAGAAAATCTTCTCATCATCATTGAACCTGAATGTGATGATATTTCTTGTAAAGTCATCAAATACTTTACAAATTAAAAAGTTTTTATAGACTTTAACTCTATATATTCAACTTATTACACTCTATTATGATATCTATTTTATCACATTCTCCTTTTTTGTAAATTTGTACAATTAGATGAAATTTAACCATTTAGAGAATGATTTCTTTTTGCAAAAAATTTATGAAAATTGAATGAAATGAAAAAAAGACTATGTATTAATTGTTTTTACTTAGTATTTACTGACTCTAGCTATATTATATGAGATTTTCCCTACTTGTTACATAATAAATGTATATATTCACATATTCTTTCATTTTTAATCACTGTATTTATTCAATGTAGATATATCTCCTCTCTCTCAAGATATCATATGAGTCGGAATTACAGAAAATTATCAAACCTTAAATGCCTTACATTCAAAATCTAGATACCCTATGAGTTATAATTATGTATACAGTTACTCCCTACTTATTATGTAATCAGGTATATAATCATATAATTTTCATTTTTGATCAATATATTTGTTCAATGTAGATATATCTCCTCTCTCTATGTAGATATAAATATAGCCATAAATATGTACATAACTAACCATATATACATGAATGTATAGAAAACTAAAAAATCTCTCTCCTCTCTCATCTCCCATCTCTCCTCTCTCCTCTCTCCTCTCCCCTCTCTCTCAAGATACCATATGAGTTCGAGTTATGTAAAAAAGTTATCAAAACTTGAATGCCATACATTCAAAATCTATATGCCATATAAGTTCAAATTAAGTAAAAAACTAATGAAAACTCAAATGCCACTCAAATGCCACTCAAATGCCACTCAAGTACCCCTCAAGTAAAATACAATATAAACTCGGCGAATTCATCCAACGCCGTAACCCATTGTCTCAACTCCAAGGTCCAATCCACAAAAAAACACTTGGTAGGGAGATCTGCTCATATATTACTACTAATGTTGAGGTTTACTGTTACTCGCCATTTTTCACCTGGCTTCAATTTGCACGCTGCACGCATAAAATCGGAATTAGTGGTTTCTATCAATATGGACGCAATTAGTGCACACGCATAGTAAACAAAATCAACGCTTGTTTCTTACGCAATTTTCATATGTGAAATGGCAACAAGAGACGATTGCGGGATTGGCCAGGTTGTCCAATGTAATGACAATCACAAACAAAGGATCATCTCATCTTATCCTCCTTCCATGAACAGGATAAAAAAAATTGTGCTTCTTTTGGTGAGTAAGGGAACAATAAATGGTATTTATACAATAATGGACAGACAGTAGTATGTAGGTAGAATAATAATAAATAAAATAATAATAAAAATAAATAGCGGCATCTGATTGGTCAAATAAATACTGTGTCGTGAAAAAGTAAATTCCCGAAGATGACGTCAATTTTAAGCAGTGTAAAAATTGGCGAGCATTTCTGGAAGAGGGGTATTTTGCAGGCTTGTAGATCAGCACTGAGTAGGCCTAGAGGGTTATTTAATACATCAATTTGCTGCTTAAGACTCGAATATTCAGAAACTCAACCAAAAAGTGATAAGTGCTGGCATGCTTTAATTCAGTTGCTTTTTTTTCAAACTCTTTTAAATTTTCGCTTTCACTATCATGCTCATCTTCTCCATCAGTAAGAAATGTATTTCCAAGTAGGGTTGAGTCTTCAGTATCAAACAACCTCCCTTTTATTAATTCCATCCCGATGTCATCATCATCATCCATTTTCACTGATTCTAACTCAATGTCTTTATGAGCATTTGGTGAAAGGGTATTAGGTTTATCATCAATAACTGTGCTATTGGCTAAAGGAGAAATAGACTCTATCTTCTTTTTCTTAATGGGACTCCAACTATCCTTTTGTGTCTGATTTTGGTTATTTTTAATCTTTTTGACATCAGACAAATACTTACGTAGGTTTTCAACATTTTCATCTAACTTTTCGTGTGAGGATAAGTCAGAATCATAAGCCGTTTCCAGTAGATCATTTCGCTTTCTCTTCATATTTCTCACTGTTATAGCTTCCATAGGATTATAATACAATGGAGGTCTGGTCTTCTCTTCCTTTACCACTGTTTTATTTTCCTTTTTTTCCGTTAATCTATAGTATTCATTTTCAGTGAGTATAAAATTACGTCTGGAGAATGTTAAAGGCTGACGATTCATCTTTTTATTGATGACAAAACAGATACAATAGGATTTATAATAGCATCCAAAAGATTTCCTCTACCAGTCTGAATCAAAATTTTACGCTTATCATCAACTGTCCCTCTACCACTAAGTTTATGTAGTTCCTTCTTGTAACGCTGCAACTCAATAAACTGCTCAGAATCAAGAGGAACATTACCTAATATAATATTTTTAACACTTTCTATCAATGATTGAAACAAATCTGAGTTAGCCTTTTCGACTATAGCGATTTTTCCTTTCTTACTCAGTTCATCCAGAGCTAAAATTGCCGTTTTATTTCGCATCATTCGTGTTGAGACTTTCATCTTTATCTTCTCCCTCCTCCTAGCACACTTTTAAATAACCCAGGAACTATATTGCTGATGATAGGTCCTAGTAGAGCGCCTAAAAATCCTCCTTTTTGCAATACAGCTTTCTTATCATCTAACGTTGATCTTCTTACTAAAGCGCTAATATCCTTCGCATTCCGCTGCAACTGATTGTACTAAGATGTTGTCAATGGTATCGTTCCATTTATAATAGCTTTAGCGCATTCCATTAAAGTCATAATAAACTCCTTTTTGGCTTTGGCTATAACAGACTTTTGAATAGCAAAGGTTGCATTGTTCAGTGATAACAACACAGCAGCATTTCTTGTTAATTTTTTCTCCAAATCCTTAGTCATTATAACTCTTTCGTGTTGCGTCGTTGAATAACAAAATATGATTGAGGTGAAATGAATAGTAATTGTATTTATATCCTTTTACTTGGGTACATATAATATCATAGGGAGATCCGATGTAAAATTTCCCAATAGTCTATGTTGATCATTCGTTTGTTGAGTCGTATCTATTCGTAAACAAGAGTATGGTTTTTTTGTTGCATCTTCAAAAGCCTCTTGTACATATTTTACTTTTGATGGAAAACATTGTCGAGCCAAATAGGAAATAGAAGAAGCATCTCTAGGATTTTTAAAAAGAAAAAAATAATGACTATTCAAGGAAATTGAACGATTTCCTTTTAAAAACAGATTCTGAACAATAAAAAACACACTTATGTTCAAATGATGACTATGTTTTGTATACAAAGCATTAGCATCGGCTTTACCAGAAACTTCATCCATGAGATCATCAATTATCAGCCATCGATTTTTACCATCTCTGGGAAAACTCACTGTTATATCTATCATCCCTTCATGAAAAATCACTCCTGGTACATCATCAAAGGCTTTTTGGTAGGCTCCATAACAGTAGTGAACTTCTGTTGGTGGGGGGTGTGCTATAGTCTGACTAGCTTCAATCATTCGAAAAATCGCTTGCGTCTTTCCCGATCCAGTTGGTCCTGCAATCATTGCTGTAAAAGGAGATCGCATCCATGGGTCATAATCTTCAGGTTTCCCATTCATCATAAAAAGATGTTCATCAACCAACAGTAGTTTCATTTTCGATTCCAACAGGAGAGTTTCTCGCTTTTTGTATTTTTTCCATAGCTTCTTCATACATACTAAACTCTGTAACACCTCCAACAGTGGAAAACCCTACGACAAATACCAAAATCATCATAATTATCAACGCTTTACGCTTCATACTCGGTAAAACATCTATCATATCACGTGTAGTACCATCAACAGTATTAACTTCATTCATCGGTCTCATCTTAACATCATCCTCTGTCGACATCTTAACTTCCAATAACAATACAATCATATCGCGCTCCATTTTTATACAATGTAAAAAACATCAAAAAAAATCAAATGCCATACATTCAAAATCTATATGCCATATAAGTTCAAATTAAGTAAAAAAATAATCAAAACTCAAATGCCACTTAAATGCCACTCAAATGCCACTCAAATACCCCTCAAATAAAATACAATATAAACTCGGCGAATCCATCCAACGTCGTAACCCATTACCTCAACTCCAAGATTTAATCCACAAAAAAAAACTTGGTAGGGAGATCTGCTCATATATTACTACTAACATATATTGGTACAAGCGTTTTATTATTTAGATTTGTATAGTGGTTTACAGAGACAAAGGAATTAAATTTGTTGATTTAGATTTTTGTATGAATGTTTGAGCTACTTTTTTTCTCTTTTATTGTGATTTAGATCCAAACTAGAATTTGTGGTTTTTGTTGTTACAATGTTTGTTTCTGTGAACTTACGTTTAAACTCGGTTTGATACACTGTTTTAATCATTGGTAATTTATTTGATTAAAAGAGATATAGATATAATAGACACTTTTGCGTTTAATAGGTGAAATATATAAAGTTCATAGTAGCAATAGAGAGATATAATAGACAATAGACAGATAGTAGAAAAGCTATATAATAGATAAGTCTTCATTACGTAAAATAGTTAGTTACTGACTATCATATAACGTATATATGCAACAAAATAAAAAGATTTTCAGTTAATCGATTCAGGATAGAGTTGGTTGTGGTTGTAGTAGTAGAGACTTAACCCATTTGACCCCAATTGTGCATGGTCATTTCAAATCACAGTATTTTTCAGTACATGTTGCTATATTTGAAATAAAAAAGAATATTGTGAACAATTTATTTTAATTAGTAGAATAGCCACATTAATTTGAGGTAAAGATTTAAAATATTTACTAAGTTGCGAAGATGACCTCAACTTGTTAGCCATTGTTCCAGGTTGGTTGATGAGCGCATTCCACCTGTACCTAAATCTTCAAAAGTTTTAGGTACAGTCTGAGATGTTCAAAACTTAATTTGACACTTGTAATGGTGTAAGTACAGCAGCATCGTTATCATCGGTATTACCCTTATTTAGTAATGTTATATCCTAAAGAAGTTATATAAAAGCCAGACCACTTGATGCGGCTTTGCAGAGCTATTTTAAGCCTCAATAAGGAAAAACAGGATTTTTGTATCAAATTAGTAAAGAAGATTTCAGCTTTTATTCTACCTGCCATCAACTGTATTAGATAGCGTTTTATCCAACTTGACTTTATCTTGACCTATACACAATTTATCATAACTCCCCACAAACCAACCACCAGACACAACCATGGCCACTGACCAGACAAACTAATGTATAGTGAAAGTTAACCAATCTTTAAAAAGTCCTATCTTACAAAAGAACAGTTTATAATAATACACTTTCCCGAACAGCTGCTAGAAAGTGCCTGTCTATCTGTACCGCCACTACTACTATGCAACAGAGCGCTATTGGTAGTAATGGCTCTCTGAGAAAAGTATCTACGTATATATAGAACCCAGATACGGATGTTGAGTGTGTGAACAACTAGTGATAGAAGGCAACCAGCCTCACTAAACACAGGGAGTTTCGAATTAATAACAATTTACTATTTGCAAGATACAAAAGCTTGCCGGATAAACTGTCTGTCACAAGCGCACAATAAGCTTAGAACACTAGACAAAACTAGATCAGTTCCAAGCAATCACTGAGCAAAAACTAAATACTAACTAGCAAACTCTGAACGCTAACTAAAACACTGGGCAAAACTTTTCTCTATTTATAGAGAATCATGCAGTTGAAAATAAGGATATATGATTGGTTAATAATGTAATAGATTTCAGCATAGGTGGCCTCTCTCATTGATGCTATGCTAGCCAGTATGCAGTGTGTAAACACCATTAGCTATACTAGACTCAGCTACGCCTGACTGCCCTTAGTACATAGGTGCATGCGTGACTGCCGCAAGGATAGATGAGTAAAGAACTCAAGCAGGGGATTTCCCCGCCTTACTAAAGATATGGACTGGCGCGTTATTGTTACTGCCTATTGATGTATATATGTTTGCATTGAGCCTGTTTGTCTGCTATTTTTGTATGACCTATATTATTGTTATAGACCAATTATCTTATACTATTTTTGAACTGTTCATTTGCATATCTAACTGCATAAGCTTGGCAACATGTGGCCCAGTGGGCAGTTTGGATTGTGCGCTTACAAAGAGAAGTACTCTGAGTAAGCTTTTGTCTCTTGAAGCAATAAAGTGTTAGCTATTGTAACCCGGTGTGTTCAGTTGGCAGATATAGCCAAATAGTATTAGTATACTTGCACACGGCACAACACGGTGTGTTCAGTTGGCAGACAGCCAGATAGTATTAGTATACTTGCACACGGCACAAAACGGAGCTTATTAGGCATTTTCGGATCAAGAACGCCCATGCCTTGAAAAAATTGGCACGGGAAAGCGCTTCCGAATGCAATTTTGACGTTCGTTCCTGGCATAATTTCTATGCATGAACGTTCAAAATCAAAAGTTCACTTCATCGGAGTTATCTTCTTCTTTTTTTCTAGTGTCGCAGTGAATAGTAAAAGGCGCATCCTGCTGAGGTGACAGCTTTTTGGTTATATATTATAAAAAAGTAAATAATAATTTTGATAATTATTACCAGTTACTTATGTGTTTTACTAATTACTATTTTTCATTTTTAACAATGTTTATTATCAGTGGTGATGTTTGGCTATTTGAACAATTGTTTTTTTTTACTAACTAAAGTATAATAAAATAATTAAAAAAACTATAAGAACTTATAATAATATTAATGATGATATCATTTGAATAACAGTAATATTAATAATGATTATCATACATTTTTCTTATATTATAATTATTTATTACAATTTTATTTTAATTCACCATCCTCAGTAAAATGTGTCCAAAAATAATTTCAACATCAACATGCTTCAAGACTTGTTATTATTTATTTTATTATTATTGTTAGAAATGAAACTTGAGGCCTCATCACTCTTGTCTTGTTATTGTAACTAACGTAAAAGGGCTCATTATTTGCAAAAATATTTATTATAGGAGAACTCTACGCATTCGGATCAAGAACGTCATAGGGTGGACGACCCCCTGAACGGTAAAACCACCGTTCAGCATAGAGTTCCAAAAAACAGGTTTTGTACTCGCCGAAAAACGAAAATTTCGCACATTTTGGAATGAACGTTCTCGATCCGAAAATGCCTATTGACTCATAGCTCATCTATAGATAGAGCCACTACTAGCAAACAAGTAGCTCTCATTAGCAATTATTGTTACATTGCTAAACAAGTACACTTCTCTAGTAGCTGTTAGGTGAAGGTGCGACAAAATCCTTTACAATAATAAGCTGGCACAAATCTAAAAAATTGATAATAAAAGGGCTGGCACAATATAAAAAATTAGCACAAACAAGCTGGCACAACATATTCTGGCTAGCCACCGATATTTGAAATAAGAGTTACGTATGATGTCATGGAAAATTACCATCAACAATAGTCCATAGCGTAGTAATCCTGATAAGCTTGGTAGCGCTCCTTGACTCATTTTCTTCATAATCACAGAGCTCTCAATTGGGCAAGCTTGGTCTTGTCCAGCTAGCGCATTCCATAATTCACCACTAGTAAACAACTTACTAGCCTGTGCATCGCATACTAATCAAGCAAGCAGATGCATCTGATCGGTGTACTGACCACACTAGGCAAATTCGATTAAAATATTATGGCAAGCTAACAATTTACTGCCCACTGCAACACTTGGAGCTCTATTTATAGGCCTCATTTACACTTGTGTGCACCATAGCGTAAATTCTCACGCCGCACAAATGTGAACACTGAAGTTAGTAGCTAAAACGCCAGTTGTTCAGATAGGTTTGCACCAATACTGGTTCCTTATCGCCTCAAAACTGAAACGGGGCCCAAGTTGCTTTAATACGAATACGGAACTAATGTGCTAGACAAACAATTGTCTGAACAGGCACTTTGGTGTCATCAGTGCCGAACCATAGCTGTTATGACTATTTTTTGTGTTTCGTAGCGCACTAGTGTAAATCGAGCCATAGAGTTACAGAGGAGTTACAACTGCAGGCATTTGATTTGTCTTTAGTAACCAGTCACATCCATAATTATTGTTAGCGCTCCTCGTGCTGCATCCATTTTCAGTACATTTATTCTTAGTATACAGGTTCCAGTGCTGGGTAATCATCTACATCGTAAGGGTTTCCTTTCTAAGGGAAGACAACTCAGGTAAAGTTTGCTGTCGATCTCCACCAATGCTTGTTAAGGGAAAGGGGACTTTTATTTACATTAGGGGACTAAAACTCGGAAGACCAGAACAAAAAGACCGGGAGCCTAGATTCTGGGGATTTTAATCGGCTAAGGTGGGGTGAGGTGGGGCTCAATGAGGTTTTCAGTGGGTTGGACAGATAGAGAGAGGGGCTAGGAGACTGGCTGGATTACTTCTGTGGGGGCATGGATGTCTAGGGGCGGAGGAGAACTAATGAGCCTGTTGGCTAATATTAGGAGGAGGACGTTGTTGTGCATGAGGCAAAAGAGGATATTACTGAGTTAGGGAAACAGAGAGGTGGATTATGTAACAGCTGATAGCTGTGAATCTAGGAAAAAATGTTGAGTTCACCTCTCGTCTTCAGAGTTGAAGGTACGCATAGCTCTTGTCCTTGTTGGTAGTTGCTTGCTATTGATGCCTAGCAATACACTCAGTTGTGCCCCGGCAGTTGGGACCAAATTTTTTAACAGTATGCTTTTGTAATTGCTTACTGCTATGATTTAACTGAGCTTATCTTGCAGCCAGTGTCTGATAACCTCATTGCTATAAAATTTAGTGTTTTTAGGACTAGAGCCAGTCATGTCAATAGTGACAGTAAATCGCAGGCACTCAGTTCTACAAAATACGATCTGATTCGTTTGGCCCAATATTATATGTGTTAAATAGTAAATAAGTTGTAAGTGAGCCAGCTAATACTTCTTATTTCAATCTCAACTAGATTCGCTTAAACAATCTAATGCATGCTTCATAAATCATATGATTGCATTTGTTTTAAAAAAGAAGTACTCATAGTTTTGGTTTGGTATTTAAAGTTGTTCATTGAACTTTTATGCTTAAATTGTCAATATACAGCTGACATTCTAACTACTTTTGATGTTCGTTAAAAAAAGTGGCATTTATAAATTAAAATAGCATCACTTAAGATTTTTTCTCATGGCATGAATATCACAAAAAAATGAGGTGATCTGTAACTATAGTAGAGAATTTGAGGCTTATATTTGCAAAAAATTACTTATCTCAAGTATTCTACGTACCTTTCTTTAGAGAAAACACTAGTAGTATAATAGGAGCAGATAAGTATCATGGTGTCTAAGGACAAAATGGCTCACCTAGTTCCAAAGTGCCTTTTTGAGCACCAGCTGCCATGAGAGTAGTAATTTATGAGCAGATCTCCCTACCAAGTGTTTTTGTGTGGGGTTAAAATCTGGGGTTATGCAATGGGTTAGGGCGTTGGATGGATTCGCCGAGTTTATATTGTATTTTATTTGAGGGGCATTTGAGTGGCATTTGAGTGGCATTTGAGTGGCATTTGAGTTTTGATTATTTTTTTACTTGATTTGAACTTATATGGCATCTACATTTTGAATGTATAGCATTCAAGTTATGATAATTTTTTTACATAATTGTATACATAATTATAACTCATAGGATATCTAGATTTTGAATGTAAGGTTTTTAAGGTTTGATAATTTTTTGTAATTCCGGCTCATATGATATCTTGAGAGAAAGAGAGGAGAGATGAAAAGAGGAGATATATCTACATTGAATAAATACAGTGATTAAAAATGAAAAAATATGTGAACATATACATTTATTGTGTAATAAGTAGGGAAAATCTCATATAATATAGCTAGAGTCAGTAAATATTAAATAATACAAAACACTACAACTTGTAATGACAATCAATGCATAAGCTTTTACTAAAAAAAAATATCTTGAAAACCTTCAAAACATGAACACAAATGGAAAAAAATGGATGAAGTTAGATATTCATCTATTTGTATACATCTACAAAAAAGAGATATTTGGTGAAATATTCTTTCATTTCATTCAATTTTCATTAATTTTTTTGCAAAAAGAAATCATCCTCTAAATGGTTAAATTTCATCTAATTGTACAAATTTACAAAAAACAGGGTATTTGGTAAAATATTCTTTCATTTCATTAAATTTTCATTATTTTTTTGCAAAAAAGAAATCACCCTCTAAATGGTTAAATTTTATCTGTTTGTATATCTTTACAAAAAAAAACAGGGTATTTGGTAAAATATTCTTTTATTCTATTCAATTTTCATTAATTTTTTCAATAATTGCTTAAATATACATTATTCATTATTTTCCTATTGTTAGGTAAGCAACCTATCATACAAAATTAGTTTGATGAGTGAGGGTTTTATCCCACATTTTCCTTTTGAATTTTTTCAAAAATTTACTTTCTTTTCAAAACAATCATTTATATATACAATTCCCATTATTTTTTAAACAGAACAATCTCTATCTCTGAGAGGTTGGAGATATTGGGGTAGAAAACTTAGACATGATGATGAGAAGGCTATGGATTTACCCATTCAAGAACAAACCATTTTCGATGGCAATTTCAATTCTGAAAACTAAATCAATGTAATTTGTTTTTCAAAATGCAATCATCAGAAAACTTCTGTCATGATGATGAGGAGGTTATGGATTTACCCATTCAAGAACAAACCATTTTTGATGGCAACTTCAATTCTAAAAACGAATTAGAACTGAAGTATGTGGTATTACGTAATCATTTTTTGTTAAAGAAAAAAAATTGTTTTTCAAAATGCAATCATCAGAAAACTTCTGTCATGATGATGAGGAGGTTATGGATTTACCCATTCAAGAACAAACCATTTTCGATGGCAACTTCAACTCTAAAAACTAAATCAATGTAACTTTTTATTCTTTGTCTTCCATGAAATTGTTCAAAACGAATTAGAACTGAAGTATGTGGTATTACGTAATAATTTTTTTTTAAAGAAAAAAACGCATCAAAATCGACAAATTACTCCTCTAGATAGTTAAAATTTACAATATTTGAGAATTAATCGCAATAGAAACATTAAGCCTACTTGATAATAAAGAATTTTAGTGTTAAATTTGACTAATTGATTCAATGATATTATATGGATCTTTTGAAAATAAACATTTCAATGAAAATATCATATTTAGTCTTTGACACACTTGAAACCATTTTCCAGTAAATTTCACCAACAATATTTTAGAAATGTTTACTATATATTTACAAGAAAAATGCGGTATTTTGGTAAAATATTCTTTTATTCCATTCAATTTTCAATATATTTACAAAAAAATTGCGGTATTTGGTAAAATATTCTTTTATTCCATTCAATTTTCATTAATTTTTTGAGCGAGGGTTTTATCCTACAGCATCCTTTTTAATTTTTTTATGTTTTAAAACAGGGTTTTATTGCAAAGTTTTTGTTTTTTCAACTTTTTAAAAAAAATAATCATTAAAATATATAGTTTTCAATATTTTTTTAAAAAAAAAACATATATATATATAGAGACTTTCACTTTATATTCTTTTATTCCATTCAATTTTCAATAATTTTTTGAGTGAGGATTTTATCCTACACCTTCCTTTTAAATTTTTTATGTTTCAAAACAAGGTTTTGATATACGATTTTTTTTCTTTTTTTAACTTTTTAAAAAATAATCATTGAAATATATAGTTTTCGATATTATTTTAAAAACGACATATAAAGAGGTTTTCATTTTATATTTACAAAATTTTGGTATTTGGGAAAATATTCTTTTATTCCATTCAATTTTCAATAATTTTTTGAGTGAGAATTTTATCCTACACCATCCTTTTAAATTTTTTATGTTTCAAAACAGGGTTTTATTACATAAGTTTTTTTTTTAACTTTTTTGTACTTTTAATTTTTTTAAAAACTGTCAAAAATCACCAAATTACCCCGCTAGATGAATAAAATTTACAGGTAAATAACTGTAATAGAAAATACCATATCTAGTTTTTACATTCATAAAACTGTTTTATAGTAAATTTTGTGTAATACAAACTACTATAGCTTACGATATCAATGGTTACAAAGCACTTTTCATGAACAATATCTTCTTTGATGTTCTGCTGATATATTATTAGTCTCAGAGAGGAATTCCTGTATTCCGTATTCTTTTTGATCCAATAATTGACTAAAATACAAAAGTTATTCATTATATAAATAAATTTTACCGAATTTTAATTTTACTCTTAGCTACATTAGATAGTTTACATTATGTATAACAGGAAAATAACTCACTGAGTTACATCATTCAGCTCATTATTTTTTAGGGAAAGTCCTTTATTCTGTTTTCTTTTTACGATATAATGGACTAAAATAAAAAGTGATGTATTAGTATAGCATGATTAAAAATTAATGTAAAATAATTATAAACTCTTGTTATTTTTTCAACTTCTATGTAAAAAAATACACTGATTACACATGAAAAAGTCCTTTTTTTCATCTGGATCCAGAATATATATATATAAATATATATATATATATATAATTTAAAAATGTTTTACAACAAACGCTCATGAATTGTCCATTTATGTGATAAAACGTGTTATTTACGTGAGAAATTAAACATTTTTGTAACATAATTATAACATTTTGTGATTTTTTTTCAACTTCTAGCTGAAAAAATACACTGATTACACGAAAAAGTCCTTTTTTTAATCCGAAATATATATAATTTAAAAATTTTTTACAAAAATGTTTATGAGTTGATCATTTATGTGAAAAATTAAACATTTTTGTAAAATAATTATAACCTTTTGTTAGTTTTTCAACTTTTATGTAAAAAATTACACTGATTACACAAAAAAGTCCTTTTTTTAATCCGAAATATATATAATTTAAAAATGTTTTACAAATAATGTTTATGAGTTGATCATTTATGTGAAAAATTAAGCATTTTTTGTAAAATAATTATAATCTTTTGTTATTTTTCAAACTTTTATGTAAAAAAACACACTGATGACACAACAAAATCCTTTTTTAATTCGAAATATATATATATATAATTTAAAAATTTTTTACAAAAATGTTTTACAAAAAATGTTCACAAATTGATCATTTACGTGATAAATTGTTTTACTGTTATTTACATGAAAAAGAGAAATTAAGTGGTTTTTCATTGTAAGAATACACAAAATTTTCACAAATCAACTTTTTTAAATTATGGTAAAAATTAATAAAACTTACCTATAGTGATATGAATCCCTTGAGTTATAGATTAGCTTCTCGAGAGTTTGTTCTCCACAGTCTTCTTTTTCAGCATCATCGAAGTGGTTGAGAAAATCCTCAGATTTTGGATTATCAGTCAGTTCCGAGGCTTGGACGAAAGCTTGATGAGCTGCGAGTACACTGATGTTGTAGAAAATTGAATTGTTTGCGTTTCGACTCAGACCCTTGAACAGAATAACTCCAAATCTTTCCGATGTCACAGCAGAAGCTATTTGATGAGGAATGCGCATATCTCCGATCAGTAATTCTTCATCTACAACACTTCTGTATTGAACTAGAAGAGTTTCTTCATTCCCATTCCATCGCCTGTCAGATTTTGTTATCACTTCGGGGTTTTGGAAACATATGACACTATCTGTTGGGAAATCCTGAAGATGAGCTACCTCGAAATAAGCATTAATTTGTCTCATACTTTTTTCTGGTAATACATCAAACGCATTCTTCCACCTCAAAGTAGATCCTGTTTCTGTAGCGGCACGAAAAATTGCTTTTCCAGTCTTTTCAACACCCATGTAGATCAAAACCAGTGGTCTTATTTGCGAAGCTTCATTAACAAGTAATCCTGCTGCTAATGGAATAGTGCTCTTCACTCTAACTGTCTTTCCATCCTTTTTATAGTTGTAGATGATGGTGCAGTTCGTTTCATCATGGAACTCAACGGTTAACACCTGCATAACTGTAGGTATTGGTAAATCTTCAACTTTGACTATGTTTTCAATGTTTCTTCTGGCAGCTGGAGATAGAGTACTTAACAGAGAGGCACTTTTGATGATGAGAGTTGCCAGAGTATTCAGACTGGCGCTTTGAAAGGGAATCGTAGTGCGTTGAAGAAGTACATTGTCATCAATCACCTTCTTGTCTTGTGAAGGTTTTGGTTCTTTATTCTTCAGTTGTTTTGTTTTGACTTGTGCATTCTAAAAGATAAAGTAAAAATCCTTGTTATGATTTTTTGATTTCTTTTTCAAACCACTTTTAAGATATATATATATATATATATATATATATATATATATATATATATATATATATATATATATATATATATATATATATATATATATATATATATATATATATATATACATATATATATATATAAATATGTATATTTACTAAATATCATACTGTTGTTAGTATCTAAATCGATAAAAAATTAAATTTATACTCAATAGTACGTCAAGTTGACTTACCTCAAAACAGAAAGTGTTTCTAGCAGTTGTAGTAGATGAAGTTGTAGTAGATCTTGCTCCTTCAATTGCTAATGTTGAAGTGACTGCTTTCTGTGTGAAAACAGTGCTTCTTATATAGCTGAAATCATCCCATTTATCATAAGGTTAAATTAATGAAACATTGTTTTTACGGAAAAACACCAATAGTAGTAATATATGAGCAGATCTCCCTACCAAGTGTTTTTTTGTGGATTAGACCTTGGAGTTGAGACAATGGGTTACGGCGTTGGATGAATTCGCCGAGTTTATATTGTATTTTACTTGAGGGGTACTTGAGTGGCATTTGAGTGGCATTTGAGTGGCATTTGAGTTTTGATTAGTTTTTTACTTAATTTGAACTTATATGGCATATAGATTTTGAATGTATGGCATTCAAGTTTTGATAACTTTTTACATAACTCGAACTCATATGGTATCTTGAGAGAGAGGGGAGAGGAGAGAGGAGAGAGGAGAGATGGGAGATGAGAGAGGAGAGAGAGGAGAGAGATTTTTTAGTTTTCTATACATTCATGTATATATGGTTAGTTATGTACATATTTATGGTTATATTTATATCTACATAGAGAGAGGAGATATATCTACATTGAACAAATATATTGATCAAAAATGAAAATTATATGTTTATATACCTGATTACATAATGAGGGGTACTTGAGTGGCATTTGAGTTTTGATTATTTTTTTACTTAATTTGAACTTATGGCATATACATTTTGAATGCATGACATTCAAGTTTTGATAATTTTTTTACATAACTCGAACTCATATGATATTTTGAGAGAAGAGAAGAATGAGGAGACTACATTGAATCAATATATGATTATATACATTTATTACATAATAAGAAGCAAAATATTCTTGTATAATATAGCTAGAGTTAGTAAATAATAAGTAATTCAAAGCACTACAACTTGTAATGACAATCAATGGTTGATAGTCTTTTTCTTTACAATGTTGTCATTGTTGTACTGATGTTATAACTAGGAAGGAAGACTTCTGTTCTATGTACTTTTGATTCCGTAATGAACTAAAATCAAAAGTTATGTATTAGTATAGGATGATTAAACAGAAATGTAAAATAATTACATAAATTTGAATTATAGTTCTTTTTACATTGGTTAGTTAACATT
Organism: Cryptosula pallasiana; assembly: GCA_945261195.1. Taxonomy (NCBI): domain Eukaryota; kingdom Metazoa; phylum Bryozoa; class Gymnolaemata; order Cheilostomatida; family Cryptosulidae; genus Cryptosula; species Cryptosula pallasiana. The sequence goes on from OX183136.1 coordinate 20,373,919, forward strand.
ATATAGTAAAGAGAAGTAACTCACCAAGTTATATTATTCAGTTTGTTTTTTCTTGAGCATAATTTTCATCAAGCGTTTTTGATTCTCTCTCTTCTATCTAAAGCAAAACAAAGAATAATTGCTTTATAAATAAATATTATCTAATTGGAAGTATTACTTATATCAGTTAGTTTACATTGAATAAAAAATACTCACTGTGTTGTCTTGTCTGACATGCTCTTTTTGAATATAGTTTTCACCAGGGGGCGCTGGTTCTCTCAAAGATGTAGAAGATGTGTTTCCCACTCCCATTGAAAGCACTAAGACCTTGTTCTCAACAACCTCATCTGTAGTAAAGTACTTCATCTGGTTGGAATCATCAAGTTTGTTGGATAGGTTTTGAGCCGTTTCTATCGCTTGTAATGCTGTGAATGTGATTATATCATGTCGATGATAACCAAATCTACTAACTTCACGATTTCTTACAAGTATGACTCCTGTTCCAATTTGTTTGATGTTGCTAGCGTGTTTTTCAGGTATATATAGAACTCCCATCATCAAACCATCATATTGCAAACATCTGTAGTTTACCAGTAGCGCATTCATCACCACATCTCCATTAGGTAATGTTAACTGAGTTGATATTTGAGGAGATTCAAAACTGATTACACTTCCAACAGCAAATTGCGAGAGCGTTGCGATACGAACCATACTGATCAACTGGGTAGGTGTTTTTTTTTTTATTAATCTACTTAGCTGTTTAGCTTCCTCAAGAGAAATATTGGATGGGAAGTTGATAGGGTGAAAGATTGGATGCTTGTCTGAATCGAATCCCATAAAAACCACCAGTTTTGGAACATCCGGTTGTGTTGGAGCTAATTTGTTGTAATCCTCATTTCTCACCATAGACCTCACTTGTCGTCTGTTGCCAAATGTTTCGATATTGTAGCGGATAATGCATAAGTTTTTATATACATCCTCAGTTGGTTGTTCGATGGAGACTATCTCGAGAAGTGACGGCGTTTGATTTAAGTGAAGTGGTTGAAACCTTCCAATCATTACTCTGTCATTGGTATCGCAAGAATTGAGCAAACTAGCAGCATTTTTTGACAAGCAGGAAAGATGAGAAGGAGATGGCGCTTTCAAAGTCCAAGTATAGTCAATCGTTTTATTTCTATCCGAATCCCATGGCTTTGGTCGAATTGTGTTCAGTTTCCTTCTTATTAGATGTGAATCAGGAGGGATATTTTCTTTATCATCAGAGTATGGCTCGAATGTTGAGAGAAATGAGGTATTACGGTCTTCATTCATATTCAGAGCGTTCAGTCGGAAGTTGGAACTGAAAAGAGAGTAAAAAATATGTAACAAATGGGTGGAATTTGAAAAATATTTTGAAAAGAATAAACTAACTAGATATTTATAAAATAAACACATAATCAAAACCATAATAATTTTTCTGATGCGGTATGGTGAAACTATTTGATCTTTTATTAATAAGAACAAAATATTAAAACATAAAATTAATTTTCTGAAGTATTATAGCAAAACTAGTTGAAGTTTTTATCAGTATATGTTAAAGAATTATTTAGTAATTCTCACCTTATTGAGTTTCAAGTAAATGTAGTAGTTGGTGTGTAGATGTTGCTTCCTTGCTAGCTATTGTAGAACTGGATGCTTTCTGTGTGAAAACACTGGTTCTTAAATAGCTAAAGCTGTACTAATTAACCCTATGAAACCTTTATAATATATCTATGACTCAGCAGTTTTTTCACGCGATATTCCCGCGAAAGCTTTGGTTTTTATTCGCGTGAAAATTATTTTTTTACTCCCGCGAAAGCAATGGTTTCTATTCGCGTGAAAATAAACTATTTATTCCCGCGAAAGCATTGGTTTGTATTCGCGTGAAAATAAAATATTTATTCCCGCGAAAGCAACGGTTTCCATTCGCGTGAAAATAAACTATTTATTCCCGCGAAAACATTGGTTTGTATTCGCGTGAAAATAAAATATTTATTCCCGCGAAAGCAACGGTTTCCATTCGCGTGAAAATGAAGTATTGATTCCCGCGAAAGCTTTGGTTTGTATTCGCGGGAAAATAAAATTTTTATTCCCGCGAAAGCAACGGTTTCTATTCGCGTGAAAATAAACTATTTATTCCCGCGAAAACACTGGTTTGTATTCGCGTGAAAATAAAATATTTATTCCCGCGAAAGCAACGGTTTCCATTCGCGTGAAAATAAAGTATTGATTCCCGCGAAAGCAACGGTTTCCATTCGCGTGAAAATAAAGTTTTGATTCCCGCGAAAGCTTTGGTTTGTATTCGCGGGAAAATAAAATTTCTATTCCCGCGAAAGCAAGGGTTTCCATCCGTGCGAAAATAAATTATTTATTCCCGCGAAAACAATGGTTGGTATTCGCGTGAAAATAAAATATTTATTCCCGCGAAAGCATTGCTTTGTATTCGCGTGAAAATAAAATTTTTATTCCCGCGAAAGCAACGGTTTCTATTCGCGTGAAAATAAATTATTTATTCCCGCGAAAACATTGGTTTGTATTCGCGTGAAAATAAAATATTTATTCCCGCGAAAGCATCGGTTTCCATTCGTGTGAAAATAAGATATTGATTCCCGCGAAAGCATTGCTTTGTATTCGCGTGAAAATAAAATTTTTATTCCCGCGAAAGCAACACTTTCCATTCGCGTGAAAATAAATTATCTATTCCCGCGAAAACATTGGTTTGTATTCGCGTGAAAATAAATTATTTATTCCCGCGAAAGCATTGGTTTGTATTCGCGTGAAAATAATTTTGTTATTCCCGCGAAAGCAACGGTTTCCATTCATGTGAAAATAATGCTGATTCATAGCAGTGCAACTTAAGCTATATAAGAAGCACTGTTTTCATACAGAAAGCATTCACTTCATCGTTAGTAACTGAAGGAAGAAGATCTACTACATCATCATCTACTACAACCCTCCTTCTTCATCATTTGAGTTACATAGGAAACAGCTGAAGTTCAAACAACTATGTATATAATTCATCTAATTCAAAGAACAACAAGTCTTCATTTATGATGTAAGTATTTATATTTCGTTTTAATTGTAATCAATTTAAGCGTGAAGACATTTTCTGAACAAAAAACAAGATTATTCACTATTTAAGATATCAAAAAATGATGTATGTAAGTTTTAATTATGGTTATTCTTATTATTTCAGAGGCTTCAAAATGAAAAAAGTACTCCTTCTTCATCCGAATTTTATAGAAAGCAGCTCTCAAGTTCAAACTAACTGAAGGAAGAAGATCTACTACATCATCATCTACTACATCCCTCCTTCTCCATCATTTGAGTTACATAGGAAACAGCTGAAGTTCAAACAACTATGTATATAATTCATTAAAGAAAAACAAGTCTTCATTTGTGATGTAAGTATTTATATTTTGTTTTAATTGTAATCGATTTAAGCGTGAAGACATTTTCTGAATAAAAAACAAGATTATTCACTATTTAAGATATCAAAAAAAATGTTGTATGTAAGTTTTAATTATGTTTATTCTTATTATTTCAGGACTTCAAAATGAAAAATGTACTCCTTCTTCATCCGAATTTTATAGAAAGCAGCTCTCAAGTTCAAACTACTAGGAATATCATTCATTTTAATTCAAAAGAAAAGACAAGTCTTCATTTCTGATGTAAGTATTTACGTTCTATTATAATAGTAATCAATTCAAGTATATTGAAAAAAAATTGAAACCTTAGTCTTTTTTTATTTTTTTGCTATAAAGCATTATCATTTTTTTTTAGAATAACAACGAACTAGATCAAAGGAAAAGAACTTTCCAACAAAACTTCAACTTGAGTAATAACTGAAGCTACTACTTATATTATATATAAATAATGTGTCGAGTAACAAACAACAGATATGTAGCAAACACTATTTATAATGAAAAAAGAGAAATGCAAAAAACTCGAAATTGTTTTGAAAATACTAAAGACTGCGCTGAATGGATAGATGATAGTTTACTCGTTACTTCATCGTTGTTTTTACAACGAACTTTTCCTGATACCACTGCAATAACTTATGTCGTTGCAACTTATCCGGATAATCACTGTAGTCTTTTGTCATTAAAATTACAAAAAACTATTGCGCAACTTTCCCCATCGGACTTTTTCAAGTTCATTTACAATGAACTCTCTTTTTATGAAAGAGAGGCTTTAATGCTTGATGAAAGTTATCGAAGAAAATCATTTCTTACAAATTGGAGACGAGTAGGTAAACATTGTGGTGAAAACATGGCTGCAGCTGGTTTTTATAACCTTGAAAAAGACAACGCTGTTCGATGTGTTTTTTGTCAAGGGGTATTACTAAACTGGAAGGATGAAGATGAACATCCGATGAAAGAACACGCTAAAAGTTTTCCGTTTTGTCGATTTGTTAGAGGATTTAACACTCACAATCGTCTGTATAGACCTAGGAAACTACTTGCAGATGAAATGAAAAACATCTCAATTGTCAAAAGTTATACGATGGAGGAACAAAAGATCAGAAGAGGAGATTTAACTGCAGAAGTATTACCTCTAGGTATATCAATTGATCGTGCTGATACACCACGTTTTGCTACTGAAACATCTAGAGAAGACAGTTTCAAACAATGGAAGGGTAAAGTCTCCATGAAACTCCTTTCCAATGCAGGTTTCTACTATACTAAGTTCGGGGATAGTGTGAAATGCTTCTTTTGCTCAGGTGAACTTAAAGAATGGAAAGAGAGTGATCTACCATGGGAGGAACACTGTCGATGGTTCCCAGACTGTTATTTTTTACTCGGGAGTAAAGGTGAAGAGTACGTTGAGGATGTTTACATGCGAACGGAAAAAGGCAAAAGGTGTAAGCGACGGGTTGAAAAATATCGAGAAAAATTAAAACAAATAACTCGCAACAATGACACCGAAGAAATGAAACTTATTTGCAAAAAACTAGGATACAGTCAAAACGATATCGAACAAGTTTTAGTGTTAAATGGAAAACCTTTTGAGCGAATAGGTTTTATGATTGAAGCCCTACATATTTTTGAAAATGATTTTACAACTGTTGAGAATTCGTCAACACTGTTAAAAAATGATGCTAAATCAATTGATTCGTTAAAAAAAGATAAAGATCCGCTGTTAAAAAATGATGCTAAATCAATTGATTCGTTAAAAAAAGATAAAGATCAGACTAAGCAAAGCAAACTCGCTCAATGTGTGTCTGAGACGCATGAAAAAAAAGTAATTGCAAATCATATCTCTCTTCCGTGTGGTCATCTCATTTACTGTAGTGAGTGTAAGGAAAAAGCGCTTACTGAATGCTCATCAGAAGTAAAACCTTGCCCAATCGATGGTTGTCAGGTTGAAATTAAAGCATTTATGAAGATTTACCTGAGCTAGCATAACAATTAACCTCAAAAAAAGAAAAAATAATGAATGATTAAATAGATGTTTCAATTTGAAAACGTATCATTCGCGTTTTGTAATTTAACGGAATAACAACAAATATGCTACGTGTTGAAGACTTTGCTCACCAAGAAGCTTCCGATGCTATAGGTCCTAAGACTTTTTTGGCTGAGGTTTCTGATGAAATGTTGAGGATTTATTTTACGGAGGAATGTGTATACTGTGTACTAGGAGGAAGTTTTTACAAGCAAGCAACCAATCTATCGCTACTAAACTGTTACTGTTCACACGTTGATGACAAATGTATCACTTGTAAAAGATATGCTGAAATGGTTGAAGGCGCTACACCTACCAAAAAAGAATTGGGTGATGCTATCGACTGGATTGATAGAAGACAAGTTTTGAAAAATGCTAAAATGGGTTTTTTGGTGCATGATGAATGGATTAATGCTTTTTTGGATCTTTCCACTGATGATTTGAAGTCTCCATTTTTGTTAACAAATTTGAGAGCACGATTAAATCCCTACCTATTACCTACTAGTCAGAGCAAACTGGCTTATCAACGACTAAAGGATAAATTACTTGCGATAGCAGAAGGATATCCATACGCTTACACTCTTGATGAAAAAGAAGACTCAGTCAACCCGATAATAACTATTGATTCGACAAATATATCTGAAGACTCATAAAAGAACTGCTACAAAAAAAGTTGCTTCATTTATCTCTGAACTACAGCAGAAACATGAGTGGAAAAACTCAAGGATTCAAGTCAATTGGTACATTGGCTGATTTTGTTCCTAAGTTCATAAGGACTCATTTTGAACACATTCCTTTAGAGCGTTCGAATCCTCTTTTTGTTCAACTCATCACCGAAGAAGTATTTTATTTTGTGTTAGGATTCAATCTAGTTCGTAAATCAATACAAAGCATGCTTTTGAGCTGTAATTGTATTTCAAGAGCAAATCCTCTCGAATGCTTAAACTGTTCTAGGAGCTTTGATCCAAAAGTATGCTGTCCGCAAGACAAGTTGATAGATTTTGAAGATCTCAAAAGAGCGATCGAACTGGTTGATATAAAGCAGTGTTTGAAAGATGCTGAACTGAGTGATTTGATAGATATTTCGATTTTAAGAGGTTTGACTTCATTTCGCTGGACAGGAACACATGTTCTTTTGTCTCAATCTCGATTGGAACCATACTTACATTTTGGTAACCACTTTGATGAGATTGTTTCACATCTTCAAAATCGGTTGAGAGAGCTGAACAAGCCGCTAGCCTCTTACATATAAATAGAAAAAAACATCAAGAAAGAAAGTATTCAACTTTCAACACTGAAAGCAAAACATTTAAAAAAATGAGCTGCGTATTTATCTTGCTACTGGCACTAACATTTCCCAATGTTAGTGGAGTATTCTATACCAACGAAATTGATGAATGTATAGCCGGAGTTATGGATAAAAATGATGTCTTGTTTTTTTCACCTTTCAAAAGGACTATACGATATAAAGATGAAAATGGAAAAAACTGTGTGCGACTCTACCCTCCCGACTTATTATATTGTGGTTTTTTCATCCCTCCAAGCGCTTCTTGGATCTGCAAGGAAATAACTTCTACAGATTCTGTGTCTTGTGATACACCAACAAAATACACTCTGAATCAGGAGGAATGCGCAATAGGGGTTAAAAATAATACGGAAGGTCTTACTCAAAATACAAAACTATTTTGGAATGATGAATTATGTGTATTTGAATACAACACCTCACGTTTGATTTGTCCGCCAACAGAAGAGTTTGAGACAACCAACTTTGCATGTGTGGAATGCAATCGTTTGACCAACAGGGAGTCGAAAATAGCTACTATCATCACTAACATCAATGGTATTGAAGGTGTAAATTTGTCATTTTCGAGTTTTGAAAGTTTGAAGTCTGTTCAAAACAAGATTATCATCAGTATCACATGTCAAGGAGATAGCAAAGACAAATGCAATCCCAAGGTTATAAATATAGAGCTTTAGTTGAAGCATATTAACCAAAGACCACCGAAATGCAAGACAGTTAACTCTAGATGATGAAAGCATAAACTAGGTTAAAAGTCTCTCTCTCTGAATAAAAAAAATGAGATATTGCATCTATCTCCTATTATTCCCAATCCTAAGCGGTTATTGTCTTGTAACCGAGTTTACACCATTCACTTTATCTCATAGAGCGTCTGAATGTTTTCGGGGAATTCTTAATATGGAAGCGGTTGATTCAGCAACTCGTATTTTAAGAAAAAACTTAAAATATCGTTTGCGTAGACTCACATGTTTCATGGAACCTACTCACCTACGTAGAAGCTGTGACACTCGTGATATGTGGCCTCAACACTACTTTGTTTGCAAAACCGATGAAGCTTTAAATTACATTCGTTTATACGATGAAGGATTACTAACTACGACTCGAAGAACAACTCCAACAACTACAACTCCACATACAACGACAACAATCACCACAACTCCACAGACAACGACGACAACAACCCCGACGACAACCACTACAAACAAGCCAGTAGTTCCGGCTTTATCACCGTCAATTCCATCTCTTCCACAAGCTCTGGGTTTAGTCGATTTAATTTTGGAACAACCAAGCCCTACAAACTCTACTATATACAATTCTGATTGTGTGTGTGATAGATACATCATATGCGAAAACAATTCAGTATCAATTACAAATTCAACACCATCGATTTATAGAGTTTTTATTTATAATGATTTGGAGGGTTTTTCAAAACTTTCTCTGTCTATATCGGAAAATAGTAAACTTAAGCTTGAAGAAAATCTTCTCATCATCATTGAACCTGAATGTGATGATATTTCTTGTAAAGTCATCAAATACTTTACAAATTAAAAAGTTTTTATAGACTTTAACTCTATATATTCAACTTATTACACTCTATTATGATATCTATTTTATCACATTCTCCTTTTTTTGTAAATTTGTACAATTAGATGAAATTTAACCATTTAGAGAATGATTTCTTTTTGCAAAAAAATTTATGAAAATTGAATGAAATGAAAAAAAGACTATGTATTAATTGTTATTACTTAGTATTTACTGACTCTAGCTATATTATATGAGATTTTCCCTACTTATTACATAATAAATGTATATATTCACATATTCTTTCATTTTTAATCACTGTATTTATTCAATGTAGATATATCTCCTCTCTCTCAAGATATCATATGAGTCGGAATTACAGAAAATTATCAAACCTTAAATGTCTTACATTCAAAATCTAGATACCCTATGAGTTATAATTATGTATACAGTTACTCCCTACTTATTATGTAATCAGGTATATAATCATATAATTTTCATTTTTTGATCAATATATTTGTTCAATGTAGATATACCTCCTCTCTCTATGTAGATATAAATATAGCCATAAATATGTACATAACTAACCATATATACATGAATGTATAGAAAACTAAAAAATCTCTCTCCTCTCTCATCTCCCATCTCTCCTCTCTCCTCTCTCCTCTCCCCTCTCTCTCAAGATACCATATGAGTTCGAGTTATGTAAAAAGTTATCAAAACTTGAATGCCATACATTCAAAATCTATATGCCATATAAGTTCAAATTAAGTAAAAAACTAATCAAAACTCAAATGCCACTCAAATGCCACTCAAATGCCACTCAAGTACCCCTCAAGTAAAATACAATATAAACTCGGCGAATTCATCCAACGCCGTAACCCATTGTCTCAACTCCAAGATCAAATCCACAAAAAAACACTTGGTAGGGAGATCTGCTCATATATTACTACTACCAATGCTTTCGCGGGAATAAAAAAATTATTTTCACGCGAATACAAACCATTGTTTTCGCGGGAATAAAAAATTTATTTTCACGTGAATGGAAACCATTGCTTTCGCGGGAATAAATAATTTATTTTCACACGAATGGAAACCGTTGCTTTCGCGGGAATGAGTAATTTATTTTCACGCGAATACAAAGCAATGCTTTCGCGGGAATAAATAATTTATTTTCACGCGAATGGAAACCGTTGCTTTTGCAAGAATAAACATTTTATTTTCACGCGAATGGAAACCGTTGCTTTTGCGGGAATAAACATTTTATTTTCACACGAATGGAAACCGTTGCTTTTGCGGGAATAACTAATTTATTTTCACGCGAATGGAAACCGTTGCTTTCGCGGGAATAAAAATTTGGTTTTCACGCGAATACAAACCAATGCTTTCGCGGGAATAAATATTTTATTTTCATGCGAATACAAACCATTGTTTTCGCGGGAATAAAAAATTTATTTTCACGTGAATGGAAACCATTGCTTTCGCGGGAATAAATAATTTATTTTCACACGAATGGAAACGGTTGCTTTCGCGGGAATAAACATTTTATTTTCACACGAATGGAAACTGTTGCTTTCGCGGGAATAAATAATTTATTTTCACGCGAATGGAAACCATTGCTTTTGCGGGAATGAATAATTTACTTTCACGCGAATACAAAGCAATGCTTTCGCGGGAATAAATAATTTATTTTCACGCGAATGGAAACCGTTGCTTTTGCGGGAATAAACATTTTATTTTCATGCGAATGGAAACCGTTGCTTTTGCGGGAATAAACATTTTATTTTCACACGAATGGAAACCGTTGCTTTCGCGGGAATAACTAATTTATTTTCACGCGAATGGAAACCGTTGCTTTCGCGGGAATAAAAATTTGGTCTTCACGCGAATACAAACCAATGCTTTCGCGGGAATAAATATTTTATTTTCACGCGAATACAAACCGTTGCTTTCGCGGGTATAAATAATTTATTTTCACGCGAATGGAAACCATTGCTTTCGCGGGAATGAATAATTTATTTTCATGCGAATACAAAGCAATGCTTTCGCGGGAATAAATAATTTATTTTCACGCGAATGGAAACCGTTGCTTTTGCGGGAATAAACATTTTATTTTCATGCGAATGGAAACCGTTGCTTTTGCGGGAATAAACATTTTATTTTCACACGAATGGAAACCGTTGCTTTCGCGGGAATAACTAATTTATTTTCACACGAATGGAAACCGTTGTTTTCGCGGGAATAAACATTTTATTTTCACGCGAATGGAAACCGTTGTTTTCGCGGGAATAAACATTTTATTTTCACGCGAATAGAAACCAATGCTTTTGCGGGAATAAAACATTTATTTTCACACGTTTAGCTATATAAGAGTCAAGGGTTTCAGACAGAGAGCATCCAGTTCAACAACAGTAAGTAAAGGAGCAACATCTACTACATCTTCCATTGCAACTACTAAAAGTCCTCTCTTCATAAACGTAAGACTAAAAATACAATTATTTCTGCTAGCTAACACAACTATCTGAAGGCTTTATGACATATCTATTTTTAAATTGATTATAAAGAATTGAACCAATTTTCTTGTTTTTTTCAGAATGAATACTCAAGACGTAGGAAGCCAACCATTGTATCTAAAGTCGGAATCTCAGCCTGATGAAAAGGTAAGAATTAATAAAAAACACTATTTAACACCTGTTGAAAACCTTTAATTATTTTAGTTGTCTAATTATCGCTTGTATTTTAGAACAATACAACAACAAATCCAATCTACTTAAAGGACTTCCTTCCAGAAATGTATCATAACTATGTCATAAATAATGATGTTGTTGAAGAAAAAGCTGTAGAATGTTTGACATTCCAAGTTATAATATTCTGCATAACTCAACACATAATGAGTATGGGGATGTGTTGTAAGAAACATGATGTATCTACAGAACATTTTGATGACATTATAAAAAACGGTTTCGAAACCGTTTTGTCAATGATGGAAGCTGTTAATATTGATGAATTTTTAAAAGAAATTGAAAGAAGTGTTTGGAATCAAATAGTTTTCAAAAAATTATATAACATGAAGTGGAACAAAAAAACTTTTTATAAATTCAGAAAACATATTTATAATTATGTCCAAATAGATAAAGGTCTATCCTCTTCTGTAGGTATTTTAGAACTAATGTTAGAAGCGTTTCATACATATTTATGAAAAATTTTTAGTTGTTTTTTTTATTATTTTACAATATTTTGTTCAAACTATTATATTTTATTTCTTACCAATTGAGATGTTAAAAGCAGTATGATATTAAGTAAATATATATATATATATATATATATATATATATATATATATATATATATATATATATATATATATATATATATATATATATATATATATATAAATATATATATATATATATATATATATTTGAACGCATCCTTTGTTGTCTGTCTCCACATCCCAATAGTTTAATAAGCACATTCTCAATCTATTATAACTCTATGGTCTTAACTGCTTTTGTCATAAATACATATATATATATAAGACACTCTAACTAATAAATACACTCTTAGCCACTCATGCAAATATTACCCTTTTATTTTTAGAATGTTATGGATGAACTTTCTGAAGAGCTCCTTTGCACAGATCCATATCCAACAGAAAATAAAATAAAAAACCGCAAAACAACTCCTAAGAGAAGGAAAACTGCTCCAAAAAAGCGAATAGTAAGGAAACGAAAAAAATAGTGAGAAAACAAACTACTTCCGTTGATAAAAAAAACAATGGAGAGTGCAGCTATAGCTCATTTAACAGTTGAATGTCTCAACGAAAGGAGAGCTAGGGAATTAGAAAAGTCTGAAGGTTCTCAAGTGATTGACTCACCAAAAGTTCCGATTTGCAAAACATTTGAAGATCTTCCTATCCCAAGCATTATGCGAGTGACTTGTGTGATACATCCATCAAGTAAGGAGAAGTGTAGATATTCTCAAGTTCGCTACCATGATCCTTCAGATATAAATGAACTCGAACCCAAAATACTTTTCTGTCCAGTTGAAATAGCTAAAAACTTCAACTGTGATAATTACCCCCCTCCGTTTAACATTGTATATTTGGGTAGAAAGGGGAAACCAAAAAATAAAAGTGTTCTTTGGTACGATGTCAAACGTGTTACCAGACATCCTCTAAGCAAAAAGGCAGCTGAAGAGGAATCAATATATTAGAGTACATTGACTAAAGGTCAGCTCAAACGCTTCTTGAACATCAAGACCCTCAATAGTTTCCAACCCGGTGCTATTTTCCCTTACCGAGATGTTGTTGATAGATTCGTTCCTCATCGATTTAAAGGAGGACAGTCAAATGTAATTTGTATCCGATATACCATGGAACAATGTGGAGAAACACTGTTGAAGACGCTTGCCATACCAGACAAATATACTTCAGAAGCTAACCAACATGCTCAAGGTGTGATGATCTACAGAGCAAAAAAAACCCACGGAAAATTTAAGACGGAATACGATCTTTCATTTTGCTCTACATACAGACTCGGTCAAATTTATTGGAGACAATATTGTGATCAAGCAAAGCACAACAAAGCGATATTAGAAATTGATGATGATGAAGAACTTGAAGATTTTCTACGTGGAGATTTTGATGATTTTGAGACAGGATATGTTGCTGAAAAAAGGATGAGATACATGATAAACCTCGGTGAGAGTTTTTCTTTTTATTTAATAAATTCTAATCATTGTAAATAATACTTCAACTCAATTTAGATGTAGTTGTAGTTATTTCTACCCAAATAATTTTTTGTTTTAGCGATGGATAGTCTCTAATTCAAAAAAACAAGTTGGACAATGTGATTTGGTGAGCCATTTCTATATCCAATGTAACTAAAGCTATAATTCAAATTCATGTAATTATTTTAAATTTTTGTTTAATCGTTCTATTCTAATACATAACTTTTTTATTTTAGTTCATCACGAATTCAAAAGCACATAAAACAGAAGTCTCCCTTCTTAAAATATAAAATCACTACATCAAAGACATCATTGTAAAAAAAGACTATGTATTAATTGTTATTACTTAGTATTTACTGACTCTAGCTATATTATATGGAGAGATTTTCCCTATTTATTATACAATAAATGTGTATAATCATATATTGATTCATTTTAATCAATGTATATGTTGCCATATGAGTTTGAATTATGTAAAATGATCAAAACTTAAATGTCATACATTCAAAATTTAGATGCCATGCGTTTAAAATCTAAATACCATATAAGTTCAAATTAAGTAAAAAAATAATCAAAACTCAAATGCCACTTAAATGCCACTCAAATGCCACTCAAATGCCTCTCAAATAAAATACAATATAAACTCGGCGAATTCATTCAACGCCGTAACCCATTGCCTCAACCCCGAAATCTAATCCACAAAAAAAACACTTGGTAGGGAGATCTGCTCATATATTACTACTCATGAGAACCGTTTGAAGGTACCTTTTTGGTGCACCAGGTGTTGATTATGTCAGTTGTTAGTGTTTGTAATATTGTATGATTATATATTATTTGAGTATTTACTGTGCAGGAGTCGTTTATATTGGGGTTCGTATCACGGTTTTGATTGTTGGACAAACCTGGTGTTTGAATAGAGAGTTATTGTATATGTTTTATTACGGATATACAATGTATAAAATAGAGAAATGAAATTATGGTAGATAATAATTGCTCAACATCATGTTTTTTAAAACTGGAGGTATTTCGGAAAGTTTTTCTTCTAGTTCCTTCGGGACTTTGATGTGGCATTTGACGAATCCAAAGAAATCTTTTGATTGGACTCTCTCCGCCACTTGTTGTTTTTTTGGTTTCTTCTCAAGTTGTTTGGAATAGAGAGATTCGTAAAATGCGTCGACAAATTTTAGTAGATTTGCGCGAGTTTTTACGGTACTCAACTAATTGCACTCCCAAATCGAGATGACTGTGTAGTCCAGGGTTCGGAGATACTCTTAATTTTCTAGCGTCTCTCTATACAGTCGTGTCATCGACTTTTTTCTAGCAGGGTGAAACTCCAAATGTCTAAAGTTGTTAAAAGAGCAGTCATGTCCGTGCCAGAAACATCCCTGAAACTGAAAGCCGGTTTGGTGTTCAAAGCAAAATCCATTGACAGGGAGATTTCGTTATCCAGGAAAGACTTCTCCTCCATTGAGCTGATGTCTGATGTTAATTCTTTTTGTGAACATTTGATACTGTAACCAGCTGTGAGCCGACTTGCTAAAATTTACTGGATCGCCGATGAATTAATTCTCTAATTTTTTTCATCGGTGGTATCTGATCGGCATCAACTGCATCATACACCACAGGTAGAGAGCATCCGCATCGACTCAGTAGATTTTGTCGCAAATTTTCACTTCTTTTTCGAGCCAATGTTCTGTAATTCTCATTATTCCATTCTCGTGGTATCTGTGAATCACCAGGCTGGTTCCTCCATTGATGTTTTGTTTATCAAGGAATACAGTTCTGCATTGCAATTGTCAATCAAGCAGATTGGAAAAGTCTGCTGAAAAGATTCAGCGAGTTTTCAAAAATCCAAATTGGAAGAAATCCCGGAAGTGGCGGTTGGGAAGCTTTGTTAAACACCCAGTTAATTGCCAAACCGGTTAAAGATATTCCGTCTTTTAACATGTCAATTTGGTGTTCCCTGAAGATAGCTCTTTGTCTTTCCAAAGCCTGAGTGAATGGGGTTACGCCCAAGTTGTACCGCTTTAAAAAATCTCTTACGTTGCTCACGTTTTCATTTTTCAATACTTTTTGACAAATTGCGTATTCTTCTTCGCTGATGCATTTATGCTTTAACGAACTGTAAAAATTTTGTCTCGGCTGTAGATATTTTTGTTGCAATTGATTGAAGCCTTCATCTACTAGTAAGGGAAAAAACTTTTTGCTGCTTTGCATATGTACGCCTTGAGATGCATTTTGTAGCTGTATCAGGGTGCAGTAACGTTTTTGCAATCCAAAACACAAGAGATCCGATCACAGGGATCTTGGTTCTTTTGTTGACGACGAAATAAAAGGCTCTGTCCGAGACGTCTTTTAATTGATGTAGCAAAACTCCTTTTATTTTTTTTGATATTGTAACTCTGCGAATTGAAACCTGGAATAGGTAAATTTTCCATATACTTTGCCAACTTATCCAGGACTCTGGAGGCCCCGAGTTTTTATCTAAATAGTTTTTGTTTGAGAGGCGATTGGTTGAGCAGTTTTTGTTCGGCTTTTCCCAAACGATGTATCTCATCTTTTGGTGTATTTTTATTCAACGATCCATAAAAATCTTTTCCTCACTTGGACGTGCACTTCTTTGGTGATGTTTTCCAAGTGTCGAATAGATTTTCCAATTTATTTTCTATTATCGTCATTGCTGACAATGCATTGAAGGTTCTCAAAACCAGGTAAATTTGAACAAACGAAAATGCTCAAGAGTTTATGTTTGCTGGTGCAGAGGGTGGTGTCTGTATCTCTGTTGTCCTCACATTTGGGTGGCAAACACTCGATGTCATACCTGGCAAAAAATGGATAATATCTCAAAAGGATCACCTGCGTCGATGGTTATTCCAAATTGTTCCTTTAGCTTGTCAAAAACGGTGGTGGTAGGTTTGTATTCACCTCCGGGAAACTCTGTGGTAGATGCGTCCGAGGGTGGGCGCTTGTGTCTTTTCAGGTTGCAAAACCTGTCGAAACAAGTGGGACGTGTTGGACATGTATAGGCTCGAGCGTATCCTTCCAAATTTGTGATGAGACTAAAATGTTTTTTGTAAAGATCCAGATAGAGCTTTTTTTCGAATCTCAAATTGGAATTCCAAATAACTGTTGAAGTCCTGTCTTTGTGTAGAGCAAACAAGGTTATCTTGATTGGAAACATTTTTTCCAGATCCAGCAAGTCTGAGTCTTCGACACCTTTTCCATCTTAAATCCTTCAGTAACCATTTGCTGTTGGAGTTAGACTTTTACAACCAATGAATTTCGCATATTTTTTAACTGTTTTGCCGAATAGTTTGTGGGAGATTTTTTGGAACTCGTCTCCCTCTTTTGTAGAACCTGATGCAGCACTAAAAATCTTAAAAAACAAAGATTGTCAGTGATTTGAGCGCCATAGTAATTTGTCAATATAGTTCGTATGTGTCTGTTGTAGAAAGTGTGATGGGGTAGAGTCGTTGGAGGAGTTTCTACTCATCCTATTCCAATCAATTTGTAAAATTGAGGCGTAACCTTTGTGATCAACATCAGTCTCCAAACTGTATTGGGTCTTTGTCTCAAACTGTTGGCACGGTGATAGGTCTCAGCGACATCGGTGAAAAGTTTGTCGAGCTATCCTTCGGATTCCACCAAACGAGCTCTTGGATACACTGTGGTGTTGTTGGACGATGAGTGGAAATAGAGGAATTTGCCATCATTTTTGTTCTACAGGATTCAACCTACATCGCAATTGACTTTTGCTCTAGAGCTCAATTGCCTCCAAATTTTTTTCAACAACTCCGACGGTCCCGATGCATGATAGTCATTTTGGTAGATGTCAGCTTTGAGTTGTACACTCTGTGCAGAGTCCAAAAACAATAGTACTTTCATATGATTATTTATTATTTAAAATAAAAAAGCTCACCGATTATTAAGAGCTTTAGTATTTTCAGCGGATGGTGAAACTTGAGTAGCAACAAATTTCTCTTCACAACCATTTTCATGATCGATCTCCAGTTCATCGATGTATTCAGCATCCAGAATTCTCATCCCAATGCGATTTCTCACAAGCCAATCCCAATCCGCTTGTATTCGTTTACCACTTTCTTCTTCCATCGCCATTTTCCCTCCCAAAATTAAACAAAGAAAACAGGTTAACAAAGTTCTGTATGTAAGATATTATTGATAAATAATGATTTTACATTACGCTTAAACAGTTATTTATAATGACTCACTTATTTCTTGTAAAATACTTGCTTTTTTTATACTAGGTGCATAACATCTGGCTAGCTATTATTCTATAAATAGTCATATGTACCTGCAAATAAACAAAATACTATTAGAATTAAAAAAAAACTAAACGCATTTAGCAACAATGACTAATCAACTACATATATTAATAACAATAATAACCAGTTGTTGTCTCTCTGACAAAAAAAATACAAGTTTGTCAATGCCAAAGACTCCGCAGTCTTGAGAGCAAGCCGGCTAGGCTCTAGGGGTATGTCTTCTCCACAGCGCAACTAGTCGAGTTCTTCAACTAGTGTTAAATAATTATTTATTAATTCTTACCTTATTGCTGAGAGTCCTAGTAGTTGTAGTAGATGTTGTTCCTTCAGTCACTGTTGCTGAAGTGGATGGTTTCTGTGTAAAAACAGTGACTGTTAAATAGTCAAAGTTGCACCTGTTGACCGGTGCTGTTTCTCTAAAAGTGTGAATATAATGTTTTATTGCTCATACTAATACCAATATTATTTTTGTTTTTTTTAGATTATTTCTGAATCCCTCATTGCAGTAACTCCAAAAGAGAGCAAAGTCAAAACACTCAAAACACCTGTTAAAAGAAAACATAATGTTGCAAAATAAACTTCAACAAAAAAGTGAGTTCGTCCCAATTTGATTGTGCCCGCAAAGCAAATATGTGAAGAGCAGGAGCGCAACAAATTGAAAACTGATGCGGATAAAGCTCTAAAGATTGCCAAGTCTCTCGAAGGATAGAAAGCAAGCAAATTGCAAAGGATTGGATCTTTCTGTTCGCTAAAAAGTCTCGTTGTCCCAACCTTTTATGGAGGTTGTTGCCATCGATAGTAACACTAGCATGCTTGGTGATTACTTCGTTCTCTCATGTTATGACAAAATGGATGGACAAAATGGAGACAGCTTCAGAGAGTAATTTGCCCGCGCGATTGAAAGCCTCAGTCTTCCCAAATACCCATTACTTTGCATCGTCATTTACTTGGGTGAGTTTCAAAGTCTATAAAAGGAAAATAGTTCTTGCTACGATATCAAACTTGTTACCATAGAGAAGTTAAGCCTGGGAGAAGTTGCTGTTCAAGCCGAACAAATGAGAAAAATGACTAAGGATGAGCTCAATCTCAGCTACAACATAGATTATTTTGCTAATTTCACCCAGTTCCCAGTTTTCCCTTACATCAACGTCGTTAAAAGATTCATGCAGCATCGATTCCAAGGAGAAAAATCTGTAACACCTTGCATCCGGTACGTCTTGGAAAAAATGGAAAGAGAGAGGTGAGAATGCTTCTGATACCAAACAGATACTTCAAAGATGCTAAAAAATGTGCTCCTGGTGTGATGATTTACAAAGAAAAGAAAAAGGGTTCCACAATGTAGTCTTCATCTCTGCATTGAGCAGCACTGAATGGTAGCAAAATCGCAGTCGAGTAAAAAGCAATGAAGAGTCGTTGAAATCGATTACAAACCGGGATGTTGCCAATTTCATGAATGATGAGTTTGCAGAGTTCAAAGGGATTATATCATTGATGATGCCTATGCCAATTAGAGTATTTCTAGTGTTTGTTGTCAAATTCTATTCACTATTACAAACACTTTATTAAGTTCTTATAAACTTTATTCATATCTAATACTAACATCTTATCAAAACTTGGACTTCAAAACAATTATTATATACATTTTACCTATTGTATTTTATCTATTACACAAAAAAATTATAACAAAAATTCTACCAACAATGTAAATCAGAGATAATATTAGCAATCAACTTACGTTAGTCCAACAATAAAAACCATGATCCAAACCCCAATATAAACAACTCCTGCACAATAAAAACTTATATAATAGATAATCATACTGTATTACAAACACTAACAACTGACATAATCGACACCTGGTGCATCAAAAAGGTACCTTCAAAAAATTCTCATGGCACCTGGTGCTCAAAAAAGCCCTTTGGAACCAGGTGAACCTTATTGTTTTTAGACACCATGACGCAGATCTGCTCCTATTATACTACTAACACTGTGCTAAAAGGGAAATTATTATTAAAATTTATGGTACAGACAGTGCCCATGGCTCAAATAACTTCGCTAGAGCGATTGCATTATAATAGCCTTTATTGGCATAAAATTTTCTGTAAAAGGTAACTGCCTCGAGATAGCAACCCCACATCTTAGAGAGCTAATGTAAATGGTGAGTTTGAACAAACTTTAATTTATTCAAAGTCATTTGACTTGTTAAACTAGCTACTGAAAGCCAGTATCTAGTTTTACGCAAACTTAATGGCATTCAATAAAAGACAATTGATAACCAATAAAATAATATTGGTTATCCTGTGCTATCAATTTGTAGCTCATCGACACGTAAATGTAAAATAGACTCTGCCAACATAAGCAATAAAACTTTTATTTAGCTGTGCCGGCCCTGCATGATTATCGTACCGGCCCTAGGTAGCTATCATGGGCTGGCAGAAAAATAGCTGCCATAGCCTGAGAGCCAAAACATAGCCCTACGACTTCCAAGACCCAAGACCAGACTATTACCGTCCTCAGGCGTCGAGATTTCTGGAGCCGAGGCTGTAAAAGACCATGAACTCTAAAAGAGAGAAACCAGCAGCTATTACTAGCTGGATGTACATTAACTCCGCCCTTAACTCCTGAGCACCAGTTCTCTTTGATTTGTGTATTTTTGTGCCATTGGCTAAAATGAGGCAGAAGATACCTCTAAGCAACTCCTGCTAAATTTAATTTAAGGAGTCTCATAAAAACTCCACTTACTCAAAACCATGTGATGCCTTTAGCATTTACGCGTGCTTAGCTATTGATGCGTTATGTGACTATTGTCAACAGTTTTGGCACTTTTCAAAGAGCTTTTCTAATTGTTCTGTTGCAAAAAGCCAAAAGCCATCGCTCTTCATATTTCAGTTTTATTCTTTACACTCTAGTGAGTATTGTTGAGACTTGCTTTACAACTGTGTTAGGTGGGAGAAACTGGTATTGTGTATGGAAGGGTGCTTTTAGTGGGAAATAATGCTTACAGGCAGTCAGAGATACTATTTCTAGCTTACAGTACAAAAGTAGTAATTTAACCAAACTTTAAATAGTAACTAGCTAAAATTCAAGCCATATCTGTTCGTTATCCCAGCTAACTCATTATGGTACTCCACTACTTTATTCATTAGGCAGTTGCCACCGAACAAACCTCGGTCTGCTGGCACAGCAGGATAGTCAGCCTCTCAATGCCTGACAACAGCAGTCAACCTCTCCTCAGAGGTGACCCGGTGCCGGTATGGCACTACAAACAGTTGCAAAGGAGTGAAATCTACTTCTACAAGTTAATTGTGGCGAGCCCTCGGTTTAGACATATGACTCAGTGCATTTGAGTCGGAGAAAGATTTATTCAATTCAGAACAAATAGTGGCTTGTAGTACACCAGTTGAATGTTGAATGCAACACGCAAAATTGAAATGCAATGAATGAGTAGAAAGCTCTACCTTTTATAGGCAGAGTTACAGGAAGTGACAGGAAGTGTTTGGCCTAGTTTGCCAAACACTCCAATCACACACAAAGCTAATACAAATGTACAAATCAGTTTACTAGGTATAAATATTAGTCAATGACATAAGAACACATAAATTAAAGGGAACTTGTACCTAGGAGTAAGGGGCGGAGTTAATGTACATCCAGCTAGTAATAGCTGCTGGTTTCTCTCTCCAAGAGTTCTTGGTCTTTTACAGACTCAGTTCCCAAAATCTCGACGTCTGAGAATGGTAAAAGTCTAGATATGGGTTCTGGAAGTCCTTGGGCTAAGTTTTATTGCTCAGACTATATCAGCCGTCTTGCTGCCGCGGTATAGTAATGATGCAAGGCCAGCATAGCTAAATAAGGGTTCTATTGCGTATGCTAGCAGATAGGTTAAGTGCAATCAATGCCGGCGTTGTTAAATTGCTTTAATGAGGCATGCCTGATGCCTACAGGCTATCAGGGGGACGTTGCTACATAGCGGTAACTTGTGGTGACTGGTAAAATTCATCACAATACATTGTATAATGAAAATTTTTCCGGTTACATAGAGTTTATTTACAGTTAAAATCGAACATTCGTATTGGTCTACGCCAAGCTGGTGGGTTTGAGTTATATTTCTAAGGGGGGCGATTTAAATCTTGCTACGGATTTATTTTAGTATATCTGTATCTATGCATATCACTACCCACTTCCCTGGGATTTTCTAGTTTGAGGAATTGTGTGCTTGGGGAAAGCTATTCCAATAGATTACTCGCCTATGTGACTATGACACACACAAAAACCTGGAGGGACATCGCGCATGTTAGGGACTGGAATCTTGCAGAGCGGGGAAAAGAGGCATGGGGGTGTAGACTGGTGGGACTGAAGGAATGTGGGAATGGGGAGTAGATGTGATAGTGGGAGGAATGAAATTATTATTACAGGGAAGTTATCTATTGTTGTTGGACAAGTAGTAGAGAGACAACAGGAATGATTGGCAATGGAGTGGTGTAGCACTAAGGGGGAGGGTGGCCCTCATGAGCGGGTGGATGGAAGTAACAATAGGTTTTCTCATCAGTTTCTGCTACAGTATTACAGTTTATTATTGGAAATTTGTAGAAGCTGCTCGATATTGTACTCAGAAGGGTCAATGCTTGGGGGTAGGTGAGTGATTACCTCAGGCCTTAGTAATAAAAAATAATGGAAGATTAATGGTATTGCTACTGTTATTAGAAACATTTTCCTATCTGTTACAATACACATGAAAAAATGAGTACAATTGAATTTAATACCTGTCTGGGCTGCTTCAGGTGAAACATCAACAAGCAAACCTTTTGGGCAGAATGGAAAAGTCACCCTTGTGTACTTGTGCTCCTTCCAGTTATCACTTGCCTTTTTAACCAAGTCTGGTATGATTCCAGTCTCCTAATAAGAAATAAACAAAAAGATTAGACGACTGATTCCAAAAATACTTTTACGGAGAGATTCTGAAAATCAAATTGCTATTACTTAAATTCTTTACAAATATAGCATGCAACATCAAATTAAAATTTGTTATCTGTTTAGGATTGATTTAATTCACACTCCAACAAAATTGTCACACTCAAACAAAACAGTCACACTCAAACGATAAAACAATTTTGAGAATTGATTTTGATATTGAATTTTATTATTGCTATAAAATGAGTAGTGAGCTAGACCAACAAAAAAGGTGTAGTTATTGTGGACTATATTTTTCCATATCTAAATTTATTACGCCAAACAAAGAATGTAGAATGTGTGTTGATTGTCGTGCTATACAACATGAAAAATATTTATTAAAAATAAATAAAAGGAAAAGAGAGAAATGAAGAGCAAGCAAAAATAATTTTGCCATTTGATGCAATAAATAAATATCTAACAAAACAGCCATTGACAAAAGAAGACAAGGATATTCTACACTTAGAATTATATTGTAGTCAATGTAATAAAGATTTTGAATTATATACATTTATTAATGATGAAAAGCTGTGTGAAATGTGTTTGGTTTGTCGTGAGAGAAAACAGTAAGAATATGAGAGAAAAAATGCCAACGGAATCCTCTCCTCTCTCATCACACTTCGGGGTCTATCCCGAATAGACTTTAACAACTTGCACGGGGTCCACGACCCAAAAACACTACTAGAGGTTTATCAAGTAAATACTTTATTCCATAATCTATTTAGCAACACAATTAAAAGGGTATTTAGCACTATTCACACAATTTTTAACTCTCACAATGCACAGTAGCTCCTTTTATAGGAGATAAGGGATAAACTCATTGCCTTATTAGGCGTAGCCAATAACATAACATAATATAAAAGATTCACAAACGATATAGCATTGTACAAATTGTTCAATAACAAAGCAAGCCAATGAGAATACATGCACATGGTGAAATAGCACTGGGCTGTGCTTCCCGCTCTTTTCTGGGTGGTAGAATCTTTCCACTCCTTATTTGGAAGTGCCACTTCCTAGTCTCTGCTCCTGGTAGGGGTGAGGCTCTGTTCTCCATTCTGTTAAGGCTTTCGGGCTCCTAGGGGCACAGGCTTCCTGAATCAGTCAGTTTAGATACCGGGTTGGGGTCCTGACCCGGGGTAGACCTAGGGTAGCTACTATATGTTTATATAGAGGGATATGGGGTTGATACAGGCCCGGGGGACCTAGTATCAATTTTTAGGTAACTACCGAGGGGGGAGAGTTCTAACGGTATCAAAAACTCTGCTACTGAGGGTGTAAGGGGTGTAGCGGGGTTTTTAGGGTGGGAAGAAGTCCGACATCACTCAATCATTATGCAAATCGCCCACAATATCATATCTTTTAATGTTGTATTGCGAGGAAAGGCAGGTACAAATATTTTTTGACCAAAAACTTCTTCATGTATATTTACTACAAGTCTTTTTACTATATTGTAGAGGACCGGCGCCATCTTAAAACATTCTATTAGTAAGTCTATCGGAACAGTTCTATGTAAACACTCACTCAGTCTACCTTCTATCGATCGAGCAATCCTATGTGACACTCATTAACTACATTCTTATTTTATTGTATACACTCTAGAGCCGATAGCTCTATGTGCATTTGTCATTACTATTTTAACCATGTAAACTTATATGTTACCCATGTGAGTGCAATCAACCATTAGTCTAAGTGCCACCTCTTATATTTTATTCGCCCACGCTGGCCAATCAATTGTGCCAGGTGTGGCCTCTTTTGTCTGAGCACTTGTCAGTCATCTTGTTATGTAACTGCATGCATAAATACGAATGTTTGTATCAAATAAATCAGAGTCAGCTTGCACACTCTCAGAAGTTTCTTTGTACATACAAATAACTTCACTGCGCACCATTACTCGAGTAGTAATATATAGGCAGATCAGTCTGAACCTCTGCTGGCCGAACTTAGCTTGTCTAACTTCGCCTTCAATGTTCGACCTCTGCACAGCACTACAATAAAGACAGCCGAACCTCTGCTGGCCGAACTTAGCTTTTCTAACTTCGCCTTCAATGTTCGACCTCTGCACAGCACTGCACTAAGACAGCCGAACCTCTGCTGGCCGAACCTAGTTCAACTAGTTCGCCCTTCAAAGTTCGAACTCAATACTTACAGAGACAACAGTTAACGCAACCAGCAGCTCACTAGTTACTGAGATGGTCAACCACCATTCTCCAGTATACTAAGTCGACCTGTGGAAGGGTTGTATCACTAGACACAGTTGCCATTACCATTCGGGAGGTTGTGCAGGTAGGCCGAGCTACCACCTCACACCCCCACAGTGAAATCCTGCACATTGGTGGCAGCAGTGGGATTGACAGACACCCACAAGCAGCACCTCCCAGAGGAAGAATGGCGACCAGGAGAAGAGCACTGAGTACTGACAGGGATCCTTCCAGTCTGCAGATGATGGGGACGCTCACCGATATTCTAGACCGCATGACAGTAGCCACAGCTAGAGACAAGTTCAGAGTACCACAGTACGATGGTACAGGGGATGTGGACTACTTTCTACAACGGTTTCAGGAGGTGACCAGAGCAAACCATTGGCCGGCAGAAGAAGCAGTGATCCACCTACGCCAAGCCTTGACAGGCAAGGCCGAGCAGTGCGGTCGAGGAGAGACCACTGAGGAAGTGGCACGGACACTACGAGCGACCTTTGGCATGACTCGTTCGGAAGCCCAAGCAAAGTTGCTAAGCTACCGACGAAGCCCCAGAGAAAGCCTCAGGGACCATGCCCTCACGGTCGAGCACCTCGTCACGGCAGCCCACAGCACCCTGCCACGACAGAATAGGGACGAGCTGATAATGCAGACGTTCCATAGCACTCTAGGACACACGTACCTACAACGCCACTTGCTGGCGGTACGTCCTCAGAATCTGGAGGAGGCGATCCTGGCAGGGAATGAGTTCATGCAGGTACCTCACCAACCGGTAGGAGGACCTCACATTCGGACAGTGGAGGCCGACCTTCTGGAAGAAGAGAGAGAACCACAGAGAGAGATGGCTCGACACCAAGAGGTACAGGACCCCTTGGCACAACTGCTTAAGACCGTGGAAGGGCTGAGCAAAGAAATTGCTAGCCTAAAGACGGAAAAGAAGCCTGAGCCACCCAGGAGATGTTGGGGATGCCAACAAGTGGGCCATACCCGGAAGGCGTGTAAGACCGTCCCTTGGCCTAGCCGCCAGGGAAACGACTACCGCCCGCAGCAGTAGGGAGACCCGCTGGCTGCACACGGGCAACGACAACGCAGAAGGAAAGGGCACAGGCGCCCTCCAGTGGACCGGCAACAGTGCGTCGAGCGACTCCTCCCCTGGACCTCCTGACTAGTCCCCCTATCGCCCTACACAACCGTTTTGCCAGCCTGTCGACACTCGACAGCTCAGTGGCGGAAGAAACGGACGGCGACGGGACTCCAGAGCAGCAGGAACCAAGGCCCAGGAGGAAGGACAGGCAGACCCAAACGCCCCCACTGAAGAAGGAAGAATTCATTCCAAAGCCTGTGACACTCCAGAGCAACCAGATCGAGCGACCATATCGCTCGAGTTACTACCTACCTGGAAGGGTAGAGGGAGAAGCGGTGACACATCTCATAGACACAGGCTGCAACACTAACCTGTTGTCCAAGCGAGTCTTTGATCGGTTACCGAACCACGTACAGCGCAAGCTGCAGCACTACGATTCCCATGGGATCATGGCCGACGGTACGAGACTTCCGTTCTACGGCTTGCTCTCACTGAAGGGAAGGATACGGCACGTCAAGTTTGAAGAGACCTTTGTGGTCAGTCAAGTCAACGAAGACGTTATCCTAGGGATGCTTTTCCTGACGAGCCAAGGATGCCAGATGGGGTTCGACCGTCCAGTGCTGGTGATACAGGGAAGGGAGCTGGCCTGTACCAACCGCCACGGGAGAAATCTCGTGTCCAAGGTGCAAGTCCGACAGGACACCCAGCTTCCACCACAGACAGAAGTGACTATTCCATGTCATTTGAGCTCCAGGGACACGTTCCCCCAGGGAGTGATCGAAAGCATCCAGGGTGGGATACCCATCGCCACCAGCGTCAACAGGCCTGACGCTCAGGGACACGTGCTGGTCAGATGTCTAAACCCAACGCAGGACACCCTAAGACTACCCGCAGGAGAGGTGATTGGCACCTTTACGGGAGTGGAAGAGGGTGGCGTTCGGGAACTGACAAAACCAGACGGACAGCAGAGAAGCAAGACGGGAGGAAGGGAGTTACCCCCCCATCTACACGACCTCTTCCAGCAAGCGAAGAGAGGGTGCCAGGACCAGTGGCAGGAGCAGCAAGTAAAGGAGCTGCTGATCGAATACCAGACGGTATTTAGTAGCCATAGCGGGGACCTGGGCCGGACAACACTGGCAGAGCATTCGATCCCCACAGTAGAAGGGGCTCGACCCATTCGGTGCCCACCACACCGCCTGGGACCAGAAAAGGAGGCAGAGGCAGAACGCCAGATCAAGGACCTGTTGGAAAAGGACCCCATCGAGCCGGCCGACGGAGCTTGGAGCTCCCCTGTGGTACTGGTGAGAAAAAAGGACGACACGTGGAGGTTCTGTGTGGATTACCGGAGGCTAAATGACATAACTAAGCAGGACGCCTACCCCATCCCCAGAATCGTCGAGTCTCTGGACGCCTTAGCCGGTAGTAAATATTTTACTACACTGGACCTCACTAGTGGATACTGGCAGGTACCCCTAGACCCGGACGCCAGGGACAAGTCGGCCTTCACCACTAGAAGTGGCTTGTGGAAGTGGAAAGTGTTACCCTTCGGGCTGATGTCAGCTCCTGCCACTTTCCAACGGCTCATGGAAAAAGTCCTCAAAGGTCTTCACTGGAAGACACTGCTCTTGTACCTGGATGATGTGATCATCATCGCACCCGACTTCCAGACGCACTTACAGAGGCTAGGAGAAGTGCTAGGACGACTCCACCAGGCAAACCTGAAGGTAAAACCCTCCAAATGCGAGCTGCTACAAGAAGAGGTCAAGTACCTCGGACATGTAGTAAGTGCAAAGGGAGTGGCCACCGACCCAGGGAAGGTAGAGGCCGTCAGGAGATGGGAAGCGCCAACGGACGTAAAGGGGCTGCAGGCGTTCCTAGGAACCGCCGGGTACTATCGTCAGTACCTCCCCGACTACGCCACGATTGCTAAACCACTCACCGTGATGACAGGCAAGGAGACACCCTGGAAGTGGGGACAAGTAGAGCAGACAGCCTTCGACCAGCTCAAAGCCAGGCTCATCCAAGCCCCAGTACTCGGATACCCCGACCCCAGTTTACCATACACACTGGACACCGACGCCAGTGCGGTAGGAGTCGGCGCGGTACTCTCCCAAGTACAAGAAGGCAAGGAACGCGTCATTGCATACTTCAGCAAGACGCTGGCACCAGCGGAGCGGAACTACTGCGTCACACGGAAGGAGCTGGTCGCTGTCGTCAAGGCAGTGAAACATTTCCGTCCCTACCTCTATGGGCGGGAATTCAAGCTCCGGACGGACCACGCCTCCCTCCGCTGGCTGTGCAGACGGAAGGAACCATCGAACCAGATAGCTCGATGGCTGGAGATCTTGGCTGAGTTCCGATATAAGCTCGAGCACAGAGCTGGAACTCACCATGGTAATGCCGATGGACTCAGCCGTCAGGGGCCCTGCACGGACTGTAGGCAGTGCGGCTCCATCGAGCAACGAGATGGGGGACCTTCCCACGTAGAGCTGCAGCAAGAGGCTGGACAGAGACCTCAGAGAGAGGCCAGGGACAACCCCGACACATCGAACCCGGTACATCCCCCCCAGGATTCGGCCCAGCCGAAGGGACGGGATGCGGTAGGCCGGACTTACGCCGAGCCGAGACGGCCGGGAGAGATGATGAAGAGGGAGTCTACAGAGAGAGGAGAGAAGGAGGAGCGGGTCAACCTCACTGTGACAAACCCGGTACACTCCGCCCAAACCTTAGCTCAGGAGCAAAGGGGCGGGCAGGATGCGGTAGGCCGGATTTATGCCGAGCTGAGACGGCCGGGAAGCATCACAGAGAGAGAATTGGCCGAAGGGAGTGTCGAGTTAAAGACACTGTATGATCGGAAGGAGGCGATGGAGATCCGCCCTGACGGGGTGCTCGTAATCACGCTGCAGCACCCTTCCAGAGCCAAGCAATGTGTGGTCTGCCCGCCAAGTAGGAGGACACAGGTCGTCTGGGAGACACACAGGATGATCCATGCAGGGATTCATCGGACGAGACAGCGCATCCTGATGGATTGGTACTGGCCAGGCATATCCCCCCTGGTCAGGAGGCTAATCAAGGATTGTGAGGTATGCCAAGTCGCCAAGAATGGAAAGAAGGCAGAGAACCCTCACCGACAGAGGATGTATGCAGGACGACCTTTTCAGAAGCTGGCGGTCGATCTAGTCGGCCCTTTGCCGTTGACGAAAAGGAAGAACCGTTGGGCGTTGGTCCTCACCGACCACTTCACCCGTTGGCAGGATGCTATAGCCCTGCCTGATGCCACAGCACCTACGGTCGCCGTCGCGCTGGACGAACGAGTGTTCGCTTACTGGGGCCTGCCCGAACAGCTACACTCCGACCAAGGGGCTCAGTTTGAGTCCGTGCTGTTAGAAGAGCTGTGCAGCCTGTGGGGATCAAAAAGACAAGGACCACCCCCTATCACCCGCAAGGGAACGGGATGGTGGAGCGTCAAAACCGGACACTGGGAGATGCACTCCGGACGTTGATATTGACAAAAGGCCAGGACGAGTGGGACAGTCTGCTGCCGCAAATTATGCGGGCCTGTCGCAGCACCCCCCACTCAGCAACCGGGGAAACGCCCAACATGTTAGTAATGGGACGGGAGGTACGCCTTCCTGACCAACTAACAGGCACGCCCCCTTCCTTGGACCCTCGCAACATCTCGGAGCACACAGCAGAAGTGCAGGAAAATCTCCAGAAGGCGCATGACTATTTGAGACGCTAACAGCAAGACATTAGGAGTCAAGACGACGAGGAGCCCGCCGTGTTCCAGAAGGGGGAACTCGTCGTGCTGGAAAACAAGCGAAGAGTGAAGGGGAGCAATCCGAAGCTGCAGCCACGCTTCGTCGGACCCTACCAGGTGCTGGAGGCCTTTCCAAATCACACGTATAAAGTGGAAAGGAATGGGCAGTGGTCCATCCAGAATGGGATGCGGCTGCGTCACTACAGGACGTGCCAGGAACCAGTCGGCCGAGCACCCCCGTGCCGGGAGCCCGCCCTCCAACCAAATATGAAAGGGCCAGAAGAGGACGACCCCCCAAGACGCGTCCAGCCCCCGCTGAGAACCTAGAGTTATTGCCTCTACCACTGCCTGAACCAGAGACATTACCATTACCGTCACCCCCACCAGAAAGGCCATCGCCGGTCAGGGAACCCCCTGGCCCGCTGCCTCTCCAGGAGCCTGGAAACCTTCCTCTTCCACAGGGGACACACCACACTCCAGAGTGGCCACCCCCGCCCTCACCTGCGGCGCACCACAGTCCAACCGGGAGACCTGAAACGCTAGGACACAGCAAGGTCAAAGTGGAAGAAAGAAGTATAGAGGAAGAAAATGCACCCCCACCAGAGGTCATCCAAAGGGCACCCAGCCCACCAAGGCCCCCAGCCCTCAGTGACGAGGACTGGCCGCCCCTACAACCCAGCCGGCTGCCCACCTCACCCTTGAGTCGACCGCAAAGAGAAAGGCAGAGGCCAACAAAGTTAAATGACTACCACTGTTATGCGGCAAGGAGAGAGCCCCATATACCTAACACCCCGCCTACCAGGACAGAAAGCAGAGGAGTTACTTCACAACCAGTGTCAAGTACCACCCTGCAGGAAGAAGTAGCAGAAAACCCGGTCGAAATCGGGTGGATAGAAGTAAAACGAAGAAAGAATAAAAGAAAAGTAGAAGAAAGAGAGACGAGTTGCCACAAAAAGGGACGAGTAAGAAATGAGGAACAAGAGGAAACAACTCCCCAACAATGTGAACTCGCCACCGAAAAAAATAAACTACAAGAGAGCGCAACTCCGAGCTACTTGGAACCAACGCCCAGTAATAAAACCGCCATCCCACGTCATCCTACCGGAACCACGTGGGAAGTGACGTCAGAGGGGCACGTGATAACAACTACCAATCAGAATATAGAGAGAGGCAGGAGCCGCCAACGTTCAGTTTGCCATCAACTACGGAAGAGTTCACTACCCAGCAGAAGCGTAGATCAACTGGACTATCCACTACAACAGCAACTAGAAGAGATGGCACGAGTAGTACAGCATTTGGCAGAAAAAATTGACATAACGTCGACTACAGGTGAGAGTCTACCAAATGTAACAATAGAATCACTGACTACGGCACTAGATCGACAGCAACGACTAGCAGTAACTGTGCCTCGCAAAGAAGACATGATAGCAAAGCAACCACTTGTCAACATCAGGCGTGTTACTGTTGCAGAAAGCGAGCTGCCGATACCCAAGCCTCCTACCCATGTGATGAGAGAAATATGGCTCTGCGGGGAGACCATGAAAGAGATCAAGGAAATGTCGGTGCAAATTGGAGATGGTGACAAATGGAGATGTCGGAGGTGTGACTACCAGCAAGTAAAGAAGAGGGTAGCATACCACGTACGCCAACATCTCACCTTCTTTTTCTGTAAATGTGGGAAAAAGAGTCCTTCCAGAGATGTTATCCTCAAACATACTCGCGTACAGGGAGGAACGCCAGAACACGGTGGCAAACACAAACCACTGTACGAAGTTGATGCCGCCAGGTATGATGCTTTCTGTGAGGCCATGGAGTGGACACAACCCCCACCATTCGGTATACCGACCCCCTGCCTCGACAATATAGAGAAGATCCCACTGAAGAAGCGATTGGAACAGAAGCCAGAGTTATCGCCCCCACGCAAGAGAAGGAGGACAACTCCCTCCAGGAGATCGGTAACCCCCAGACGAGAGGAACCCCAGCAGCCATACAGTTGGCGGGCAGAGAGAGAACGGTCGGCGGAAGCCGAAAGACAGAGACGGCGACGTGAGCATCGCCACAGGATGGAGACCCTCGATCGGGAACTACATACAGTAACTACGGATGCATTTAAGCTGTTGGAAAGGGCCCAGGAAATTAAAAGACAGATGAGCCAGCCCTACAGAGAGTAGAGACCACACCGTACCGATGCCGCCGCCATCGTTTAATTGGCCACAGTCGCCAATGGGGCGGAGTGTGTAGAGGACCGGCGCCATCTTAAAACATTCTATTAGTAAGTCTATCGGAACAGTTCTATGTAAACACTCACTCAGTCTACCTTCTATCGATCGAGCAATCCTATGTGACACTCATTAACTACATTCTTATTTTATTGTATACACTCTAGAGCCGATAGCTCTATGTGCATTTGTCATTACTATTTTAACCATGTAAACTTATATGTTACCCATGTGAGTGCAATCAACCATTAGTCTAAGTGCCACCTCTTATATTTTATTCGCCCACGCTGGCCAATCAATTGTGCCAGGTGTGGCCTCTTTTGTCTGAGCACTTGTCAGTCATCTTGTTATGTAACTGCATGCATAAATACGAATGTTTGTATCAAATAAATCAGAGTCAGCTTGCACACTCTCAGAAGTTTCTTTGTACATACAAATAACTTCACTGCGCACCATTACTCGAGTAGTAATATATAGGCAGATCAGTCTGAACCTCTGCTGGCCGAACTTAGCTTGTCTAACTTCGCCTTCAATGTTCGACCTCTGCACAGCACTACAATAAAGACAGCCGAACCTCTGCTGGCCGAACTTAGCTTGTCTAACTTCGCCTTCAATGTTCGACCTCTGCACAGCACTGCACTAAGACAGCCGAACCTCTGCTGGCCGAACCTAGTTCAACTAGTTCGCCCTTCAAAGTTCGAACTCAATACTTACAGAGACAACAGTTAACGCAACCAGCAGCTCACTAGTTACTGAGATGGTCAACCACCATTCTCCAGTATACTAAGTCGACCTGTGGAAGGGTTGTATCACTAGACACAGTTGCCATTACCATTCGGGAGGTTGTGCAGGTAGGCCGAGCTACCACCTCACACCCCCACAGTGAAATCCTGCACAATATTACATGTTAAAGATTTTTGTCCAAGCATTTTTCAAAAAAAAAAAACAAAAAAACTTTTCACTTAATAAAATGTTAGGTCAATCCAAAACAACATGCTCTACTATAAAAGAAAAATTGCTGTTTTTTTGGTTTAGTAAGTTAATACTCTCATATTATATGATTTTTCCAAGCAATGCTGAGTTAAAAGAATTAATGGTTTTAGATAAAAAGACTTTAGAACCTAAAACACTAGAATTGTATATTAGAGCTGGCCCCAAACAAGATGATATAGTATTTGAAGATTTAAGCTTACAGCCCAAGACATTAAAAAAATAGATTTAAAATTTGCCGGAATTGATATGATTATTTTTAGGCATAAAGATGGGACTCAAATAAAAAAGAAGATTATGATTTAATTATATTTTGGAACTAATTTTCCAGGCGAAGACCCCTGTATTTTGGAATTGAGTATCACTCCACCAACTCCAAGGGCAGAACCTCCAACAACAAATAATTTTTCATATTTTTTTTTTTGTTCACTGGGAGTATAGTCTAGAGTTGGAGCTCTTTGATTTGTGAGGAATATTTTGGAGGAATACCAGCGTTATCAGGATGTGAACCAACTAATTTTTTTATATGTATCAAAATCATAGTTTACATCTGATAGTTCATTTTTTGCTGCTTGCTTACATCTTATTTCAGTTTGTAACCAATCTTAATTTTTAGCTATTTCAATAATATATGTTTCTACTGCAGCATTATGTCTCTTTGATTATTCTACTGCACCACTTTTATCAAACATCTGATATAACATATTACCACCTGTAAAAGCAGCTACACTAACAACTGAACTTAATACCATCATTATAACTGCTGAAGCCATTTTATAACCTAACAAAAAATTATATTTATTATATCTATATTTTAAAATTATTCTACAATTATTGGCATATATCTCAGTACTAGAAGGATCTGTTTGATTTAATATTGTAATGGTTTTCCCCGTGTATAGAGTCGATCGTTACTGGTACGTACAAGTATGGCTATATTGTCCGGCTTTGTTTCTACTGTAATGGTAGCGTAGCAGTAGAGTGGCAAGCCTTTGGTGGTTTATCTCATGCTAGATATAACCAGATGCTGCTATAGAGCAGGCACAACTGTGTTCAGGCAACCGGCCTCACAGATATCACAGAGTTGGAGGTAACAATGGTTTATCACTACCAACAAAAGCAAACAATGTCTAATTGCAACGCACAAAAGTGAATGATTGACACAAAGTATAGATAAAGAACGGTGGTAACTGAAGGCAACGGTCGAGTGAATACTCAACATATAACTGGTCAGAAATTTCGCTTGCTACACACTAGTTACTTCTGAGTCATCTACTGCTTGATGTCTCTCTACGATCTGAGTGTCTATCTATGAACTGAACCTCTGGGCGGAATGCAGGAGTATTTATAAGAAACAAGTAATCAGCTGATAACATATGCATATAATTGGTTGAAAATAATACCCCCAGCGAGGCCTAAAAAGCAATCATAAGCTGGCACACTAACACTAAATAGTAAGCTATAATTAGGTATATATTAGTCAGAGCATTAGTGGCGGAAATCCCTCCTTAGGCTTGGCTTGGGTGAGCGGCAGGTCAGCTGTACTCTTGTGTAGTCAATCGTAGTCATCCGGTGAGTGTTTTTTATGTAGAAGGGATATATATAATAGCACCGGCTGAAGATAAGGGAGCTACACTGTGCAAATCTATTACAATATTAATACATTGGTGTTTTCATCCTCTTTTTTCACTTCCATCTTATTATCATCAATCATAAAATAAGTATACCACGACATTATATTTGTTAAATATATTGACTCAGGACAATAAAAATCTAAGTTTTCATCTAATTCTTTTAATAAAAGTCTTTCCCCAGCATTTATATATTTAATTTAGTTTTATTTATATGTATCAACAACAAATAGTTATTTAGCTCAATATTTTCTTTTAGTTTTTTTAAATCACTATTATTTTTTATATATAACATTTATATAACAAATAACAAAGTATTTTTGTTGCTGGAATAAACTTAAGTTCAAGGTCTCTGTCGCCGTAGGCCCCCTTATTTACAATTCAGTTCTGCAACAAGCTTACCATTATACAAATTATTCCTTTCATCTTTAATTGATATTTGTAAACTATTATATTCATTGGGGTTTATTGATTTGTATGAGTCAAGCATTTTTTGATGTATGAAATTTTCACCAGAATCTGTTTTACCTATTGGTATTATTGCTAACAATTTACTCCTCTTACCATTTAAATAGTTTTTAGATGAATCAATTTCATTACAATACATATATAGGGACAATGGTGTAATACATAACATATCATCAACTATTAAATCTTTTAGACTGTCAATCATATTACCATTTACTTCTACTTAAAGAGTATTTTTATCAAATTCAAAGTCATCCGGTATTTTAGCTTTTATTTGATCATATGTGTAGTAACCAGGATTAAAAGTTACTCCTTTATATGTCGATGTCCCAGTGATATTATACATTGTTTGATATAAAGTAATATTTCTTAAACTCATGGCATTCAATATCTCAGGTCTATTAAAATCTATTCTTCCTGTTTTAGTGACTGTAAGATTCATTTGAATAAAAATTATCTTTCATTGTTTATAAATGAGTACAGGAAAGCTTTATTCGAATTATCCAGTCGACATATATAATTTAGCTATTGTGCTAGAAATAAATTCACAAAACAAAATACAATATTCATTTAATAAGAGGTTTGTAGATACAACACCAAAACCAGAGCAACATAAAGTTTCATTATATTGTGCAACATATGGTTGTGGTATCAGCAAAGATCATTTGACACAAGGTTTAGACTATCAAAAATCAATTTATAATTTTCGTGTTATGTATCAGACAAAAAAAACTTTACATCAGATGAATGTGAGAACTCCAGGTGATAATGACTTTGATCCTTTTAACAACCCATACAGTAAAACAGAATATCAAAAGTTACAAAGTGAATTTTATGGCTGTAGGGCACCAAAAATTGATCAGCCTGCAAATGGTCTAGGACATATTTTTTCAAATGGCAATCAAATAGAATCATATGGTGTAAAATCTGTGTTTCGTGCTACAGGTAAAACAAATGAATATCGATATATTAAACCTAAAGGTAATAAAGATATGGGCATATGGTTTTAGTTTAATGATGAAGAGAATTATTCTGTGGGAATACCAATGGATAGCATATCACAATCCAAGTTTGATTATGATAGAGTGGTCCCCGATCATGCTCAACAGACAAAAATGTAGGATTAGTCAGAATTAACGATAGTATAAGAACATATATTTATTGTTTTTCTCGGTGCACAAGTTCAAGCTCGAGCTGCGGCTGAAGGTAATGATAGGAAGTCTTTGGCATCACAAGAACAGTTTTTAGTTCTAGTCAATGACATAATTAATAAATCATAGAGTCTTGAAGAATCTGTTAAAAACTTTCAAGATGCATTGAGTAAAAAAGAAGTAAAGATAAACTATATATTAGCCAAAGGCCTATATATTGTACCATCAGATTTAAATCTATAAACAAATTAGGTAGGAGAGTCATTGGTTTTAATGATAAGATTGCAGTTGCTAAGCAGTTTGATGGTGTAGGTATACAGAAGGAACCTCCTGTGGTTTAGCCTCCAGTGATATTAAAGCCAAAGTCTCCAACACCACCAACAACTAAACCAGTGATAAAAAAATCAACATCAGCAAGAGCAGCTCAAGAGCCAGCTGGAGCCACAAAAGAATCAGGTGCATATAAATTATTAGATAATTTAAATACAGATAGCTCCAGCTCCACTATCGCAACATCTAAACTACTACAACAATTTACCAACAAAGACCAGCTGGAGGCAACAGATGATCATGATGAATCTAAACTATTGTTGGCTGGAGGTATAAAACTTGCCGGAAAAACCCTCATATAACAAAAAAAATAAGTAGCCTCTGGCGGTAATATTTAATCAGCTTAATCACCCCCCTAGGCTTGATCTTTAATAAACACTTGCCAAATAACTATTCCTACTGCAGCGGCAAATGCAATAAGATGATCAGCAAAGAATGAAACTACTGTTGTACCTGTCTTAAGCAATGTTGATACTATGGTTCCTATTATACCAGGTAATGCAGCAAGAGCTTTGTCAGCCAATGACTTTAACCACCCTGCTACTTTTTTCGTTGCTTTTTTCACGGGGTTGTCATCAAGACTAGGATCTGGAATTAGTTTATTACCCCCTCCACCACCAGATGCTCCGCCTCCAGAGGCTCCGCCAGCAATGCCAGTTACTCCAGTGACAACACTCACTATAGTACCAATCATTAATCCAATAGCAGTAATGATTGCGGCAATAGTGATGCCTGTTCTTTAAACAATAGTTTTATTCTTTCCCATATTGTCAACTCACCATCTCATATTTTTCTTACTGCTTCTCTAATACTATCTATCTGGTTATTTGATCTATCTCTCAATATGTTTAAAGTATCAAGTATTATTTGCTTTTCATCCTCAAGTCTATTTATCTTATCAGTGTCCGCATCACCCCCTTTAACTTTCTCTCTCAATTTCTTGTTCTAGACTTAGAAATTTACTGGTTTGTATTTTAATATTGCCTTTAAGAGTTTGTGCAGCTTCATCTAATTCTCTAACTTCTCTTTCCGTGAGACGAAGGTTTTGAGCTATTTGACTAATTTGATCTTGAGATTTTTGCATTGCATCTGTAGAAGTATTAAATTTTGTTTCTGTTACAGATAAATTATTGTTTAATCAATGTTCATCTA
Source organism: Cryptosula pallasiana (assembly GCA_945261195.1). Lineage (NCBI taxonomy): Eukaryota > Metazoa > Bryozoa > Gymnolaemata > Cheilostomatida > Cryptosulidae > Cryptosula > Cryptosula pallasiana. The sequence goes on from OX183136.1 coordinate 20,411,123, forward strand.
ATGTTTGTTCATTAAGTTCAAATTCAGGAGGTGCAGGAATACTTCCATTAGCAACTTTTATTTTATCTTGATAAGCCTTTTTAGTTATACCAAACAATTATTGAATATATTTAGCTGTTAACTTGGGATCAACTTTAAACTTGTCTGGATATTGTTCTTGTGTTAATAATTTGTATCCTGCATCATTTAAGACTTCTATCCCACCTCCAGCAGTTGTTCTTAATTTATTATGATCTATTGTTTTATCAATGCCTATAGATTGCAATCTTAAATCAATTCTGCTTTGTACTAGACTATCAACACCTGGTGTACTTGTTGGGACACTTGGTAGTGCTGTCGCAGGACCAGAAGTTGTTGGCATAAGACTGCTAATATGATTATCCAGGTCTGCTCTTGATTTAAGGTTTAATCTTTTAAAATCTCCATATGTAATTTTATCTCTTAATTAATTGACATAAATCTTCTTGAGATCTAGGAATATCAACTACTATTATAGAAACAAATAACTTTTTTGTTCTGGTGAAATATCTCTTATATTTTTAATTACAAAATCATCAAAACTTTCACCAACACTACTTTCTAAATTAAAACTTGCTGCTTTAAAAATGTAACTTTCATTATTTATTATACTTGGTATTGAGTTATATACATTTATATCTCTGCCTGGAGGTAATAATGGTACTGTGGGGTCAACTCTTTAATTAATTTCCGAATCATATGTAGGATTATCGTGTTTCATTTTAAAAAATAAAAATAATTTTTTGTGTTACTTATTAAATGTACTCTGGGGAACTTGACCACAATAAAACTTTAAGAGGAAGATTAGGTATGAAAGAAAACAAAGTTTATGCAAAAGTTAATCATAATCCGTCTACTGCATCACCAGGAGATGAACTAGTTATACGTCTGCCAAAACTAAATGCTAAGACTATATTTTACCCTAATTCATTAAATCTAACTTATGATTTTAAACTTGATGAGGGAAGTTCGGCATCAGTTGATGATATCCCAGATCATCTAGTGCATGCAATTGTTGAAAGATTTAATTTAAATATTAATGGGTCAGAAAATTCATGATATTAACGATTTTCATCA